>JAANYP010001798.1:21894-336664 GCA_020465985.1 Centrapalus pauciflorus
TCCTATTTGGGGCAGTTCAGCTTCATTTGGAGCCTGCTTCACTCCCAATCTGA
Source organism: Centrapalus pauciflorus (assembly GCA_020465985.1). Lineage (NCBI taxonomy): Eukaryota > Viridiplantae > Streptophyta > Magnoliopsida > Asterales > Asteraceae > Centrapalus > Centrapalus pauciflorus. The sequence goes on from JAANYP010001798.1 coordinate 21,948, forward strand.
GGTCACCCTTGGAGTCAGCCTAGACCCTCTGGTTCTCCCAACAGGAAACAGTGTACAAACCGGAGATACCCACATAACAAAACTCATCCAGCCTGCCCAAAAGGCTGAGGATATTGTAAAAGAAGGAGTCTTCTACCCACTCCATGACCTGTGTCCACACTGTCCACCCACTATATCTCCTCGCACAGAAAAACCTGGGTCTCACGAGGTGACCACGCTGCTGATATGAGAAACCCCACAACATCAGCAGTCAGCCATCAAAACTTCTGCTTCCCCTGAAAGCTGTTCAACACCAAATGATCTGCTGGGGACAACAGACCCAAGCTGATGAACCTCTCAGGGATCATACCATCACCTCTGTTGAGGCTGCTCCTCAATGCAGCATTCATCAGGTTTCACCACTGCTGATGTTGAAATGCAAAATATCCCTCAGTACTCCACTGATGAAGATTGCCGATTTAGACCAGGCACGCATAGTGGAACGCGCAACATGGTCTTTAATAGGTGTGTTGCTGCAACACAAGCACATCTGTAAAGGCCCCCAACATCCATCCCCTCTCTTCTGGGTGAGGATGCAGAGCGCGTCATCTACAAAGCAGGGCGTACCAGGCCTTTGAAGGACCCTCTTGATCACCATCCCAACCTTGGGCCAATCTAAACTTTTTTGCCCAGGCTATGGACTTCTGTCCCAAGTCCTCTCTCCATCAACGAACATCCTCAAAGCACCAGCTCCTCAATCAATATCTCTCTCATCTACCAATCTTCCCACTTCTATCCATCCCATCACTCACATCTCATATCATCTAGTCCTTACTCTTGCAAAAACCTAACAGTGCTTCATCTAAAATTCGCACAACTCACAGCCCCAACATGCCCAAACATCTGCAACGCTTTGAGGAGCTTCCCTTTGCGCAAAGTTTTGGGAAAATCCCATGCACTCCCTACCATCCATCATCTCAGATCGTGTCTGGTAGCCAGCTCAGCTTCTTTTGATATTTCAGAGAAATTCCTATCCCCGTTCCCTCCCTTCCAAACTGAAAACTCGATCCACAGCTGATTGGACAACACTGCACAGCCTCAAATTGTATCAACCTCTCTCGCTTCTATTCTTTCATACATCAGGACTGCTCTGTGTCCTCCAATGACAAGCCCTACCCTCTCTCACAACTGTCATCTATTCTCACCTCCATTGCAAAACTCTCATCTACAACTTCCAGCCACGTTGCCAGCTTACAGACCCTCAATTGGTTCCCTATCCACGACGCTGTATCATCAGACCTTGCGATGTGCGACATTCACTAGAACGTTTCATCTTGCACAGTGAAATCTCTGCTGTTCACCCGTCTTGATCGGGAACATATTCTTAAAGCTATTACCTCTCTGCTGCTTCCCACATTTTTCCTCTTTGTCTCTTCAGACCTGTCTTACGAACCAACTTAGTGAGGGTGAACGAATAAACTGGCTTAACTTAGTGAACAGCGCATTGTTGGTCCTAAACCCTCTCAACCGCTGGCACGCCGCTGACTTGTGTGTCTTCAGGCAGACCCAGTGTTGAAGTCGGCTGCTGTCACATCTCCTTCAAAGGGGGAGAAGTGCATCTGCCTCGAAGACTAAGTCTAAGGGGGGAAAAAATCGTTCTTCTCCTAAGGGATACCAGTGTCTGCAAACATCACACTGGATCAGACCCAGCAGAGAAATTTTTGAAAACAGGTGCAAGCGTGAAGGGGCTCTTCTCACACACATCTGCGTATGGGCCTACTCAGGCTGTCTCTCCAAGGCCCTGTCCTCAGTCTAAGGGGAGAGGAAATCAAAAAATCCCTGAGGACAGCCTAGCAGCAAAAGGAGGCACCTTATTTTGTCAGAAGAAGAGAGAAGAGAAGAAAAGAAATTCCTGAAGCTGCTGTCACTAAAGCAGTCGCTAAAGGGAAAAAGAAACGGTAGCTTGCGGCTCCCTATGCCAGGCAGAAACAAGGCAGAATGAACAATTTCACAAGGCCAGTAGCCAAACAGAGATGAGGGACTCCCTATGCACAAATACTTGAGTTTAGGGTATGAAACAGCTTCAAGCTCTGAGGAAATTAAGAAAAAGAAGAAGAATCTGCCAAGTTGCTAAGTCCTTGCCCTCCGAAGCAAGAAAATTAAAATGTCTACCTTGGCGGTGCAAAAAGAAAATAATGGAAGCTGCCAGGCAATCAGCGGAGAAAAAAGAGATGAAGTAGAGAAGTTACTCAGGTTCTCTGTGACCAAATCAACAGTATCTCATGCAGAGCTCAATACCGCCTTTGACAACTTGGCTAGAAAAAAATTTCATGATGTTGCTGAGAGAAGAAAGACTAGCCAAGGAAGCAATTGTCAAAGCTGTCCCAATTTCAAAGAAAGGCTAGTCAGTGGTAAGCTTTTAAAATAACAAGATGTTTTTGGTTGCAAGGCCTGGAATTGAAACCTTCTGCCCACCCTGATGTAGCTCAAATGGGATATAGGGAGTCGATTGAGGCGTGGCAGTTGCCCTGAGTGAATCAAAATCTGAAGCTTTGCTAACAGATCAGGGCATGATGTCAAGAAGTTATGGAAAGAGTAAAGATCTTGGCCTGAATCTAAGAAACAAGTGAGGTGTCTTTGTGACACATCCAAAAATAAGGCCAGGAGCACAAAAGAAGGCTACAGAGATGGAGCTACTCCTCCGCTGATTGAACAGGGCGACTTGCCCTTGAAATAAAAGGAGTTGATCATCAGTCTGCCAAAAGGAAATAGAGTTTGAGGATGAAAATCAGTGAAGAACCTGAGCTGGGGCATTTTTTGTAGATGCCCCTCGACTCAGAAGAAGTGCTTCCAAAGAGCCTCCGCAGCTATACAAAGTTGGATCTGAGACAACTTGCCGCCTTCAGACTTTGCAGTTTTTCGGACAGTCTAGCAAATGAAAGCAGTCATCTGGGATCAGCTCAGAGGCTTCTATGAAAGAGGAGAGCTCATGATCCCAAGTTTCATGTATTATCAGAATGAAATTGAGGAACTTGAGGATTACAAGGAGAACTGGAAGGATGGTTCAGGATCCTTCTCCACTTATATGAAGTCCATCTACCCTCTGGGTAGGTGAAGAATGGGAAGCTGTCCATCAGTTGACAGGCTTGCCATTATCTGCTCCCAACTCAAACAGTCCAAAATCTGTACATCTTTGTCATCTCCTGAGTTGTACATCTTGTACATTAGTTGTTACATTATACATAGTTGTATATATTTGTTTTTTTAACATTAGTTGTTTAAAATACATTAGTACATTAGTTGTACTCTTGTAAAGACATGTGTTGTTCTAGTGTAGTCAAGCAAGTATATAATAAACTGATCTTTTACTTTACTGTTAATGTTGTAATTTTTATTTCAGCAAATGTACTGTTAAAAATGATAGTGATTTTTGATAAGACCAGCTGGACTGGTATTGCAAATAGGGGGAGATTGTTAGGCACAAAAGGCCTCAGTCAAACCTGTTCTACATCTGAGGGGGAGATTTATAATCAAACCTGTTGATGCATTTGAAGGTTGAATTTAAGGCCTGTTATATGTCTTATTGAAACCTGAAAATGATTTGCAATATCAGTCTAAAGCTGTTCTATATGTTGCATGTGTTGCAACTTAGACAGTTTGTCCAAGCTGCTCTGTCTGCTGAACAGGCTGGACATAAACTGTCTACGCCGCTCTACACTGTTGAGCAGCTTGGGCGTTTTTAAAGTGTTCTGTTCTTTGTGAACAGAACCTGTTCTTTGTGAACAGGCTAAACACTTTATGGAATATGTTTCCAAGTCATCATGTATTGTTTTTGACTACAAGATCAGTTTACAAAGTCGAAGACAAAGTGGAAAACAGAACTGCTCAGCCTGCCCACACTGTTCTGTAACATGAAGACAAAAGGTTATTTGAAAATAGGGCTGAAAGGACTTTTTCTTATCTCAAAATAGGGGCCTTACAAGGAAGAAAGGAGCCAAAAGTTGACATTCCTAAAATTAGTAAAGGCCAATGCAAGGTTAGACAAAGTAAAAAAAAGCCAACGTTCTGCACATGTGAAGACAAGTCTGCTTTTCAGAAAAGTGCAGAAAAGGTTATGTTGTCTTTTCAACAAGACTTCTCCTTTTTCATTCCGTCCAATGAAGATGTTTCTCTTAGATCCTCTAAGTGAGTATAAAAGGAAGCTTCTAAGGTCAGAAAGAAGTGTGAAGAAAGCTAAGTGCTGAAACCCAAGAGTGAACGTGCAAGTGTGATTTTCATGCATGCAAGTCTTCTGTGTAAACCAGCATCTGTGTGTCTAAGCTGTTTTACATAAGCTGTTCCTTTAAGTCTTGTAAACACAGTGAGTGCGTCTTAGTGAGTGTATTCATTGTAATCTAGTTTGAGTTTGTCTTAGACTAGTAAACATACTGTTGTATCTGTCATCTCAGCTTGAACTATTCCGCATTCAAGCTTGTTTGTAATTAACAAATTGTTGATAATACATACAAACATTGAGAAAAGAGTGTGTAGTTTTTAAATTGCTGTATTCACCCCCCCCCTCTACAGCTTATAACTATATACTTTGGGAACCTCTCGGGACCTACAATTATTGATAAATATAATATTATCATTTAGAAAATTATTTAATTTAAACAATATATCTAGATGTTTATATTATTTATGTAATGAATTAAATTATATAAATATAAAATTTATTACAAACATTTATTATGATAAATATAATATTATCATTTAGAAAAATAAAATTGATTATCAAGATTTAATAAATCTAGAGTTTTATATTATCTATTAAATTAATTAAATTATACAAAAACAAAATTGATTTACCAACATTTATTATTGTTAGGACTCAACTTTTATAGTATACTAGTCAAAATGACCCGTGCGATGCACCAGATTGTTATTTTATTTTTGGTTTCAAATATTATACAATTATTAAAAATTTATATCGTTTGGGTCACTATATAAACTTTAAATTGTACAACATATAGTACTTAGGCATAACCTTTTAAAATTAAAAATTTTGTAATTCTGAAAATACACACTTTTATAACTACGGTACAAAATTTAATAACTTGTTACTAAAATGATGTTTAAAAATCATTTTTGTCTCCGGACAATTGGAATAAAAACTACCATAACTTAAATATTATTTATTTAAAGTAATTACAAAAGCACAATACTGTAGATTTTGTACGATTTTTGAATAGATGCAAAGATAAAGCTTAATATCAAATACAATGCGTTTTCTTAAAAATGAGAAGAATGGAAAATAAGCATATTTTTCGATATGCTCTTGAAACCTAAAAAAATGGTTTTTTTTTTTTTTTTTGTTATAGTATGAAAAATTTAAAATGAAATCAAGTTATATATCATTTGGTTGCTTAGTATGCAAACACTCAAGTTAAAAATAGAATATAAAATTATTTTACTTATTAAAATTTTAAATATATAAATATAAAGAGCATTACTATCATTTATTAGATTGACTCGTTACATTTATATATTAAACAAAAACTAACAAATTAATTTTTTCTATTATTTATTAAAAAAATTAAATTATATCACGTAAGAACTAAATGATAACTACTATTATTTACTAAGATATTAAAATAAAATCAAGTAATTAATACTCTTAAAAATTGAACTAAGTGTAAATTATGTATTTGTTATATTTAAATAGAAGTAAACAACTTATTATAACAATCATTTATGAAAGAAAACTTGAAATTGCATTTAAAAGAAAATCAAAATCAACTGTATTTTCATAACCCTAATTTGTTTTGTTACGATATTTTTTTTAGATAATTATTAAAAGTTGCATAAATCATTATATGTATTATTTTTAAAAAAGTAACATAACTTAGATAAATCATTATGACTACTATTTATAAAAAAATTATAATTTAATATAAGTGATCATTGTTGTTATTTATTAGATGAACTTTCTATTTTAGATATTTGATAAAAATTAAATAAATGATTATTACAATTATTTATTAAAAAAAATTAAAACCGAATCAAGTACCAAACTATACTTTAAATTTGAACATTTAAATTATCAAAATGAATAATTCCAAAAATTTTAACCAATCAAAATAATAAATAAAATTGCCTAAAAACTTTAGTTTCTAAATTAATAATAAATTAAAAAAATTCAAAAATTATTCAAGTCTCAAATCATTTATATAATAAATGTAAATGTTTATTTTTAATAATATTAATAAAACTAATGACAATAATAATAATAATAATATTATTATTATTATTATTATTATTATTATTATTATTATTATTATTATTATTATTATTATTATTATTATTATTACTACTACTACTGTTGTTGTTGTTATTATTATTGAAGTGATTTAAGTTATATAAAAATAAATCAATTAATCTCAAAGTTATATTATTATAAGTGAAAAAAATATTTTTACCCATCATTTATCATGATCTTAATTTGAATTAATTTTTTATTTAGTCATACTTAGTCATGTTAAATAAGTGAGTGATGAACTAATGATAGACATATGAGAAATTATAAAAAAATATAATAACCAAATTGGTAATTTAATCTAAAAATTTTATAGTTAAGTTCTTAGAAATAGAATGTATTTAAAGAATTAAAATTTTTATATTTTGAACAATGATTTAGTTAGATGTTTATTTCGTCGAATTACAATATATAAAACAATGCTAGGTACTTCATATTGTGTCTTTTTATCATAATGAAATCACAACCAAATAACAAAACGTAATATTACACTAAATTTAATATACCAATTAAAAGAAATATTAAATTACTAACTTAATAAATATAAAAACTTCAAGTAATATATATAGTGTATGTGTGAATATAAAAGACTTATAAAATGTATAAACATATATAGATACAAATATTCTCATTAAATTAAATTTTAATATTAGTATTCACAATATCAAAATGTGTAACGGTAGTTAAATTAAAATACATTATAATTTTTATTAAACCGTATGGTGTTTAATGACATTTCTTTATCATTATTTATTGAAAATTCTTCAAAAATGTAATTTCAATAAAAAAAACAAATCATTAGAATAAATTTGTAAAATATTTATTGTTGAAAAATTTATCAAGAAAATATTCATAAAAGAATTCAAGTATAGAAAAATAAAAATTTAGTGGTTAATACAATTTTTTTTTAAATTATTATAGTTTAAAACTATATAGTTGAAATGATGGATGACAATGACCCTATAAGGTAATTAATATAACGTTGACATTTATTTTTTTTAACGACGAATTTGATATTTGACATGTCAATATAGTGAACATCAATCACCTACATCAACATAAATAATTTATTAATAAAAACATATAAGTCAAATTAATTTAAATATATATATCATCGAATATAAAAAGAATTATCAATGTATGGATTGAAGAACACGCAATTTTGTTTCTAGAAAGTCAATTTGTCAAGAACTTATTTACATGGATGGTAACTTCAATAATATCCATCCATTATCACTATCAAATATAAAATATCACAAAACAAAAAATTGTATTAATCGATTTCACAATATAGAATAAACATATGTGTGTTAGAGATGAATAACAATCTTGATATTTGAAAACAAAAGAAGAACAAATCAAAAAAAAAACTAACCGGTGAAAATGTAGGAGAGAAAAATGAGAATGTTTTAAGTCGACAAATAAATTATTTGCAACCCATATTAGTTATAACCTTTGATAATCATTTATTTTCTTTGCAACGTATAAATTAAATAACAATTAGTTATAGATAACCAAGGGTCATGAAACGGTAATGAAATTAAAAAATAAAAACAAAAATTTTAATGAGACAAATTTTAAATATAAAATAAGAAAAGTTAAAATGAAATTTAAAACAATTAACACAACTATTTATACATGGGACTCAAATCAAATGTTAAATGTAAAAAAGAAATTATGTAATATTTCTTAAAATATACATATTTTTTTTGTTAAAAGAATTGTTTTTTTTCATGAATAAACGGTATATATATCTATTAAAATTAACACTATTTAATTATTTAGATTATGTGTAATTAATTTAATTATGTACTTATTAACTATTTTATTAACATATACATATGTTTTTTATTTTTGTATCGTATATTGGATTAAGATAGTTGATATTAAATTGAATATCACCAAAATTAAGAATATTGGATAAATTCATAAACTAAAACATAGGAAGAAAAATTATGATCACGATGATTTATAAAATAACCTAATCGTATAAAAAATTATCACATGGATTCAACTTATAAACGAATAATCATTTTATGTAAAAATAATCTAAAAATTTTAATTTCCAAATTAAAATAAAATAAATATAATATTTTTTTATAAAATGATTTAATTTTAACAATAAATCTAGAGATTTTAAAATAATTAACTTATACAAAAAAAAAAAAATTGATTGCCAACATTTGTTAAAGTTAAGACTCAACCTTTTTATGAAAGAAAAATATTTTTCTTTTATATATAGTTTACTTAATAATAATCATAATCATAATCATAATGATAATAATAATGATAAAAAAATCCTATAAAATTTGTATAAGTTACAATTTATGAAACATAAGATAAAATATATTTTTTCAATTTTGCTAGCATAATTTACATAAATTAAACTAAACGTAATCTTATAAAACATGTACAAATTACAATTTACAAAGTATAATATACTATAGATTTAAAGACGTATATTAAATATAATTTTACTTACATACTTTACTTAATTTTAGTTAAGCAATAATAATAAATCATATAAAACATGTAATGGATTTATGATTTTTAACGACGAATCTGATATTTGACATGTCAATATAGTGAACATCAATCACTTACATCAACATAAATAATTTGTTAATAAAAATATATAAGTCAAATTAATTTAAATAAATATATCATCAAATATAAAAAGAATTATCAATGTATGGATTGAAGAACACACAAAATTTTTTTTCCTAGAAAGTCAATTTGTCAAGAACTTCTTTACATGGATGGACCATCCATTATCACTATCAAATATAAAATATCACAAAACAAAAAATTGTATTAATCGATTTCACAATATAGAATAAACATATGTGTGTTAGAGATGAATAACAAATTTGATATTTGAAAACAAAAGAAGAACAAATCAAAAAGAAACTAACCGGTGAAAATGTAGAAGAAAAATGAGAATGTTTGAAGTTGACAAATGAATTATTTGCAACCCATACTATTTATAACCTTTGATAATCATTTATTTTCTTTGTAACTTATGGATTAAATAACAATTAGTTATAGATAACCAATGGTCATGAAACGGTAATGAAATTAAACAATAAAAAACAAAAATTTTAATGAGACAATTTTTATATATAAAATAAGAAAAGTTAAAATGAAATTTAAAAAATTAACACAACTATTTATACATGGGACTCAAATCAAATTTTAAATGTAAAAAAGAAATTATGTAATATTTCTTAAAATATACATATGTTTTGGTTAAAAGAATTGTTTATTTTCATGAAATAAACGGTATATATATCTATTAAATAAACACTATTTAATTAATTAGATTATGTGTAATTAAATTATTTAGTATTTACTAACTATTTTATTAACATATACATATGTTTTTTATTTTCGTATCGTATATTGGATGAAGATAGTTGGTATCAAATTCAATATCACCAAATTAAGAATAATGGATAAATTCATAAACTAAAACATAGGAAGAAAACTTAGGGTTACGATTATTTATAAAATAACTTAATCGTATAAAAATTTATCACATGGATTCAACTTATAAACGAATAATCATTTTATGTATAAATAATCTAAAAAATTTAATTACCAAATTAAAATAAAATAAATATAATATTCTTTTATATAAATGATTTACTTTTAACAATAAATCTGGAGATTTTAAAATAATTAACTTATACAAAAAATTGATTGCCAACATTTGTAAAAGTTAGGACTCAAGTTATTTATAAAAGAAAATTATGGTGCTTTTATATATAGTTTACTTAATAATAATCATAATCATAATCATAATGATAAAAGAATCTTATAAAATTTGTATAAATTACAATTTATGAAACATAAGATAAAATACATTTTTTTCAAATTTGCTAGCATAATTTACTTAAATTTAATCAAACGTAATCTTATAAAACATGTACAAAATAGTATAATCTATTATAATTCAATTTAATAAGATACTTAAATTCAAATTTTGCTAGCATAATTTACTTAAATTCAATTTTGTTATTATTTATTAAAGGAAAATTAAAGTTAGATAATTAATTAGTAATCCATTAAAGATTAACTAAGAGAGTGTTTGCAAACACATTTTAAATAATATAATCTATTAAAAAACTTTAAAGAAAAATAAGTAATAATACTCTTATTTATTACATATATAGGACTCAACTTTTATATATATATATATATATATATATATATATATATATATATATATATATATATATATATATATATATATATATATATATGTATATATAAAAGATAGATAAGATTATGGATTAAATTAATACATGTAATTAACATTCTCACTTGATTTAATAAAAAAATTTATGACAATCATTTAATACATAGAATCAACTTTTATAGTATATAAAATTTAATTAAAAAAATTTATGACAACCCATTTAATTTAATTAAAAAAAATTATGACAATCATTTAATACATAGACTCAACTTTTATAATATAAAAAATCTATGATAATCATTTAATACACGGACTCAACTTTTATAGTATATAAGATATAGATAGATGTTGTGTTGATGAGAAATTTTTACCTATTCCCTGCAACTCCATTTACGGCAATTAAATGCGACGACGCATTTGGTCTTGTATTTATTTATTATTTACATCATCACTTACCTTAATCAATACAATAATTTTTGAAAAAATAAAAAACTAAGCTCCTGTGTGGCTTAAGGAGTAAGTTTCTTTCAAAACCTATTGTTCTAAGAAATTCATTTCTAGTTATTTGAAAAAATTTAAATTCTTAACATTTTATAGCCAATACTCATAACTAACTTTGAACATCATTATGATAACTCAAAAATTGGGTTTTTACGCCAAAAAAAAAATTTCTGTAACTCAGAACAAAATGGAAAAATAAAGAACATTGATTGATGCATCAATCCAACCGTTTGGATCATATTTAAAACATTAAAGGGGTTTAATTTGAAATAAAAACCAATATGTTTTTACGGTTTAGTCTTTCAGTATTATTTTTTATCATCATTAAGTAATATATTTGTTTGTAATTTTTAGAATTTTAATTTATTTTTTCAAAAAAGTCTTCAAGTTTATGGACTTTTCGGAGAAAAATAATGAAAACATGTTGGTTTTTTGTGAAAAAAGACAGGGTTGATCATGAAAAAAAAAACAAAACTTTTCTGAAAACCAGATTGAAAATAATAATTTGAGAATTTTTTTAGTAAAAAAAATAACACGGAGGAACTAAATCACAAAAAACACGAAAACATGTAAGTTTTATTCATATTAAACCCAGTACGTATTCCACGATCTATTTAAAGCCGATCGAAAACTCATCATCTTCTCAAAGTCACTTTAAAAATCATTATTAATTACTTTTCTATGGGTTTTCTCCTGATCAGCAATCTCGTTCAGCATTAACAGCCCACATATATACATCCATCATCAGTTTGCCTAATAAATTAAAGCAGATTAATTGCTTCAAGCTAGCTAGCTCTCATTTTTAATTATCTTCTTTTATATTTAAAAATTATGTCTTATTTAAATTTTTATTTTTTTGTTTAAAGTCATTATCGTTTCATAACCCTTGGTTATCTATAATTAATCAATATCACTAAAATTAAGAATATTGGATAAATTCATAAACTAAAACATAGGAAGAAAAATTATGATTACGATTATTTATAAAATAACTTAATCGTATAAAAAATTATCACATGGATTCAACTTATAAACGAATAATCATTTTATGTAAAAATAATCTAAATATTTTAATTTCCAAAATAAAATAAAATAAATATAATATTCTTTTTTATAAAATGATTTAATTTTAACAATAAATCTAGAGATTTTAAAATAATTAACTTATACAAAAAAATTGATTGCCAACATTTGTTAAGTTAAGACTCAACTGTTTTATAAAAAGAAAAATATAAACAATATAGTAAATTGTTTAACTAATAGGTTATCTGAATGTTTTATCTATTCCATACGACAGTTTGCAGTAATATCCAAACAAAGATGATATATCGAATCATGAAATATAGCATTTACCATGTATATTATGTTTATTTTTTCTTTTTTTAGTGCATGTCAAATTCACATGAATCATTGATAATGAATAGCCTATATGATTTGACGTCTATAGTAATTTAATTCCATATAATAAATTACATTATTCACCTTTTAAAACATATAGTATCTGTATAACTTAACTATAAAATAAACAAATTGGATCTGAATAAATTATCAATATAAGTTATTACATAAAATTTATTGTTATAGGACTCAACTTATCAACTTAAATTAAAATGAATACTTTATTTGATTTAAATAAATGGTCGTTATCATATGGGATTTATTAATATAAATATATTGCTCCACTTTTCATATTAAATAAATAAAATCATAAAATAATATATTTTGTTTTAAAAGGCGAATAATGTAATTTATTATATGGAATTAAATTACTATAGACATGAAATCATATAGGCTATTCATTATCAATGATTCATGTGAATTTGACATGCACTAAAAAAAAGAAAAAATAAACATAATATACATGGTAAATGCTATATTTCATGATTCGATATATCATCTTTGTTTGGATATTACTGCAAACTGTCGTATGGAATAGATAAAACATTTAGATAACCTATTAGTTAAACAATTTACTATATTGTTTTTTGTTATGCAATGTATTTCCATGTAAAAAAGCATAGTAATATTGTTGCAATCTGATATTCAAAAGGCTAAAAATGTTAATTTTACCTTTTATAATATACAATAAAGTTAGTGCGCTTGATTATTAGACATGGATGTTGCAGCAATAAGGGTACAAAAAAGATATCATGTATTAATGGTATGTTAGCTAAGCCAATTTCTCAAGGATTTTTCATACAATTTAAATTCAAACATGAGACAAAAAACCATTAAATTGATAAAACAACAAATCAAATTCATGTGTTTTTGTTGCGACCATACTTATAGTGAATATCAAAAAAATACTCATCCAACGTGATTAAGAATTATAATAGTCATCCAAACAATAATGTCCATAATGAGAAAACAAAACAAACTTGTTCAATAACACATTGGATTCAAATAACTTAATTAATAACGCATAATATGAAGAGCAAATTAAATAGAAATGGTTAACCCATAACTTGATGTAATGTTCCACCTTCAAGCTTCTTATTTTTAAAACTAACTTCATTTTCATGAACCATTTGATTTCCTTGATAGGCCATTGTATGAGATGCTATTGGTTTTGTTTTAGAATTTATAACTTTATAAAAAACGAAACTGAAATGGCCGCTATAAGGAAATAACAAAGAGTACAGAATTCTTTCATACATGGTTATCATCAATAATCCATTAAGATCTTTAGCTTTTCACCAACTCAGAGAATTACTTGGAAGCATAATAATTACTGTAACCATACATAGAAGAACCCAAATCTAGTTCATTTTGAGGAACATACAATGCTTCCACAGATTTATAATTTCCAAACATGTAGTGATCTCTCAAATACTCATATAATCCCTCCTCTAACGCATGCTTTAGATTGTAATATTCATAAATCAGAAATAAATAATACCAATAGATGATAAGGATAAATAACGTATGATCAATTAAGAGATTAATGAGGAAGATTTACAATCAACCGCTCAATAGCGACACAGAACCTTAACCGAAAGTGAGTCACCACCTCCATTGCCGATCTCATTAGTTTATTTGACTCCTTGATAAAAATTTGAAGATATAGTTGGTTCGAATTTCAAAGTTAGGACACAGGATTCCAAGAATCTCTAATGCTTACAAAGGGTTTTAGCGACATGCATGTAATGGATTGCAAGTGATGAGGAACATGAAGTGTCAATGGATGATTAGTGGGATGGTGATTGGTGCATTTGGAGTTTTGTAGACAAATGATTAAGACAAATAAACAGCCTACATTGATGCGGAAATTAATGAACGTTTTTACTATTTTGCAATAGTAACTTGCACTTAAGATTTCTATTAAATTAAATTCTTAAATACAATTAATTTTTAATCATCCGTGAAACTCCAATGATAAAGGACTCAAAAAGTCAATGCATTAGTGCCTTGTATAACATGCCCGGCCATGCATTCATTGTTCACTTCAACCCTTAAAATTCAAAATTTATGTAACATGCAATGGGTTGGTTGTACATGTAAGACTTGCTTACATATATTTATAACATAACATAATATAGATATTGATAATAAACATAAACATGGATATAATTAGTTATATATTAGGAATGAAATAATCATGTTGCGCGCAACTGAAAGTTCTATATCATGTTTTTCATATTGCACCTTTCATAATTCATAAATTATGCGACAAATGATTATACATTTTGCATAAAAGGTTATTGTACGGATTAAAAAAGAACTTAAATTTAAATGATTATTAGTACTATTTATTGGATGGATGTGCAATTAATTTTTTTTTAGTATTTATTAACTATTTTATTAACATATATACATATGTTTTATATTTTGGTATCGTATATTGGATCACATGGACTCAACTTATAAACTAATAATCATTTTATGTAAAAACAATCTAAAAAGTTTAATTACCAAATTAAAACAATATAAATATTATATTGTTTTTAACAATAAATCTAGAGATTTAAAAAGAATTAACTTATACAAAAAAAATGATTGCACTTTTATATATTAAAAAACTTTAAAGAAAAAGAATTAATTAGTAATCTCATTTATTAAATAGGACTCAACTTTTAACAATAAATCTAGAGATTTAAAATGAGTTAACTTATACAAAAAAAATAAATTGATTGCACTTTTATATTTTAAAAAATTTAAAGAAAAGAAGTAATTAATACTCTCATTTATTACTTAGGACTTAACTTTTATATATATACTAGTCATGACGGCCCGTGCGGTGCACCGGGCTAATTGATTTTTATTTAAAATATTATGTAATTATCAAATGTATGTTTGTTAAGGCCATTATATAAACTCTATATTGACAAATATCATATCAAATTGTATCGTCAAACAAATTTGTGTGCATAATCAACAACATTAAGACCATACAAAAGGTGTCATGATAGTAATGAAAGAAAATTGTTAAATGACATTAGAAAACTTAGATTAATGAATGTGAAAGATGTCTGAAAATAATACTTGTAAAAAATCAAAAAAAAAAAAAATTAGGCTAGGTCATTTAACTTACAACTTGCTATCTCGGTATTATAATAATTAAATCCAATATAGTAAATTAATAATTTTACAGATAAGAAGTTAAAATATTAAATTATAAGTTCAATGAAAATTCTTCATAGATTATTGGTATGAGAGTACATTGACAGATAGACAGTACATACGTATTAAAAGTCATTTTATAGACTGTATTTTGTATGTAATGCTTCACTATGTTAGTATATTTACATATTTAACAAAAGTTAATTAAATGATTACAACTATTGTTAGTTAATAAGTTATTCTTAATTCAAGTAACTAATACTTTTATTATTTATCGCATATAACTCAACTTTTATGTCAATAAATTTAAAAATACAATACATACATGTTTTTTTTCCAATATTTATGTTACAATATGATTTTGTACATCGTGGTATTTTTTGTATTTGAGATTTCATTTTGCTTTGATGTTTTAGACATTTGTCACGTGTAATTTATCATCTATTTTGAAGTCTTTGTATATAAAAAAATTTAGAGTTAAGAATTCATATATACATAAACAAATAATTATCACGTTATGATTCATTGTTTTACAAAATATGCAATGAAAATTACGTGCAAATTATAAGAAATATTTAATTTTTTTTATCTTTTTTTGTTATTATTCCTTAGTGATGCAAAATACAAAAGTTGATGTCATTAATTATGAAACTACAAAAGTAGATGTTATTAATGATAAAAAAAATAAATATTGTTGCCATAAATGATAAAAATGTAAAAAAATTGTTATTATTTTTAGCAGCTGACGTTTAATATTTACTTAAATTAATAGCTAAAATGTTACTTAAAACCGTCATAAATTAGACTTTATCTTTATTTGACTATTTGATGATTGAAATATTAGTTAAATGAGGTTATACCATCTAAAACTTTAATTATTAATTTAATAAATATTAAAAAAAAATTCAGTTAAGGGTCTTAAATAATCATATATTAATTACATATAAGATCAATGTAATTTATTGTTAAATATTTAAGTAATCTTAAATAAATTATTATTAGTAATTTATTTCATATTTATGTTTTTATTGGGTAATTATGCTAGATGATAATTTTGTTAAAGATCTAGTATGATGATTTATTTTAATTGAATATGATAATTATATAAAGACTCAATTTTAGTAAAATAAAAATAATTAAGTAATCGAACACCATAACTTATAATGCTTAACTTTCTAATGACAACTGGAATTTAAATTTTAAAATTACATTTACTTCATGTATTTTATAGTTAGAAACCAATAATCTTTTATAACATAAGTTAATATATGAATTTATTAACTTAGTTATGATACATGTAAATTATTGTCTTAAGAAATATTATCTAATTAATAGTCATACCTTAATCATTAGAAATATGTGCATATTAAATTTATTTATTGGCTAATTAATTGATATTATATTAGCTTTTTAGTTGTGACTAACAAAATCAAAATCATATGCCAAGAAACTATAACAACTTTCATAAACCATTTTAGATTTCATAAATTTATAACTTTAATGGAACAATTAGTAAAAAAAATTTGATTTTCGTTTATATGGCCAAGGATGTAAGCTTATTAATTTTTTTATAATGAGAATAATAACAAATTCACAAACAATGTTACAAATTCTTACATAATTACAAATGAAATAATATTACAAATTCATGAAGATCGTTACATGGACTTATGCAAAACTAAAATTTTGATTGTGAGCTTTATGATTTATGTACTTTTCAATATGAAATTTTATAACACTATATATTTGTGAGATAAATAACATTGACTTCTATAAGATAAAACCTATATCCTAAATGTTGAATAACGAATAAGTATTTAAGATCTTGGGTGTAGGAGTGTTGTAAATTACATAATAAGAAATGCTACACATATTCATATTACACATCGGGTTTGTACTTGTAATCTCAATAATTTTTTATTTTTATTTCCATACAATCCTCGAATTAATTTTGTTACTATTCTTTTTTCACATGTGTCAATTGTGGTTTATACAAAAATATACTCACGATTATGATATTTAACATTTATGTATGTAAAAATAAAGACAAAATAATTAAAATATTATGAGTTAAATAAAATGTATCAACGAATATTGAGTTTGAAGTGTAGTAGAATTACCGTAAATTACACGGAAAAAAAATGCATGCACATAAGAAACGAATTTATGTTCGTCATAAGTTCGTATTCATATTTGCTCGTTGTCATTTTTATCCTACAATACTCAAACACCAATTGAATATTATTCCTATATAATGATCTATTTATATTTACATTTTTCAATATGTTTGAGACTCTTTCCGATGATATATTTGCCTACATTGAATGAGATATAAATATATAATTGATTTCTGTTGGTACACCCTGTGTGACGATAGCAGTCTAAACGATCTGCGTTATGATTTAAGTAATATTCTGAATATTAACAAGTGTTATTGATATATATGTTTAATATGTGTTTGTCTGTTATTGATTGTGTGTGTTTGAACTTGATGTACATATTACAAGAAGTTCAAACATAAAAGTCAAAGAGTATGTCAAGCATAAGTTAAAACATAAGTTTCATCACGTAAGTGTTTAAGTGTATAGGTTAGATTCGAATATGTAAAGGAAGACATTCGAATCTGTGATAGATTCGAATGTATCCTTAGATTCGAATAGGTTAGATTCGAATCTGTCAGATGGACAGATTCGAATGAGGCCTTAGGCCAGATTCGAGGTTGGCCCACAACAGACTCGAATCAGGGTCTATAATTAGGGATAGACTCGAATCATTAGCAAACCTTTGGCAGAATTCGTGAGGAATTAAGCAATAGGCGATCTCGAGTTTATCAGCTAGGTGAGTCCCGTTTCGGAGAGAATTAGTACGTAGGATCGTTCGTGTGTAGTTCGTTCAGCGTCTAATAGTCTCCGTGTTTCCGTTGGTTGAGAGTTGTCCGTCTGACCGTCAACGAGGATTCCGCACTCGTTAACGGATCCGCGTCTAGATAGATCTGTCAGTGGTAGACCTTACAAGTGGTATCAGAGCCTACGGAGTGTTCGTGGTGTTCTTCGTGTTCATCAGAAACATTCTAGGTTTCTTGACGCTAGTTGGACGGTTTTTCTCTCAAAAACGTGTTTTTGAGCTTAGCAAATTCATATTCGGGAAACACTTTGTTGTTTTTCACGTTTTTGGTCGAAATCATTATTTTTCATTTGAAAAATAGTGATTTAATCCGTAAAACGTCAAAAAATCAAAGGGTTAGCCGTTTTTCGAGTTTGCGGCGCTCGAATCTATAGGGGTAATTAGGGTTTTACTTTATTTTTCGAGTCTAACCAAAATACGCTCCTATCGAGTCAATTTCAGTCAGTTTCGAGTCTGTGGTGTGTCGAATCTGTTAATACATTCGAATTGGATCTCGAGTCTACATTCTTTCGAGTTTGATTAGAGTTTGTTACTGTTTCGAGTCTGAGCTTCGATTCTGCTGAATTTCGATTCTATTGTGCCTTCGATTCTAAGGGTCTTCGAATCTATAGAGTCCTTCGAATCTGTCATCACTTCGAATCTAGGGACTTCCTCGAATCTGACATTATTTCGAATCTACTTGACTTTTAAGACTTAATCGAATTTAATTTCAAAAGATTAAATATTAATTAGATTCGAATCTATCTAGATTCGAATAAGTTAATTTAAATCACTTTCTAATTAAATTAATTAAGTTCAAATTCAAATTATTTCAGAAAAGATGTCAAACCTTCAGAAATTCCTTGAAATGGATCACGAAGTTGGGAAGGCCAATGCACCACCTAAGCTGATGAAAGTTGAGGATTACTACTGGTGGAAGGATAGATTTACGGATTTTGTACGATTCAACGATATGCGCATGTGGGTGTGCATTGATGAAGGGTACATTCCACCAGTATCTGAGGTAGAAGGCCGTCAAAAGGTTCTGTCATACCAGATGATGAAAGAGGATGACAAGAAACTATTTGAAGCTGAAAACAAGGCTTTCTCTATTATCCGAATGGCGTTACCTCAAGATATCTTGCACACATTTCGGACTCAAAGGACGTCGAAAGAACTTTGGGAGTCTCTGCAGAAAAGGTGTGAGGGTAATCCACGGGTACGAAGAAAGCGTACAGAGCTGTTGACCCAACAGTTTGCAATTTTCAAGGCTCTTAAGGATGAACAGTTGGATGATATTATCACACGATTTTATCATCTGATAACAGAGCTTGAAAGTCATGGTATTGAGTATTCTGACACAGACAAGAACAACAAGCTTCTTGATGCCCTACCAGCCAAATGGGCTATGTATGTGGCAATGATTAAGCTGAATGAAGATAAATACTATGCTCAATCACTGGATGACATCGTGGGAACGTTGAGGGCATACCACTTCGAAATGATAAAGGCTGAGACTGATTATGAGCAAGTCCAAAATCCGGCGATGTATTTTGGAAAGACATCAAAATCATCAGTGACAGCTGATCAGAAGAGTGCTACAGCGTTTTTCACCGGAGAAACGTCATCACCACCAGAGTCCGAAGACTCTCTAAACCGCACGTTCTTAGGGTTAGGAAGATCGGAAGAACCGCAACCTCAAGTCCAACAGGCATCGACCAGTCAGAGCTATTCGAAGATGCCAATGAGCGCAAAGTCGGCGGAAGAACATCTGAATCTGCTTGCTTCGTTTGTAGCCGCATACGGAAATTGCGTTCAAGGGAAGATCAACGATCCGGCTCTTTGGGATGAAGACTACGATCAGGTCGACCCTGATGATCTTGAGGAGATGGATCTTAAATGGCAACTGGCCATGGTAACCCAGAGGGTTAAGAGATTCATAAAGAGAACTGGAAGAAATCTACAGATGAATAACAAGGGGATAGGATTTGATAAGTCCAAGGTCAAATGCTACAACTGTCAGGGATTGGGACATTTCGCGAGGGAGTGTCAAAGACCGAAGGTAGAAACCTACCAGGGGCAGAGTCAGCATCAAGGACAGTACCAAAGTCGGTCCCAACAGAGATATCTTCCGAGTTCTTCGTCTGGTCAAGCCAATCTAGCGGGTCTGATATCCAATGTCACTTCTGACAGACAGCTAGATGGTTCTTATGACTGGAGTTCACATCCGGAGTCCAACGCTAGAGCTTTCATGGCTGAAGTTACGGAAAATGGTTGTGAA
This sequence comes from Centrapalus pauciflorus, assembly GCA_020465985.1. Lineage (NCBI taxonomy): Eukaryota > Viridiplantae > Streptophyta > Magnoliopsida > Asterales > Asteraceae > Centrapalus > Centrapalus pauciflorus. The sequence continues at coordinate 42,648 of JAANYP010001798.1, forward strand.
GAGGATGAGCAGACCCCAAGGGACAGCAGTCCGATGTGGGTAGAGAAAGCGAATGATCAGACCGTGCTGGAGTTTGCTGCTCAGATGGCCAACGTGGAATCTGATAACTCTAAGGTTAGTCTTTCTGTTTCTCTATTTCGTGATTTATGTGCTTTATGTGTTAGTTCTAATGATAGGTTAAATCTAGTCTTAGACTCACATAAGACCATAGCTGCTCAAAATGAAAAATTAAAAATAGAAAATGCTAGCCTAAATGATATAAAACAAGATTTAAAAGAAAAGCTTAAGGCTGATGCTCAAGATGTAATCGTTCTAAAAGACAAACTGAGTGAGCAGTGTGTTAGGATAGAACTTATGTATGAGCACGTAGAGGCCTTGACCAAAAGTCTGAAAGACAAGGACATAGAGCTAGCCGAGACTAAGGTTAAGGTAGCCGAGGCAAATAGTAAGTTGGAAAAGTTTAGGAATTCGAGCCTAAACCTAGGGAAAGTCTTAGATGCCCAAAGACAGTCTAAGAAGCCTGTAGGTCTAGGTTTTCACGAAATTCCTCCACCTTTCAATGATAACTATGTGCCTCAGCCTCAGGAGAAAACTGACAAGTCAGTAGTTTTAGAGGACCTACCTTAACCTACACCTGAGCCTAAAGTTGAAAATACACCTAAGGTGACTGACTCAACCGTCAAGGTCAAGAAAGTGAAATTTGTGTCTTCCTCCAGTGAAACACCTGCAGGAAAATAGAAAATTTCATGGGCTGACCAGGTCGAAGAGACAGACACTGTAGATGTACCAAAGGCAATAGACAATAGTGAGACACCTAGATCTAAGGGACCAACCAAAAAGTCCATGGATAAGATGTCTTGCTTTAGATGTCACGAGAAAGGGCATGTTGCTTCTCACTGTCCAAATAGGAAAGCTGATGTTACACCTAAGACAGTGAATCCAACACCTGTTAAGCCCTCACCAACTGTGGCGAGCACGAGTAGTTCTCAGCGTACCGAGAAAACTGTGCAGGCCGCACCAAAACCTGTTGTGAAACAAACACCGGTTAAGGTTGGACCAAAAGAAGTGGTTAGGACAAATTCACCGAATCGTGTCTTTAATCAATCTAGGTCAGCACCTCAACAAGTCTATAGGAGCACCACACCTAGCAGGTCACACACTCCAGTTAGGTCACATACTCCTGTTAGACAATATGTTCCGGTAAAAGCTCAGGGATCACAGTCTGAAATGCAGTATAATAAGACTTATTCTAGAGCACCACAACAAATGCCTACTCAAAGGCAAAGAGTGAATCTAAATCACTCGGCACCACAACAGAATTCAGTTCAAAGGCCCAAGTCACCTGAAAAGCGAGATGGGTACTTGAAAGAGTTCAAGTATGTGGACGAGAATGGTATTACCAAGTCAGTCATGGCTTGGGTTCCCCGTGATAACTAACCTATTTTTCTTTCATGTGCAGGAGATAACTACCGGTCCAAACAACAAGTGGTTCGTCGACAGGGGTTGCTCCAGGCATATGACGGGGGAAAGAAGTCTTCTCACAGACTTCAAGGGGGGTAATAGGGGATTTGTATCATTCGCGGGCAACAAAGGAGGAAATATCACTGGAACTGGAGAAGTCACTAATGGGACGATTACATTGGATCAAGTTTATCACGTTGATAAATTGGTTCATAATCTCATTAGTGTATCTCAAATCTGTGATAAAAAGAACTCGGTGTTATTTACTGACACTGAGGCGTTAGTGCTAAAGCCGGGATTCAAAATACCTGAAGATTGGATATTGATGCGGGCTCCAAGGAAGAATGACTTGTACATGCTCGATATGAACAAGCCAGATAATTCGATGGGTCCGATCTGCTTACTATCAAAAGCTTCAGAGACGGAATCGGTTTTGTGGCACAGACGCATGACTCACTTGCACCTGAGGAAAATGAACTACATAACGAAGAATGGTTTGGTGCAAGGTGTGCCTCTGAAGAGCTTTCAGTTTGAAGACAAGTGTCTACCGTGCATGAAGGGCAAGCAACATAAAAAGACACACAAGTCCAAGAAGCTGAACTCCATAACCTCGACATTCGATTTGTTGCATATGGACCTTTTCGGCCCTATCAACAAAAGGAGTATAGGAGGTAGTTGGTTTTGCTTAGTTATCACTGACGATTACTCACGGTTTTCATGGGTTTTCTTTTTAGGTACGAAGGACGAGACGGCTACAAAGCTCATCGGGTTCTTAGACCAAGGGGAGAATTCCTACGGAACAAGGGTTAAACATATTCGTAGTGATAATGGGACTGAATTTAAAAACTCTGTAATTGGTGTATATTGCCTATCAAAGGGCATCGTGCATCAATTCAGTGCACCATATGAACCTCAACAGAATGGGGTGGCCGAACGTAAAAACAGAACATTGAGTGAGGCTGCAAGGACTATGCTTTCGGATTCAAAGCTTCCTACCATGTTTTGGGGGGAGGCAGTGAATACCGCGTGCCATATTTTAAATAGAGTCCTTACAGTCAAATCATTGAACAAAACATGTTATGAAATTTTGAATAAACGGCCACCTAACTTATCTGGATTCGAACCGTTTGGAGTACCATGCACACTTTTAAGAACAAAACATCAACCGAAGTTTGGTGAAAAGGCTGACGAAGGATACTTCCTAGGTTATGTGCCAAACTCACCAAACAAACGGGTTTTAACAAAAGGAGTGGTACTGTGGAGATTGTGTATAATATTGAAGTCACAAGTTATACACATGAACCCCAAACTGGTCCGGAATGGATATTTGACTATGATAAGTTATTTGAGTCATTTAACATTCCTTTGGATGATACTGCAGGTACAATCGATAAAGACATGGCGACGTTGCACCTAAATGACGATGGCCATATTTTTCCAAGGACCACGTTCGAATCTACGTCCGAGCCTACTGCGACTGTAGATAGTTCTCCAGAAGTTGCTAATCCAGAAGAACCTAACACTGAGAATCAGACTCAAGCATCAAGTTCTGCCTCTGAGGAAAACGTCCGTGAGGAAGAAAATATGGAAGCTGAGCCTGTTCCCCCTTTAGGTTAAATAGGATCCAACTTAGGAGATAATCTAAGGGTAGACGAAATAGAGACCTCTAGGATTAGCAAGAACCATCCTATAGATAGCATCATAGGAAATCCTAACGAGGGTGTGAGGACCCGGAGTAGTGTAAATAACAACACTGTGTTGTTGTCGATGATAAACGACTCCGAGGCATATCATACATGTCTATATTCGTGTTTCATATCGCAAGTAGAGCCCAAAAAAGTGCAAATGGCACTTAAGGACAACTCCTGGGTTGAAGCGATGCAGGAAGAACTGTCACAATTTAGGAAACTAGAAGTGTGGGAGTTAGTTCAGTTACCTCGAGGGGAGATTGCAATAGGAACCAAATGGGTTTTTAAGTGCAAAAGAGACGATCGGGGTATAGTCACGCGCAACAAGGCGAGATTAGTTGTAAAGGGTTTCAACCAAGAGGAGGGAATCGATTACAACGAAGTGTTTGCACCTGTAGCAAGGTTAGAAGCAATTAGGTTGTTTTTAGCTTTTGCCTCCTTCAAAGGCTTTAAAGTATATCAACTGGATGTTAAGAGTGCTTTCCTGTATGGGAAAGTGAAGGAGTTGGGGTATGTAGAACAACCGCCCGGGTTTACAGATCCTAAATATCCTGATAGAGTATATCGCTTAGATAAGGCTCTTTATGGATTACATCAGGCACCTAGGGCATGGTATGAGACTCTATCCAACCATCTTTTAGAAAATGGCTTTGAGAGGGGTAGGATAGATAGTACTCTATTTGTTAAGAGAAAGGGAGATCACTTTATCTTGGTACAAGTGTACGTCGATGATATCATTTTTGGATCATCATACGAACAGATGTGCAAAGATTTCGAGAAGGTTATGAAGTCTAAGTTCGAGATGAGTGCTATGGGAGAGTTGAATTTCTTTTTAGGGTTACAAGTTGACCAAAAGAAGGAAGGGATGTTTATCCATCAAACTAAGTATGTCTATGACATATTAGAACGGTTTGGGATGGAGGGAACTAAATTGACTGCCCATTTCAGCACGCCGATTCAAGTGAATCACAATCTCGGGCCGGGTACTGAAAGTGATACCGATGTGGATCCGACTTTATATCGGGCCATGATTGGGTCACTTATGTATTTAACTGCTTCAAGACCTGACATTATGTTTGCTGTTTGTATTTGTGCAAGGTTTCAAGCGAATCCGAAGGAAATGCATATGAAAGCTGTAAAGCGGATTCTACGATACCTCAAGTCGAAACCGAAGCTGGGACTTTGGTATCACGCGGAGGGAGATCTAGAGTTGGAGGCGTTCACAGATTCTGACTACGGAGGATGCAGCTTGACGCGCAAATCAACGACTGGAGGTTGTCAGTTCCTCGGAGGGAGACTGGTATCCTGGCAATGCAAGAAACAAACATCGGTAGCCGTGTCAACGTGCGAGGCCGAGTATGTAGCTGCTGGTAGTTGCTGTTCACAGGTTTTGTGGATACAACAACAATTGCGGGATTACGGTTTGGCTTATACTCAAACTCCAATTGGGATAGACAATCAATCTACAATTGCGATAACAAATAATCCAGTTAAACACAGTAAAACAAAGCACATAGACATAAGACATCATTTTATTCGTGATTGTGCTGAAAAGAACTTAATCAAACTGGTAAAGGTGGCAACTGAAGATAATAATGCTGATTTATTTACCAAAGCGTTTGATAAGTCACGATTTGAGTATTTAATTCAACTTAATGGAATGCGCAACCCAGAGTAAATTGACCTTAGTAGTATTTTATTTCCTTTTATAGTTGTTATATTTCTTTCTTTTTACAGTAGTCTGCTAATTTAGGAAAGTTTCTAATTTAGGAAAGTTTCTATTTTTAGTAAGTTTCTATTTTTAGTAAGTTAGTAGATTAGCTTAGTTTAATGCGTTTTGCTATGAAAAACAAAAGAAAAAAGAGAGAAAATTACAAAAATACAAAAAAATAGAATATCAGAAAAGAAGTTAAGTCTTAGATACATAGGTTCAAAGTGACGAAAATTAGCACCGTCGTTACAGACTCTAAGTATTTAGGCTTTCACACATAATGCAACTAAATTCTAAGTGTTATACTTTATTAGTTCGATGTGTTGATAGGCATAATACATATAGGGAATCTCAAGGCTAATAAAATATTCTAGAAAAAGTCAAGCGTGTCACAAACCTAGATGTATGACCAATCGGTCTTAATTTTTATGTACAAGACATACAAACATTAAGTCTAAATGAGGTATGCAAACTTTCTGGGGATGTATGGCAACATCAAATACATCTGAAAATGGAAAGAATAGAAATATTATGTAACTGAGAGTCGAAAACATGCAACTCTGTTGTACGTAAGTACAGACCTGTTGTCTCTGTTTAGATTCGGGTTAGCAGACATGTCGCTTTGTTGTACGTCAGTACAGACCTGTCACCGCTATCTGCTAACTTTAAAGTTAAACCTTAAGTCGAACTAAGACACTTTGTTGTATGAGAATACAGACCTGTGTCCGATGTTTGTCTTTTAAAGAAAGTTTGCAAATACCAACAAGTTAGAATTTTGTCTGTGTGCCTTGATCATAAAAGTATGTCTATGTCTGAGTCACGTAAGATAATTTCCTGATAAATAAAAAGGCCAAGGGATATTCCGAAATGTAGAGTGTTTAACAGGGTAAAATACCAACAATCGGCTAAATGGGTATGTCACGACAAACAATCAAAGGAATCAAAAATTCCTAAGTGTGAAAGTTTAAGTACTGAAAGTTAGTATCAGACATCGCTATCTGATTGAACCTTTCCTAGACTATACTCATCAAAAATATATTGTTAAGTTTTTTAGCTTAGATTGTAAATTTTTTCTCAAGTTTAGATTAAATTTTTGGTCAAAATTTTATTTTACTTTTACCTTAGTTTATTTTATTTTATTTTAGTATAGTTTAGTTTTTACTTAGGTAAAAGGTCAAAAGTTACTGAGGGTGCATTCAAAGTTGGATAAAATATACAATGCGTGAAATATCTGAGCTTAGTGTAAAAGATTTGGCATAGTTTATCTGGTTACACTACACAGTAGAAAATAGTTGGAAAAAGTTGAAATTATTTCAAAATTTCCGAAATTTTTCTAAGTGTTTGTAGCTTCGAATCTAAGACAGACTCGAATTTGAAGTTCTCGAATCTGTCAGTAGACTCGAATCTACACATAGACTCGAAGGTAGTTAGTATATAAAGGTCCACAGTGAAGGCATTTACTTCTCACTGTTCTCGAATCTGATTTCTCGAATCTGTCACTGGCGATCTCGAATCTATTCTCGAGTCTATCGTATTTCTACTAAACGACATTTCGTCGATTCTAAAGCTTTTGTGGTCGATTCTACTTTCAAATCTAGGTATAAGCAACATGATTGTACAAGATTTTGGTGGTTTCATACACAAATTTGGGCTTAAACATCACATTTTGATGTTTTATTGGTCAAAATAGGGTTATTCATAAATAACTAAGTTAGGACCTATAAAATATCAAATTAAAGGCATAAATCAGTGATTAGAACTTAGTTGAACTAAAGTATGTGATTTACCTAGTTCAAAAAGGTTAAAATCTTGGATTTTTGTTGAAAACACAACTGTCGGCCTCTCGAATCTGATCTTGGGCATTCGAATCTGATCATGGGTTTCTCGAATCTATCAATAGATTCGATATGACCATGATATTCGAATCTGTCCATCAGACTCGAATAGGGTCTATTCGAATCTGTCCATTGCATTCGAATATGGGCACTTCGAATCTGTTACTCTGGAATCTGTACTTTATTTATTTTGTTGAATTTAAATTCCATTACACTTGTGGAAATTTAATTGTGTTAGATTTTGTATTTAATCAAATACAAAATAAAACAAATTTGAATTTAAACAAGTTTATTGATTTTTAATAAGTCTAACAATTTTATGTATTGTGCAGATATGACGCTTCGTGCTTTTGTTCCTAAGCACAATATGGTACTGAATCCTGCTCATAACATCCCTGAGGCGCAGGGATTTCGAGAAGTTTTAGATTTTCTAGCGGATTCTAGGATCAGTTATGTGTTGTATGAAAATATTCCGATTGTCATTTCATATGTACGTCAATTTTACGATCACTTACAGGTGGACTGCACTGTCACCCCGACAGTGTTAAGAACCAGAATTGCCGGACAACCTTTGGTTTTCTCTGCTGATATTTTGCGTCAAGTACTGCAGCTGGGTTCCCAAGAACAAGAGGACGGGCCTATAGACTTTTCTTTAAGTATTAGGCAAGCAGCATTTTTGAGAATGGGATACAGCTTGGACGTTACAAAATCTTCGTATATGAAAAGCGGGTTGATAGGACAATGGCGTTTCTTAGTCCACGTATTCATGGTGTGTTTTGCGCCTAAGAAGGCTGGTTTTGATTACATCGTATCTAAGATTCAATCAGCGATGATAGCTACGGTATACAATAAGAAGTTTAGTTTCTCGCAGCTGTTTTTCTCAGAATTTATCCATCAAATCACGGCTCCTGAGAGAGAAAGGTTCCTTTTGTATCCGAGGTTCGTGATGATGTTGATAAGGCACTTCTTGCCTGAGTTGCCACAATCAGACGATGCATTGAGCGTTAATGTTATGGAGAAGCGCATTTACTCTGACTGTTCCTCACACCGAGGAAGGTTAGCAGTTCCGGTGGCACGACCACTATTTGGTGCAATTCTGGATAGGGAATTTCAAGCCCCAGATATTGCCAACTGGGCAGGTGAAGTAGAAGTTCAGCCTCAGCAGCAACAGCAACAGCAACAGCAACCGCATCAACAACAACAACAACGACGTGAACAGCCTCGTGTTCGTCCCCGTGATCCAAGGCGAAGACAAAGAGATACTGCAAGTCAGACTCAGGCGTCTAGGCCTTCTACGAGTCAGCAACCAGAAATGCAGGAAGCAGGGCCGTCAACTGTCCCAAATGAAGCTGATCAATTGTGCCAAACGTTAAATGAAATTTGGGAGGCGGGTCCACATGCAAATGAAGATATAGCTGCTGCATTAGTGGGAGAATTACTTGAGCCTCCAGAAGGAGAAGAAGATGTGCTGAGGGATGTTGAGAATTATGAGCCAGAGCAGGCTGATGACGTTTTGTCATCTTCAGCAACTGAGTCAGAAGAGATGGAGGAGGTAGAAGCTGAAGCTCCAGAGTCAAGGTCTGTCGTTCCTGAAGTTCAGATTGGAACTTATGGTTCGCGACTGATTATTAATGAACGTAGTTCTAGGAGGCGATGGGACAGGGAATCGGAGGAGTCTGATTTCGAAGAAGACGAAGTTTCTCAACTTGTGACGAGGCAACGGGCCAAACGTCACAGGTTCATGCAAGGATCCTCGTCAGTCTCCGCAGAACAACCAGAAACTTCTCAATCTCAAAACCCTCAACCTCAAGAACAAGAACCTCAAACCAACATTCCACCACCACCACCTCGCGATGAACCATACATCCCATCACCAATCATTCCAACTCCAATTCAGTCCATCCCATCAACCTCATCCTCATACACAGACAATCAAAGGTTTTAGCAGCTAAAAGCGCGAGTCGATTTCCAAAATATCCAAATCTTAGGCCTAACAAAGGCAGTCGGCGAGATTCAGACTCATAATGCTGATCTAAAGAAGATTGTGGACACAGTTCAGGAAGAGAACTTAGAGCTAAAAGCCTTTGTTTGTGATCAGTCAGCCGAGATAAGGTCGATGCGCTCCCTTATTGAGCAGTTAATGAAGAATCTACAGGCTCAGGGGGAGACATCGTGCCGTGATCAGGAAGCACAGAGACCGAGAGATGAAGATGATGAAGACAACCAAGGCAATGATCCCAGCCCACAAAGACAGAATGAGCCAGTAGATTTTTCTGCTGCTCAGACTGCTCAATCTGAGGGGGAGCCTAGTACAGGGGGAGAAGTAGGAGGAGCGGGAGGAGAAGCTGGTTCTTCAAGGACTTTAGATAGCGACATGATCGATGCGCTAAAAGATATTGAAGAAGAGCTGATGGAGTTTGATTTTGAAGATGATATTGAAGATTTAGAAGAAGGAGAGTTTATTCCAGATGATGTCGCTGACTGGAAATCAGATGATGAAATGATAGATGATGAAGATGATCACGTTAACGAAGTAATAATCAATTCACAACCAATCACTGAACTGTATGAAATCCAAGATCATAATGTGATTGATATTGATTACATCAAGGTAGCCTCAGCTGAAGATAAAGACCTTGAAGAGGCTGAGAAAGAGCCATCTAGAGCTGATCTGTTAAATCTTTGGTTCAAGAAAGAAGAAAAGAAAGATCAGCTGAAGATGAAGAAGAAGATGAGGAATCCAGGTGCTGGAAATTTCGCTGGAGGGATTATTAGCTGGTTCTTTGACAGAGAACTGCAGCTGTTTATTTTGAAGAGAAGAGATGGCCTTCAATACTTGAGGCGGACACTGAAAGCTTTTAATTCATTGCCCAAGATTGAAGTTAAAGAGTTAGCCTGGAAAGAGCTGATCAATATTGGAGATGATCCCTACGCGAACGTTATTGAAAGAATTATAAGGAAAGAAGGGCGATCAGGAAAATTTGAGAGGCTTAAGCCGAGATCAGGCAAAAGGGTCGAGGATGGATCAAGGATAGATCCTCATACTGGAAGACCTTGGGCCAGAATGGTGTACAAGCCAGTCAAATGTCTGAAGAAAGTACCTATGAAACCAATGCCACAGAACGTTTTGAGCAACATGAAGTGGTGGTACCTAGAGATTGACACTGCTGAAGCTATCATGGAAGATCAAAACGAGCAGGTCATTTTGAAAGTATATGATCCTCTGCATTTGATAAACCTATCTAAGGACGACCTGAAGAAGCTTCACGATCAGCCTATCTTCTTCACTGAACCATGGAGATCTGAAGCCAGGAAGTTCCAAAAGATAGTTAAAGTTTGTATAGATGCGGGATTATATGCAGGTAGTAATATATATAGCTCTAGTACTTAAATTTGATGTCATGTAAATAATTAGAAGCTATCGTCAAGGGGGAGTCTGTTGGTACACCCTGTGTGACGATAGCAGTCTAATCGATTATGATTTAAGTAATATTCTGAGTTAACCAGTATTTTGATATATATGTTTAATATGTGTTTGTCTGTTACTGATTGTGTGTTTGAACTTGATGTAACATATTACAAGAAGTTCAAACATAAAGGTCAAAGATTATGTCAAGCATAAGTTAAAACATAAGTTTCATCACTTAAGTGTTTAAGTGTATTGGCTAGATTCGAATAGGTTAAGGATGGCATTCGAATCTGTGACAGATTCGAATGAGACCATAGATTCGAATATAGGTTAGATTCGAATCTGTCAGATGGACAGATTCTAATGGGCCTTAGGCCAGATTCGAGGTTGGCCCACAACAGACTCGAATCAGGGTCTATAATTAGGGATAGACTCGAATCATTAGCGGACCTTTGGCAGAATTCGTGAGGAATTAAGCAATAGGCGATCTCGAGTTTATCAGCTAGGTGAGTCCCGTTTCGGAGAGAATTAGTACGTAGGATCGTTCGTGTGTCGTTCGTTCAGCGTCTAATAGTCTCCGTGTTTCCGTTGGTTGAGAGTTGTCCGTCTGACCGTCAACGAGGATTCCGCACTCGTTAACGGATCCGCGTCTAGATAGATCTTGCAGTGGTAGACCTTACAAATTACCTTAACAGAGGGAGACTGTAACATCCGGAACAAATCCAGGTTAACAAACTATGACCTAATCAGTATTTAATAGCCAATTATAACCTAATCAATGGTCATTAGCAATTAATCAAAGTGATTAACAATGTTCATAAGGAAATTCAACTCAATTAGAATCAAATTCATCGGTGCGATGAATAAGAAAATCAATTAATCCGATCGATTTACGATACGAAGGATTAATTCAACTAAGTACATAACTAAACTATGATTAGTAACACTAATCATACACTAATACACTTACTTAACATTAATTATGCAAGACTAAAGAATTCATTAAAACAATGCATGCAAAAGTATTTATGAAATTACAAAAAAAGAGAAATACAAGAATACATTTCTAAATACTTTTATACAAATATATATATATATATATATATATATATATATATATATATATATATATATATATATATATATATATATATATATATATATATATATATATATATATATATATATATATATATATATATAAATACATGAAAATAATCCATAAAATTTGGTCATAGGGTAGTACTACCCAAGATTTGATTTCAATTTTTTATTTCCCAACTCCATAACCTTTCATAATCAAAACTTTCACACCCCATTCTCCTTTCATTTCAACATGATCATACACTCCACCTCCATTTGAAAGACCAAGACTTTGCCTATAAATAGAGGGCTTCCTTTTCATTATTTTCACACCAAAATATCTCTTTCTCTCCTCTCAAAACTGGATCCCACACACACACACACTACAAACATTTTCGTTCAAGTGTTCTTGGTGAAATTCAAGTGTTCTTGGTTCAAATCTTGCAAGAGTTCCAACTTCTTCTCAATTTCATACTCCAAAAACATCAAAGTAAGTAAATACTAACTTATTTCATCATATATTTATGTTTATATAAGTCTTGCATAACATATACAATCACCAACAACAACAAGTTTCATTAAAACTCAAGTTTATAAGTTTCTAGTTTTTGTTTTTAAGTTGTTTCTTTAAATGTGTTTATGAATATATAAACACATCATAAAAGTGTTAATTTTATGAAAACAAGTAATATATTTGTGTTTTATAACTTGTATACAAGTAGTCTTTGAATAAACAACAAGAATCATACGTTATGTCAAGTTTATAAACTGCGGATTTCCGGCAGAAAATTTATATCGACTTTGAAAAATCATAACTAATTCATAACTTAATGAAATGAGTTGATTCTTATCTAAAAATTTATATCTATGTCTTAACTATAGATCTGGAAGTTTTCATAATTTATTTTGGAGTTTAACACCTCCAGAAATTACTTGGGAAACCGAAAGTATGACAGCTCAAAAATGGCCGACATAGGGTTTTTAACGAGCTTTTTCACCAACCTAAACATATCGGAAAATGGCCGTTCTTGATTCTAAAAAACCTTTGTATATAGTATTTTAATGTCCTAGAAAACCAAAGCCTAAAACGTTTTGGAGCTTGGTCAAAAATAGCCTCAAAGTAGGCCGAAAAAACTCCAAAAAAGCTGAAAAATTATATATATATATATATATAAACTTGACGTTTTAAGCGGATTTTATTTATAAACGTGTAATGTTGGGTGATTTAAGACATAAAAATCTATAAATATATATATTATTATCATATATTAGAGATATTAAGTCTTTATTATCATTTAGGACTCGATTAATCTCGCTCGGTGCATCATCCATCCATTTACGCTAAAAAGCATTTTACGCTCATTTTTACCATCACAAGCTCGGTGAGTCTTTATAGCCCTATTTTCACTATCTATTGGGGTGGAAATACATGCACTGTTTTCATATGGACATCAAAACTGTTTATTTCTTATATGTATTACATGTTTGGATCCATCAGCCCTCAAATCATGAACCGTTAATTGCATATATTTGCGAGCGCGAATATATTGTGGATAGATCTATTGGGAGTCATGTCCCCCATTTGGGTTAGTTCGGGTCGGCTAACAGCGAGTGCATATATATTCAACACACGGTATTACAGTCGGGGATACTGAACAGGGCAAACTCATTTTAATTAAGCTTCGGCTGCATGATGGTTTATGTAATACATACGCGGAATTTATGCTTTTATAAATTCAACTCATCTGGATAATGTCCATACAACTGGTCTTTTCGCGTAAACCTATGAGCTCACCAACAATTTGTTGACGTATTTTAGCATGTATTTTCAGGTGTTTAAGAAATGCACATTCCTCGGAAGTATTCCAAGGCTTCCGTTCATTTTGGAGTCGCATCATTTTCAAACTCGGAGATTTACATGCATCTTTCCGGATAAACTAAATCGTGTATTTAAATCTTGGTATTTTAAGAGCTAGTTCGCTGTATTTTGGTTATGTAAAACAATATTTATATTTGAAGTTAAATCAATGTATTTTTGAAAACGTCCATATAGTGGTCGTTCGTTATGATTATGGTTACGCTTCCGCGACGTTACTCTTCGTTGCCAACCGGGGTAACAGGGTGTGACACTTTTGATTTTAAGTGGTTTGTTTGTTGCGTGATAAACATTGAACTTTGATTTGGTTTGTTTCTGATGTGGTTTGCTTATTTTATTTGAATTGTAATCGTACTTTATTTGGTTTTTATTTTTAAAAAGTGTGATGTGTTTATTTTATATTATTTGAATTATTAAAAGTTGAATTTTATTTGAATATTATTAAGTTGTTTAAATCTAATTGTTATTAATAAGGAATGAGTACCGATCTATCTCTCAATGTTATTAACAAATTAATCAATTTTAATGTGACGAGGAAGTCACAAAGGTCTAAGTTGGGGAGGGTAGGTTCTAACGATAAGTTAATTAATATAGCCCCCACAACAAAACTTTTTAGACTACATTTTATAACAAAAATTACAGAGATATATAGCCCTGTGTACCAAAACAATAAAAAAGTTGAAATTTATCAGAGTTGGGTGCAGGGGGGGGAGGGGGCGCAACCCTGCGCTGGCCCTACGCCCCATGGAGATAAAACCCCAATTCAAACCTCATTCTTCATTCTCACAAACACTAGAGTTTCAACCTATGCTTGGTGTGCGGCCATACTTCCAAAACCCTATTTTTGTGCTTATAATATTGCAATTCTAAGCCCCAAAACAACCACATTATCATAGGTTTCAAATATCTAGGCTAGAAATCACTTCCTTATGGGTAGTTTCATCCATTTTGAAGGATTTTTGGGTGAAGAAGTGGTGAAGCAAAAGGCTAGATTTTTACCAAGTTAAGCTTCCAATCATCTAAGGTTAGTGTTTTTATTAACCAAATGCAACTTATCTCATACTTTTTGAGCAAAACTGAAAGCTTGAGCTTCATGGTCATCTATGGAGTTTTTCATGGTGATTTTGACTTTTGAGAGTCAAAGTATGTGAAATTGCATGAATTTGATGATAACTTTGATGTATGTGTGATGAGATATGTGTTTACTTGTTATTTTAATTAATTTGCCATAGTTAATATCTAGAAATTAATTTGGATTAATAAAGTTGGTTACCTAAATGAGCACATAATGATTAAATTACAAAAAAAATTGGGTAATTAGCTAGAAACTGAGTTTATGTGCTAAATGGAATTGTATTGAAAATTAAGTAGATGTTTAGCATTTAAATTTTTGGCAAATTATAAACTATATATAGAGGGATGCAAAATTAGAGCGTAAAAAGTATATATATGCATCTAAATTTAATTGAGCGTAATTGTGAAATTTAAATTGCATAGTTTGATTTATCTCATACATATTGTGGTTGGTTGGCAAAATTGTAGACGTCGAGGAGAACGCGACAAAGAACCCAAAATGTCAATGTGCCTATAGATTGGTCTCCAAACCTTTTACTATCACAACACCCCGAGAACATTAGAACACATGCATTTTTATATAAGAAATACTCGAATAAGGTGTTTGCCGAGAAAAGGGTTAGGAGAAATGACTTTGAGGAATATAGAATTCCATACCTCTTTGACTTTCTGTGTTGGGAGAGTGTGCTTGATTTGGGCGGCCCCGAGATTCATCAGGCTGATGTGGTAGAATGGATGTCTACCCTACGAAGGGAGACGGGTAGGTCACCTAACGACATTAGACTTATAGGATCCATCCACGGTAGGGACGTGGCGATGGATGCACAAATCCTTCGCCAATTATTTAACATAGATACGGGGGTAGGTCACGATGGGTTTAACCAGCAGGGGTATGAGTACAAGTCCGAGGCCCAGTTGGCCTTTACTGACATGACCTGGTCGGGAGAGTGGACGGAGCAAGTGAGCAAGGTTTTTATTCCATCTTTCATGGAATCCGAGTCCTCCACTTCTTATAGCCAAAGGGCTTTGACTCCGAGGTGTAAGGTGCTTCTTAAGATCATTGTGAATAATATCTTGCCTCGTGATAATGACCTGTCTAAGGTCAGACATAGGGATATTACGGTTCTGCATGCCCTTCTCAAGGGTAAGCCCAGACTGTCCTTCACATGGACAGTCATGAATGATATATGGGCCATGTATGATACTAGAGAGAGGACGATCATTCCCCATGCTTGGTTGATCTCTAAATTCCTCAAGAGGACAGGTTCACTTTCACCTGATTCCTTGGTTTCCCCTGTTTCGGCGACGTACATTACGGCCACCATGTTCCCTACCTTGATTTTTAGAGAAGTTGATGAAGGGTTCGAGATATTCGACAAGGAGACAAATCAGTCGTATATCAAGGACTATACTGAGGACGAGAGGAGAGAGAGAGAGAGAGAGAGAGAGAGAGAGAGGAGAAGGCCGCTAATAAGGTGGAAGTTCGGCACGAAGAGCTGAACAGAGGGGCGTCTACCTCGCACAGTCGAGGTAATGACGATGTTGATTTTAGCTGCGTCATGAGGCGGTTAGATGACTTAGTAGTGGGTCACGGTGAGTTCCGGGAGGACGGGACCAAGAGATTAGATGAGATGAATGGGCGAATGACCCATATTTATGATAGGGTCGATCACTTGTCAGGTCGGGTAGATCACGAGGACTCCGTAGCTGCACCATAACTGGGCATACTGGGAGGCAGTCCTACATCACGAGGACTCCGTAGCTGGTATGCCATATCAGTCATATAGAGATTATACGATGCCCAACTACCAGACGTACGACCCTGCCATGGACACTTATCAGCGCTATCCGGCGCATGGCAGGTAGGAGCTTCCAGACCAGATTCCTACTCACTTGGTCCCGCCTACATCACAATTCACCACAGGCCAAAACCCGTATACTGACTTCCTCAACAGCGTCTTCGGTCCTTCTCCGCCTCCTCCATTCGAATGATCGGGTACTATCATTCATTGTTCTTTATTTTTATGTCTTTTTATTTCTGTATTGCATTTAATTTCTTTATCGTAGTTTTTTTTTTGTTTACTTCTAGTTTTTAGCCGAGTCTTATTTTGAGTTTATAATGTTTGTGTAGTCTGTCTTATCTTCCCCCAATTGAGTCTTGTTTGCCGATCAGGCTGTGGAACATGATGATACATAGAAAGTACATGTACGAGGGAATTGGCTAGTGTTGATAGGATATTCTATAATTAAGAAAAAAGTCGTATTATTAAAATCTTTGCTATGTAAAATGAATTCAAGTACGTTAAATATATTTGGTCTTAAATATAAGCAATATGTCAAAAGATTTTGGAAACCCATGCAATAATTAAGGGGGAGAACTTAATCATGTTTTAACCTCAAAATGAGTTAATTGTTGTCTAGATGGTTCGGGAAACTAAGTCCGTATGGGTACCATTCATGCCTAATCCCCTAATACCGTCTGGTTTGGGAGTGATTGACCGAAATCTCGTTACATGGACCATCTAGATAATCTAAGTTGAAAATAAAATAGATAGAGCATGGTGTTGAAAAGAAAAGAAATAGTCGTAACATGCAAATGTTAAAAAATGGTCAAAAGACCCACGTGTTTTAAGTATCGTAACCTTGAGCTAAAAGGGTATTTCCAAGAGTGAGATACATTATATAAATTCTAAGGGAAGTATATTTAACTGAAAACGTTTTCGATTTACATGTTAAAATTTTAATGCATTAGTGTGAAGGCTTGTTTAACATAGAATTCCTAGAGTCACTGCTAATACATGCCCGGTACATAGTTAGTTCTGATTCCAAAGGCTTATTCGGGGACGACCAAGAGTTAAGTTGGGGAGGTTTGATAAGGCTATAAATTTATGTGTTTCGGAGTCATTTTATGTTCATTTTAAGCACCGATACTTCGTAACGTCCATATTATTACTCCAAATTTACGTTTCAGGGTCAAGAAATCAAAAGGAAGCAGCTCGAGAAAATCAGAGCAGACCGAGCCGATGGGGCGCAGGGCTGCTTCACCCTGCGCTGCAAAACAGAAAGATTGAGTGATCCAGAGGACTTCCAGTGTAGCCCATCGTACCCCTGGAGCAGGGGGGCGCAGGCCTGTGCCTGGCCTGCGCTGGGTCGGCGCAAAAATGCGTTTTTAGCTTTGGAACCCTAGAAACCGCCTCCTCTATAAATAGAGGTCGATGGCAGCCATTGAGAGAGTTCCCAAACGTGTCAAAAGAGTTGGCGAAGCCCTACTGGAGTAGATTCACGATACAAGTACGAAGATGATGATTCGCAACTTCATAAGATGTCTCCGATCTACACCATTGAAGAGCATACGACGAGCGGCTAATCACTTTAGCCGTTTGCGGAGTATCTACAGCTAAGTTTACTTTACTTGAATTTCTATATGTTTTGATGTATTCGTATTGATTGAAATATTCTATGTGTATGCAAATGATAAGCATTCAGTTATGATTATGATTGTATGTTTTGATTGGTAAAAGCAAGATAGTTCATAGTAGTATTATTATTTGTGCCGATTCCATTAGCTTAGGGATTAAGACAAGTAATGAATATTTCATGCGCTATGCCGAGAGTTATTGGTTAAAACATGTATGAGTAATTTAGTCGCGCAATTAATTATGTCTATGTGATTGTTGCAAGGAATTCGAGTGAGTAATACTTATGTCGTGGTGATTCCATGAATGGTTATCCTTCAATTGATTGTCAATTTACTGCGTTAGTTATTTGCTATTAAATTTAGTCACAACTTAGTTGTAAGTCATTGATCTAAACAAATCATTCAAATCAATCGATTCACAATTTAAAGTGCTTTTAATAAACCTCACAAAGCTAGCCGCTTAACCCTAATTACATACGCACTCTCTGCGGATTCGACCCTTACTTCTCTGAGCTAAATAGTAGATATAAGGATTAATTCTGCGGGTCACAAGTGTCCCCGATGAAAGGAGTCACCAGATTTGTTAAGAAGACGAAGAGGATGACACTGGGGATCGTTCTTACTTAAAGAAATTCCCATGAGCTGCCTTGAGCTGCCCGTAAGTCGTTGAGTGAAGAAGAGGTTCCTAGCCTAGCTCCACTCACTCTAACGGCGTACCTTTTGCATGATGGGTCAGCGAGGAAATGGGACTCCTCTGAGGGATCCTCAAAATAGAATAGAGAAGGCGAGCGATAGTACAAGCAAGCTAACACGCGGGCGAGGTTGAAGGGGTTGATTTTTGTCTTTTTATTTTTCGGAGCCCCTGTTTCATGAAGCCCGGACAAAGGAGATAGACAACGAGGCCCACCGGCCCACTTGTATATCGTATTTGGCGGAAGAAGCATCGGACAGGTTGCTCCTAAATCACTGAATTCAAACTCTCTATCGGATGAAAGGGAGTTCCAGAATGTTGTCTGTGGATTTCTAGCCCCCTATATTATATGCGTGTAATCATTGGAATTTGGACTCTTTTTCTTTAATTAATTAAGGGTAGATCTAACCTCGACCAACGAGAGCGTAGCTAAGCAACTTATTGTGCTTTTATTCCAGCCAACGAAGCCAGGTAGCTATCTCCACGATTTGTAGGACCCTTTCGTATACTTGAGAAAGTTGGAAATCAGTCCTATCATTTGGACTTACCAAAAGAATTGTCGGGAGTTAACCCACTCTTCCATGTGGGATACTTATGGAAAAGTCTGACGCCCGAAAGGAAACCATGGACTGATCATTCTGAGATAAAAGTTGATGAGCGGCTAAGATTTGTTGATAAGCCGGAATGCATATTGGAAACTAAGGTCAAGAAGCTTGGAAACAAGGAAATCAAGATGGTGCTGGTAAAGTGGAATCATCATAGGGGAGTTAATCACACTTGGGAGTCTGAAGAAGACATGAAGACTAAGTACCCACGTTTGTTTAGCATAACATGACTTCGCGGATGAAATATAAGCGTGGCGGAGCCCATGCTGTAACATCCCGAATTTCAAATTTTATAAAATGAATAGTTAAGACTTAAAAATATTTTGATGGAATGTTGTGGTAATTAAATATATATAATTTCATTGTTTTGATGGATTGTTGCGGATTGTTATTTTAATAATAAACTATTCGACAAACTAATTGTTTCACCTGTTAAGCAGATAACAAGTTAAAAATATATAGTTTTGAATAAGACAAACTTTGTTTAGGAACTTAAATAATCGAAAAAAAAGTTCAGTGATGTAATTGATAATTGTATGAAAGTTCATGGGGTTTTTCAATATTAACCCTATTTAATAATAGTGATGATGATGAGAAATCATCATCGTTGTTTTTTTAGCAAGCATAACAATGAGAAACCCACATGGATAATTAAAAAGATGTAAAATGAAAAAATAAAAAGTTGAAGGGTGTAATATGCAAATATGACTAAAATTTCAATATAAATGGTGAAATGTGCAAATAACCGTTCACTTTTTCCAAACACACACTCTCTACAACACACACACACACACACTCTCTCTCCTCTCTCTCTCTCTCTCTCTCTCTCTCTCTCTCTCTCTCTCTCTCTCTCTCTCTCTCTCTCTCTCTCTCTCTCTCTCTCTCTCTCTAACATACGGTTTTCACCTTCAACAAATCAAGAAAATGAAAAACTTGGAATCAAGTGCTGAAAAGTTGGATATAACTTGCTAAGAAGGAGCTATAGTCATTATAACCAACGATTTGAGGTAGAATTTACTCAATTTTACGAATTTAAAGATTTTGTGTTCTGTTTTTTTTAGAGAACCGAATCACAGATTATGGTTGCCGCTGTTAATGCATGTTATATATTCTTGTGGATTCGTTTAAATCGAGTATTTGATAAGTTATATACTAAATTTCATATTCTGATTCAAGATCTAAGTATGATTTTGAGAATCACTATGTGTTTTAGTGTGTGTGTGTGTGCGCTCGTCGACAGTGAAAGAAATAGTCAAAAAGGGACCGATTTAGTACATATAATGCTATGGTTTATGTTAAAAATTGTTAAAAGAGTATATTTAAGCTTGTATTAATAGTTTTCAGTCACAAAATATGTATAAAATAATCATAACAAAATCTAGAAATATTAGAAAAATGTCTAAGTATAAACTCGGATCTGAAGAACATAACTCAGATATATCCAAATTTCGGATTTCATGGAACTCGGATGCAATTTCGTATGGAAAACTTGAAAAATCATAAGTCAAGACACGAATTTCGGATACTGAGGCATCCGAACTTCGGATCCTGTAACCATCCGAAATTCAGATGGATTGTACAAATGAAAATAGTAAGGAGAAATCTCGGATCACCCGAATTTCGGGTATATCCGAAATTTGGTTAGGGTCCGAACTTCGGATCATTTTTTTTAACTAAAGTTTAAGATTGAGTTTTAAGAGCTAAACTGATACTGATTTACTATTACACTTACTTAACATGATCATTGTGGTGTTGACTAACACACATTGGTCCAAAATATTGCGGTAAAACCTACTTGTGCTGTGTAAGGACCCTGTGGTATCATTACAGGGCATCTTTGCTAAGTAAACCACTGTGAGTGATAGATTACTATTCAAGCATTTACTTTCTTTGCATTCATATTCTGTCATGTTCACATTGCTCATTACATATCAGTTGACACTCTTACATGATTTATTGTTACTGATGCACACTCGTACTTGACATGCTATAAGCATGTAGCCAGCATTCACTTGAAAGTGCATCCTTTAATACATGCTTTCTCTGCATGATGACTATCACATAATCTGATGTAACTTGAGCTGGGGTTGACAGCAGATCACTGTCGGGGACTGATCATCCCATACATCTCATTACAGCCAGGTTAGCACATCCCCGATTGATACTTGAACTGCCAACCCATGCTTTTACTGCATGATGACAACTTGTTATCTGTGACCTCCGCACGAAGGGGCAATTCACTTCTTTTATGCACGTTTCGTTTGTAAAGATATTTATGTTGAATATATAATCTGTTATCTCACTAAGCAATAGCTTACCCGTTGAACTCAAATGTTTTCAGGCAAAGGAAAAGAAATCGTTGGGCCTTTTACTTAGGCTCTCATTCTCATTCCCGGTGACCTATAGAAGCTTCTTGGTAACTGAAGAATATGTAGCTTTGGGGCTGGGATTTGTTGATGTTGCAAATGAACTATGATGCTGTAATAGTTAGATTATGACACCTTAGACTGATTAACCTTTCATGCTTTAGCGATGATGTATTTCAAACTTATTCTATGCTTTTAACTTTATTCATATGTTAATATTGGGTTGCTTGTTGATCCTGGAGTTTATCAAATGTTTACTAAAAAGGAGGATGTTTCAACCGTCAACAAAAGAAAAAAACAAAGAATAGATACAATCTTAATTTGTCAACCACTACTTGCCCTTTTCGTTTAACTCCGCTGCTCATCGCTGCAACCGTGACCCTCTTGATGCTCACCTTCTGACTGTCACATACTCTCTTTGTGTTTTTTTCTCTTGTCATGGGTGATCAACGCAACCCTATATCACCTTTTAATGCCGATAGATCTTTCGGCGTCACCAACATTAAAACTCACGTTCCTATCGTCTTGGATTTGGACAACTTAAATTATGATGGTTGGCATGAACTTTTTACGTCGCATTGCAACAGTTTCGGTGTTTTGGGATTCTTGGATGGTACCACAACGAGCACTCCTGCCACCATAACAGAATGGACGCGTTTTGACTCCTTGATTAAAGTCTAGATCTATAGTACCATCTCTACCTCTCTCCTTCAAACTGTCTTAAAAGAAGAATGCCACGTCTCGTACCGTGTGGACCGATTTAATGACTTTGTTTCATGATAATAAAGATGCTTGTGCCATAGAAATCCAAGAGATTATCCCTGGAATTAGGAGACCAAACCATTGCGGAATACTTTAAGAAAATAAAGGTTGCCTCTGACCTTCTCTCAAACATAGATAAACCTATTGACGATAAAACCCTTGTCATGTATGCTATAGCCGGTTTAAGGGACAAGTATGATAATGTAGCAAGCATCATTCGCCATAGATAACCCCTCTGATAGGACTAAAATACTATGCGTTTTCGGTATCGTTTAAAGCTCATTTTATGCACCTATGCTTTGTAACTACCATACTTTTATTCCCAAATTGTATTTTAGGGTCAAGAAGTCAAATGGAAGCAGCTCGAGAAAATTCAGCGCGAAACGAGCCGGTGGGGGCGCAGACCTGCGCCACCCTACGCTGCAAAACAGAATTATTTTGAGTTGGAGAGCACTTCCAGCGCAGACCGGCGTAGCCCAGGCTGTACCTCAGCGCAGGGCAAGGCGCAGGCCTACACCCATGCCTACGCTCGTGCGGCGTGAAAACCCTGCAGACGCGTTTTTGAGCCCAGAACCCTAATTTCCATCTCCTCTATAAATAGAGGTCATTTTCTATCATTTTAGAGAGTCCCAAAATATTGAAAACGTTGGTGAAGCCCTGCCGGAGTTGATTCATGGATTGAGTACGAAGAAGGTGGAGTGCAACTGTTCACGCCATTTAAGCCAATGATGATGTCTCTAATCATTCCAGGTGAAGAACGCACGATGAGAGGCTAAACCACCATAACCATTTGCGGAGGATCTACGGCTAAGTTTTATTTACTTGAATCTCTTATTATGTATTGATGTATTTTGTGACACTTGAATATTTAATGATATACAATTGGTTATTTTTATGAGTAAATGGTTTAATTGGTAAAAGCAAGATAGTTCATAGTGATATTATTATTTGTGTCGAGTCCATTAGTTTAGGGATTAAGACAAATAATGAATGTTGCATGCGCTATGCCGAGATTTATTGGTTAAAGTATTTACGATTAAGATGTCTAAGTAATTGGTTATATCTATGTGACCGTTGCATGATATTCAAGTGGATAATAACTTATGCCGTAGTAATTTCGTAAAATGGTTATCTTTAATTCGATTTGTTGAATCAATTGTTATTTGCTTGCCATTGTTTTAGTAGTAATTTAGTCGTTATCACCATTCCAAACAATCACTCAATTCGTAATTTAATTGCTTTTATAAACCTAAAGAAACTAGTAATATAAACCTAACAAACCTACACGCTCCCTGCGGATTCGACCATTACTTCCTTACACTAGTAGGTTGTTTGGACTATTTCTACGGGCCACAATGATGGCTCGTCAGATTTTGGCGCCGTTTCCGGGGAGCTGTAAGCGCTTGTTAGGGCTAGTAAGTTACTTTTGCCTTAGTTTATGTTAGTTTAGATTAGTACTTTATTTTTAGTCATTTCTGTATGTTCATATTCTTATTAGTAAAAATAACATTAAAAGTCGAAAAACTCAAAAAGGTAATTGTAGTCCTTTACTTTACCACCAAAATATATAATTAGTTTAATTAAATAGTTTAATTTAAGTGTTTTAGTAGTTTATGATTACAAGTCATAGTTAGAATGGATGAACAATTAAAAAGAACCGTTGAGTCACATTATCGCCCTGGTGATGTGCCCGGCCCCTCACCTATTCGATATCCGGAAAATGAGAACGAACCCGAAGTTCGACCTCAATTGTTCCGACTTCTTCCTATCTTTAGAGGTATGCCTAGAGAGGAACCTTACGAGGATTTAGCTGAGTTTACGGCTATATGCAAAGCAAATCATGTTCGAGGTATAGCCACCGACGGTTTAAAACTTTGATTATTCCCTTTCTCTTTAAAAGAGAAAGCCAAAAATTGGTTAGTGTCGCTACCCACCAATAGCATCATAACTTGGGATCAAATGAAGCGTAAATGTCTCATTGAGTATTACTCCATAAGTAAAACCACTGAGAAACGAAAAGAGATAACTGGTTTCAAACAAAAACTTGGTGAACAATTTTACGAGGCATTTGATCGGATGAATGAATTGCTAAGAGCTTGTCTACACCATGAAGTTCCAAAATGGATGCTCGTCAAAACTTTCTTTGATGGTGTGAGTTAAAAAAATTCCGCCGCCGCTACTGGTGGCACATTCTAAGCTAAAAAAGATGATGAGGCTTGGGAATTACTGAATCAACTCAGTAAATGTCTCAAAGTTCAAGCCGGTACTGAAAATAATATCGGAGTTCAGGTAATGGGTATAGACAATGCCTGGAAACATGAAATAAAAAGTGAAATCTCAGAACTCGGAAAGAAGATAGATCAACTGATAAAGGGTTTTAGCCAAAACCCTATTGCATCACTTAACTGCGTAATATGCGGAGATCCATCTCATCGTACTGAAGCATGTCCTCAAGTGCAACCTACTGAAGAATATGCTAATGAAGTGTATGGTTTTAGAGCGCACCGGGAGAGGGATAACCCATTTCTGGAAACCTATAATCCGGGATGGAGAACTCATCCTAATTTTCAATGGAAAAATGATCATCATACCGATCATCAATCTAAACCTAGGTATGAACCACCACGAAAAGAATATCAATATGGTTCAACTTCCACTACTAAGGATGAGCGATATTACAATCCGAACCAACATGATCAACCTCACTTTCACGTGGATACGAATATGAGTTTTTCACAATTTTCAGAGTTCGTAGAATTCATGAAGCAACAATCGGCTTTTAACAAGATGATGAGTTGCCAAATGGGTCAGATAACCGAATCACTCACAAGAGGAGAGGAGGGGAAGCATCCGAGTAACGAGAGGAAGAAGAAGTAGATAATGAAGTGTCTAAGGTGACTACCCTGAGAAGTGGTAGAGAAGTAGATGATAATATCGAAATGCCAAAGGAACAAGAGGAAGAAGAAGACACCGACACTGAGGTCATGTATGAAGAGATAGATGATTCTAAAAAGAAGGAAGATTCTAAGAAAATTACTTTCAAGGAACCAATCAAGGCAGATATCCCAACTCCTAAAGTTGGGGAGGCGGTTAAGGATCAGGACACCACAGCTCTTCCTCCTTACCCCATTGCTCTAGAAAATCCAAAAACGTCTCCATATGGAAAGAGAGGTCCACAACCCGAGGATTTGTGGGAGTTATTCAATCAAGTCAAGATCAATATCCCATTGGTTAAGACTATTCAACAAATACCCTCTTATGCCAAATTTCTAAAAGATCTATGCACGCAGAAAAGAAAGTTTAAGGTCTCGCTTCCCAAGCAGATCAATTTAACTGAGCAAGTGAGTGTAGTGATTTCTATTTCCTTGGCACCAAAGCTGAAAGATCACGTATCACCTTTGATTCCAGTGACTATTGGCAATGTGTAAATTAAAAAGGCATTACTCGACCTTGGAGCCAGTGTAAACATTTTACCTGGAAATTTGTTTGACAAACATGACCTGTGCCAGTTACAAACCACATATATTATTCTACAACTGGCAGATCGGTCAACAAAATACTCATGGGGTATCTTATCGGACGTGATAGTAAAAGTAGAAGACTTTTATTATCCAGTCGACTTCTTAGTCTAGGATACAAAGAGCTCTTTTAGAGAAAACCAGCCAGCCATTGTCTTAGGCAGACCGTTCTTAGCCACTATTAATGCTCAAATCAATTGTAGAACGGGGGTTGTAGATATTGCCTTTGGGAATCGCAAGCTGCGATTAAATGTGTGTTCAATGCTTCCTGATAAGACTATTATTTTATGTGTTTTTGTATCGTTTTAGGATCGTTTTAAGCATCGATACTTCATAACTCTATTATTATTACTCTGAAATTATGTTTCTGGGTCAAGACGTCAAACGGAAGCAACTCGAGAAAATTCAACGCGATTCGAGCCGGAGGGGGGCGCAGGACTGCGCTGCCCTACGCTGCAAAACAGAGAGATTGAGAGTTAGAGACGACTTCCAGTGCAGCCCAGGCCGTACCCCCAGCGCCGGGGGGGGGGGGGGGGGCGCAGGCCTTCGCTGGTGCGGCGCCCAATGAATCCACACGAGTTTTCGACCCCAGAAACCCTAATTTCACATTCTTTATAAATAGGGTCGATGCCTCTCGTTTTTCGAGGTCCCGAAAGTGTTGAACGAAGTGGCGAAGCTCTGCCGGAGTGGAATCACAACTCAAGTATGAAGACGGTATTTGAAGTTCATAACGATGTCTCTGATCACTCCCGATGACGAGCACACCATGAGCGGCTAAACTCCAAAGCCACTTGCGGAGGATCTACGGATAAGTGTTACTTTATCGCATTTCACTTTATGTTTTGATGAATATTGGATTTGTTGAACAATTTATGTGTATTCAAATGATAAGCATTCAGTTATGACTATCATTGTATGTTTTGATTGGTAAAAGCATAATAGTGCATAGTGGTATTATTATTTGTGCCGAGTCCATTAGCTTAGGGATTAAGACAATTAATGAATAATGCATGCACTATGCCGAGAGTTATTGATTTAAACAAATACGATTAATTTAACCGCGCAATTAATTACGTCTATGTGATTGTTGCATGAAATTCGAGTTGGTAATAACTTATGCCGTACTGATTCCGTGAATGGTTATCTTTGCTTGATTTGTTATTCGATCCGTTAGTTGTTTGCCATTAGTTTAGTTATAATATAGACGTAATCATTATTCAAAACAATATATTAAACAATTCAATCATTTTACAACTTACACGCTTTTAATAAACTAAAGAAACTAGCTAATTAACCCTAATTACATATGCACTCCGTGCGGATTCGACCCTTACTTCCATACGCTAATAGTTAGATTTAAGGTTATTTCTACGGGCCACAACAACGGCTCGTCACTTCCACCGCTGATTCAATCGATTCAGAATGTTACATGATCGATGTGGTGTACGAACTTGCGCAGCAGCAGGGTTCACTAATCAGTGCCAAGGATACCACTGAGTTATTCTTTGCTGAGCACGACACTGCTAAGATGAACTCTCATACATACAATGAACTCGAGTCATGAAACCCACACTGGAACCTAAACAACCACGGTGGACCCATAAGACCGCGAAATTGCCTACTGACTTGCCTCAATCAGCAAAACCTTCAATATTTCAACCACTTGTTCTAGAGTTGAAGGAGTTGGCTGTTCATTTAAAGTATGCTTTCTTAGGTTAGAATGACACTCTATCAGTCATTATTTCATCAGATCTGACTGAGGCACAAGAAAAATCCCTAATGCAAGTGTTAGCAAATATGAAGAGGTAGTAGGATGGACTGAGAATGTTGTTGTCGACCACCTATCTAGGCTCCCAATTCTCCCAATAGACTTAACTGATCACATTAGGTACTCTTTTCCTTATGAACCATTATTATCAATCTCTAAAATACCCTGTTTCCATTAGACACAAGTTAAAGTTATGGGCCACCAATAATATGCTAGTCTCTGAACTAATCAGGTTAAAAGATCTCAAAACATAGTTAGACTAGTATAGGAGCAGTACGTCTAGCTGAAGACATAAAACATAGCGCTTCCTGGGAGGCAACCCAGAGAACTTTGTGGGTGTGTTTCTGGAAACCCTCACGAGACAACACTCATCCACTCGGGATATCGAGGGGTTTAACGGCTTGTTGCACATGCTAAGTGCAATTGTGATTTCTAACGAAAAGGAGAATTATTCATTTCTTAGTTCTAGTGTCACCAACTAAGTTAGGGAGGATTTCAACCCAATTTTAGTTGTTTCTAGACTTAAGTTTATTTATTTATGCAAGTGTGCTAGTTTTATTTACTTTCATCTATCCCAAATAAGCAAAGAATTTTATTAAGAATGTGATTGTTTTCATTGTCTGCTCATTATAAGTGTGTTTATGTAAAGCGGACGTCACATTGGTCTAAGTTTGGAAGGGTAGGTTCTATGAAATGTTTAATATGATTTAACGAGCCTCCACAAAAAAAATTTATTAGACTAAATTTTGACCACTTGGGCAGAGAGTTACGGCATATAATGAACAGCAGAACTGAGCATATTGAGAGGGAATTCGACATCATGAAGATTTCAAGGCTGGTAGTTTTTTCAATAGTATCTTCGGTCCTACTCTTCCTTCTTACAGATGATCAGGTACCATCATTATTTGCTCTTCACATTTATCATATCTAGATTTGCTTGTTTGGGCTAGAATTTTATTTTTGCAATTTTATTTTAGTATTTGTGTGTGTTTTTTTTCATATGTCGAGTCCTGTCGAATGAGAATTTTAGAGTCAATGCAGTTTCTTGGAATTTCCCCAATGGTTCTTATTTGCCGACTAGGCCGTGGAAAATGATGACACATAGAAAAAAGTACCTAGAATTAGTTAGTGTTAGTAAGAATTCTAGAATTATGTTAAGAGTCGTGATAATAATTATAATTTTAGTGTAAGTTGAGTTCAAGTAAGTTAATGTGTATTTGTGCTTAATGAAAATAACGTGTCAAAAGATTTTGGAAAACTCATGCAATAAGGGGGAGAACTTAATCATGTTTTAGCCTCAAAATATTTGAGGGTAGGCTAGTGACGGGCCGTCGTTGTGACCCGCAGATTTAATCCTCAAATCCACTATTTAGCCAGAGAAATAAGGGTCGAATCCATAGGGAATGTGGTCGTAATTAGGATTAGGTTATTAGCCTTATAAGTTTATTGAAAGCACTTAAATTATGAATTTGTGGATTTGAATGAGTTGTTTAGAGTAATGATTTGCTATCGCTTTGTAACTAAAATTAATGGAAAAATAACTAACGTAGTAGATAAACAATCAAGAGACGAATAACCATTCATGGGATCACCACGGCATAAGTATTACTCACTAAAATTTCATGCAACGATCACATAGACATAATCAATTGCGCGACTAAATTAATCAAACATGTTTTAACCAATAACTCTCGGCATAGCGTATGCTATATTAAAACTTGTCTTAATCCCTAAGTTAATGGACTCGGCACAAATAATAGTACCATGATAAACTATCTTTGCTTTTACCAATCAAAACATACAATCATAATCATAGTCGAATGCTTATCATTTGCATACACATAATAGATCGCACTTAATACAAATACATCAAATCATGAGAAATTAAAGTATCGGTGCTTAAAATGATCATAAAACGACTCTGAAACCATATAAATTATAGACTCATCATCTAGTTGGTTCGGGAAATTAAGTCCTACGGGGTACCATTCATGACTAATTCCATAAAACCATCTGGTTTGGGAGTGGCTGACCCAAATCCCGCTACATGGACCAACTAGAAAAGCTATGATAAAAACTCGAGTTAAAAAGAAAAAAAAATATTCAAAGCATGGTAATCAAAAGTAATATTTGTCATATACATGCATAGAGGGAAAAGATGGTCAAAAGACCCACGTGTTTTAAGACTTGTAACCTTCTGCTAAAAGGGTAATTTCCAAAAGTGAGATACATTATATTTACTTTGAGGAAATAGGTTTTAACTGAAAATGTTCTTTAGCATACATTCAAAATCTTAATGCATTTTTGCGAAGGCTGACTTAATCTGGACTTATTGAACACACTGCTAATACAATCGGTACATAGTTATTTTTTTATTCTAAGGCTTGTTCAGGGACGACCAAGAGTTAAGTTGGGGAGGTTTGATAGGATTATAATTTTATGCGATTTCGGTATTGTTTAAGGCTCATTTTATGCACTTATGCTTCGTAACTACCATACTTTTACTCCCAAATTGTGTTTCAAGGTCAAGAAGTCAAATGGAAGCAGCTCGAGAAAATTCAGCGCGAAACGAGCCGGTGGGGGCGTAACCTGCGCCACCCTACGCTGCAAAACAGAACTATTTTGAGTTGGAGAGCACTTCTCGCGCAGACCGGCATAGCCCAGGCAGTACCCCTAGCACAGGGTAGGGCGCAGGCCTGCGCCCAGGCCTACGCTCGTGCAGCGTGAAAACCCTGCAGATTCGTTTTTGAGCCCAGAACCCTAATTTCCATCTCCTCTATAAATAGAGGTCGTTAGCAATCATTTTAGAGTGTCTCGAAATTTTGAAAACGTTGGTGAAGCCCTGCCGGATTTGATTCATGGATTGAGTACGAAGAAGATGGAGTGCAACCGTTCACGTCATTGAAGCCTATGATGATGTCTCTAATCATTCCCGGTGAAGAATGCGCGATGAGAAGCTAAACCACCATAACCATTTGCGGAGGATCTACGGCTAAGTTTTATTTACTTGAATCTCTTATTATGTATTGATGTATTTTGTGATACTTGAATATTTAAAGATAGACATTTGGTTATTTTTATGAATAAATGGTTTAATTGGTAAAAGCAAGATAGTTCATAGTGATATTATTATTTGTGCCGAGTCCATTAGTTTAGGGATTAAGACAAATAATGAATGTTGAATGCGCTATGCCGAGATTTATTGGTTAAAGTATTTACGATTAAGATTACTAAGCAATTGGTTATGTCTATGTGACCGTTGCATGATATTCAAGCGGATAATAACTTATGTCGTAGTGATTTCATGATGGTTATCTTTAATTCGCTTTGTTGAATCAATCGTTATTTGCTTGCCATTGTTTTAGTAGTAATTTAGTCATAATCACCATTCCAAACAATCACTCAATTCATTATTTAATCAAATTTATAAACCTAAATAAACTAGCAATATAACCCTAACAAGCCTACACGCTCCCTGTGGATCCGACCGTTACTTCCCAACACTAGTTAGTAGTTTGGACTATTTCTACGGGCTACAACGACGACTCGTCACCCTCCCCCCATTACCCTCATAGAAACATGTTCCATGCTAACCCTTGAGGAATCTCGTCTTAACCGCAAACATAAACAAGTTGTGCCCTGGGACAACCCATCGGCCCCAACTGTCCTTGTTGCCAACACCACCACTACCAAATCGTCCTCCAATAAACCCTTATGTCGTAACTTCCAACGTAGACCATGTCGGTTTGGTGACAAGGGACAATTCCTTCATGCTCGTCCTAGTGACATTGGCCCATACTCCTCCCATCAACCGTACCCACCACCTTTGACACACACACCACAACCTACATACACACCCACCGCCCAAGGCCTAATACCCCACTGCCCTATTCCAACCCACGATCGCAAATCTCCCCTGTCCAATCATTTTGCCCATCCGGTCCTAGTGTTTTAGACCCGCTCCACCTAACCCACAACCCACTTATACCCAAACCCCGGCGGGGTACCGGACATTTGTACCTCATATTGTGTAACCAACAACTCTTCCTCAAGCATTCAGAATGATGACCTTGCAACCACCAAACAACAAAGCAGATTTAGGGTGGTACATGGATACAGTGGCTACCTCACATCTCTCTGCTGGCACAGGTAATCTTACTACTGTTTCTCATAATGCTTCATTTATATATGTTGTAGTTGGAAACGGGTCATCAACACTGGTCATAGTATTTTTACATGCCTTCATCGCCCACTACATTTACAAAATGTTCTTGTCACCCCAAACATAATAAAAAAACCTTATCTCTGTTCGTCGTTTTACCTATGATGACAAATGTAGTGTTGAGTTTGACGCGTTTGGTTTTTTTGTGAAGGATTACTTGTCATGCCAACAACTCCTCCGATGTGATAGTACCGGCGACTTATACCCATTCACCACAAACATTTTGCTTGCTTTATTATCTTCCAGTCAGTCGACATGGCACCAACGACTCAGTCATCCTGGAGAGGACGTGCTACGTTTTCTTAATTCCCGTAATTTCATTCATTGTAATAACACTAAGTCTTCAACTTTGTGCCATGATTGACAACTTGGCAAATATGTTAGACATCCTTTTTATTCTTCTACTACTGTCGTTAATAATGTTTTTGATATTATTCACTCGGATTTGTGGACTTCACCAATTCCAAGTGTTGGTGGCTTTCAATATTATGTTCTCTTTCTTGATCACTTCTCTCATTTTTTGTGGGTGTACCCTCTTAAACGTAAGTCTGATGCATTTGATAAGTTTGTTCAATTTCGTACATATGTGAAAACTTGACGGGCCGTCGTTGTGACCCGCAGACTTAATCCTTAAATCCACTATTTAGCTAGAGAAGTGAGGGTCGAATCCACAGGGAGTGTGGTCGTAATTAGGATTAGGTTATTAGCCTTATAAGTTTATTGAAAGCACTTAAATTGTGAATTTGTGGATTTTAATGATTTGTTTAGAGTAATGATTTGCTATTGCTTTGTAACTAAAATTAATGGCAAAGTAACTAACGTTGTAGATAAACAATCAAGAGACGAATAACCATTCACGGGATCACCACGGCATAAGTATTACTCACTATAATTTCATGCAACGATCACATAGACATAATCAATTGCGCGACTTAATTAATCAAACATGTTCCAACCAATAACTCTCAGCATAGTGTATGCAATATTAATACTTGTCTTAATCCCTAAGCTAATGGACTCAGCACAAATAATAGTACCACGATAAACTTCTTGCTTTTACCAATCAAAACATACAATCTTAATCATAGTCGAATGCTTATCGTTTGCATACACATAATAAATCTCATTTAATACAAATACATCATAAATATGGGTCATACGCCCATTCATCTAATCTTTGGGTCACATCCTCTCTGAACTCACCCTGATCCACTGCTATGTCCTCTATCTGCCTCATCATGCGGTCAAAATTAAAACTGTAATTACCTCGACAGCGCGAGGTAGACACACCTAGGTTCGGCTCAGTATGCCGAACTCCCGCCTCATTGGCGGCCTTCTCCTCTCCCTCTCTATCTCCTCTCATCCTCAGTATAGTCCTCGATATACGACTCATTTTTCTCTTTGTCGAATATCTCGAACCCTTCGTCAACCTCCATAAAAATCAAGGTAGGGAACATGGCAGCTGTAATGAACGTCGCCAAAATGGGGGATAGCAGGGAATCGGGTGAAAGTGAGCCCGTCCACTTGAGGAACTTGGAGATCAACCAAGAATGGGGGATGATCATCCTCTCTCTCGTATCATACATAGCCCATAAATCATTCATAATTGTCCACACAAAGGACAGTCTGGACCTACCCTTAAGAAGGGCGTGAAGGAGTGTGATATCCCTATGCCTGACTTTGGTCAGGTCACTATCACGAGGGAAGATGTTGTTCACAATAATCTTGTGAAGCACCTTACACCTCGAAGATAAAGCCTTGCGGCTATAGGAAGTGGAGGACTCAGGCTCCAAAATGGATGGAATAAAAACTCTATTTACCTGCTTTGTCCACTCCCTTGACCAAGTCATGTCAATGAAGGCCAACTGGGCCTCATTCCTATACTCGTACCCCTGCTGGTTAGACCCTTCGTAGCCTACCCTAGTATCTAATATAAATAATTGGCGAAGGATTTGTGCATCCATCGCCATGTCCCTACCATGGACGGTACATATCAACCTAAAGTCGTTCGCTGAACGACCCGTCTCCCTCCGTAGGGTAGACATCCACTCAACTACATCGGCCTGATAAATATTATGGTTGCCCAACTCAAGCACACTTTCCCACCCCAAATAGTAAAAAAGGTATGGGATCCCATAATCCTCAAAATCACTCCTCTTAACCCTCTTTTCAGCTAACACCTTATTGGAATTTTTTTTATGCAAAAACAAGTGTGATCTAATGTGTACAGGGTGCTGGGATAATAGGAGGTTTGGAGACCAATCTATCGGGACATTAGCATTTTGAGTTCGTTTCCTCGTTCTCCTCGACATCTACAATTTGTGCCAACCAACCACAATATGTATGAGATAAATTAAGTAATGTAACCTATAATTGCAATTTGCACAATTACGCTTACTTAAAAGATGCATCTATATACATATACATACATATATATACATATATATATATATATATATACACACACACACACACATACTCTTTTATCATGTTTTAATAAAAACCATTTAGCACATAGGATTTATTTTTAAGCTAATCACCCGAGTTTTATGATTTTAACAATATATGCACATTTAGGTAACCAACTTTTTAAGTTCAAATTAATTTCTAGAAATTAACCATGACAAATTAACAAACTTAACAAATAAATATATATATATCATAAAACATACATCAAGGTTATCATCAAATTCATGCAATTTCACATACTTTGACTTTAAAAAGTCAAAATCACCATGAAAACTCCATTGATGACCATGAAGCTCAAGCTTTCATTTTTGCTCAAAAAGTATGAAATAAGTTGCAATTACTCAATAAAAACACTAACCTTGGTGATTGGAAGCTTTACTTGGTACAAATCTAGCTTTTTTCTTCACCACTTTCTCTACCCAAAAATCTTCAAAATGGATGAAACTACCCACAAGGAGGTGATTTCTAGCTAGATCTTTGATATTTATGAAAATGTGGGTGTTTTGAAGCTTAAATTTGCAAAATTTTGTCACAAAAGTGATGTTTTTGGGAGAGAGCCGCACACCCACGCGTAGACAAATGTTCTAGGGTTGTGAAATGATGAAATGGGGCTCAAATCTGCAATCTCAATGGGACGCAGGGCATGCGCAGGCCTGCACACCCCCCCCCCCCCCCCCCCGGCGCCCAACTCTGCTGAAAATTCAAATTTTTTACTGTTTTGGTACGCGGGGCTGTAAATCTTTCTAATTTTTTATATAGAATGTAGTCTAAAAATTTTTGTGAGTGCTAAATTAATTAATTAATTTTATTGTTATAACCTGTCCTCCCCAACTTAGACTTTTGTGACGTCCTCGTCACATCAAAATTAATTCATCGGTTAAGATCATAGAAAGATAGATTGGTATATATTCCTTATCCATACCGATTAAAATTAAACAACAAATAATAAACAAACAAAATTCAACTTTTATAATTCAACTTAAAATAAACATCACACTTTAAAATTAAAAATAAAGTACCATTACAATCCAAATAAACGTAAATAACCAAACCAAACAAAACAAACCACCACATCAGAAATAAATCAAACCATACATAATGTTTAGCACGCATAATTAAAACTAATATTCAAATAATTATAAAATCAACATTCGGTCGGAGGTGCGACAATCTCTTCCAACTCTCCGACAGTGATATGAAGATTCGTGAGCCAGTTTGAGTGACTTTGAAACAGTTTCGCATGTTTGTTTTGCTCCTCTTGCAACTTGTTAATATTCTTCACCAATTCTTTGTTTGCATTTACTATGCTACCCATGACATCCTTCAGAATGTTGATTTGAGATATCATCAAGTCTTCGATTGTTACTTTTTCCCATGATCTTTCATCCTCTTTGTCGTTTTGTCCTTCAGGGTTGTCGGGTACAATGCATGGGATTTGGGTTACTTTAGAGGTTTTAGGACAACGAATTTGATAGCCTAAATGGTTTTTCTCGAAAACTAGTCTAACATTGTGAGTTTAGTGAACCAAATCTTGTTTGGGTTAAGGTATTTAATTGGCAATTGTTCCGACACCGTGTTCTTAATAATAAATAGCTCAGTTAGCATACGGAAGTGTGGATAATCCATCGCTTGGCTTGGGAAACTACATTCCCACAGATTTTCCATTATTATGTACCCTAAGGATATGGTCGGGTATCCAGTCATTAAAGCATGCATTAACAGTATCTCTTGGGATCTAATAACAGTGGTGACTTGATTTCTGGGAAGCAAGTTGAGGATAACAAACTTCCACAGCACCTTAGCTAGCGGACATAAGTCCCCCCCGCCCCCCCCCCCTATTATAATGGACATACTCTCTCGCCTCCTCTATTGACATTCCAAATACTGTGGCTAACATCACATCCCATTTCTTAGTCCATCCACCAATTTGTCTTACTCTACCCCCTTGAAGATCTAAAGATGACCAAAATTCCCTAGGCCTTGGAATATCTGCGTCTATACCGAATTCCTCACAAAGGAGTTTCCCAGATATCGACACTTTCTTGTTTCCTACTATTCCAGTGAGCTCAAAGTCATGGTCCTCTTCCTTTCCTGCTTTCCGAACAGTAGCGAATCACTGTAGGATCAAACTAGTATGAATATATGGAAGTTCCCATTGTATAGCTCTAGCCCATCCTAATCTCTCAAAACACTCTAATATTTCAAAATTATCAAAGTCAGGTGTTTTCAAGGTATGCTCTATGAAAAACTTAGGGGGTGTACCATTGTTTGTGTTTGGTGGAATTTTAGGGAACTCCGCATTGAGGGGTTTCTCAAAGCTGACATTCCTAGGTTCGTGGGTTCTCATCCTAGGTTTTTGGGAATTTCCGGGACGGTTACCGTTTGCATGGAACTGGGTTGACATATAAAAATAATGTAAAGACAAAGGATTATAAATATGTGGTTTTTACGTAAATGATGCATGATAATTTAAACACCCTTTTTCAATAATAGACAAACTAATCCTAAGTCTCATAAACAATGTGAGCGCAATCTAACCCTATCAAATGCATGAATAATAATTAATTCAACAATAAAAACATAACCTTTTACGCCAAAAAGTTTCAAAATATAATAAATACGGAATAACCATAAATTTTACAAAAGTTTTGTAAAAATAATTTATATTAATTAAATGAATATTAAAGAATTATTTATTACCTTTTTTTTATTAAAAACCATGTAACTCCCAAAAACCTCAACCCATGAATGCATGATAAATCTTTATGAAACTAAGGTATAATGAAGTTAAAGTGGTTATAGTGAGTATACCTTGCTAGTAATTGAGAAGAACTAACGTCGGATTGAAGATTTAACGTGAAAAAGACGACTTTTTGAAGGTTTTTAGGCTTAGAAATCAAAATCCGCCGTTTCTGGAACTGGAATTACGGTTTTGGGGTTATGCGGACGATCAGTACTGTTTTTATAAAATTTTGAGCGCGTCGGGCCGCAGGGCAAGCGCAGGCCTGCGCCCCCCTTCGCCCGGGCCTCTGGATTCGCGATCTGGGCCGTGCACTGGTCTTGAAACCCTAATTCTTTAATTTTTTAATTTTTACGGGTATTCTTCCCAACTTACGCTCGTATTATCGGGTTAAAATAATTCTGCTACGTGCTTAAATTTTTTATTTTCTGATGCGGGGTTTATTATCTAATTTAATTTAAAACCTAATTTCTAAACACAACTAAGTTCAGGAGGATGAATCCTCCCCAACTTAATTGGATACACACAAGTAACACAAATAAGCAAATAAACAACCTTAAAAACAATTAAATTCAAATAATCAAAATACTTTGGGTTGCCTCCCAGAAAGCACTAAGTTTTACGTTTTCAGCCAGACGTACTGCTCCTAAACTAATTAATTAACCTTAGGTACTTGTAGTCTGATGAGTTCAGATACTAGCATATCATTGGTGGCCCATTGAACATATAATTTAAGTCTATGTCCGTTGACTTTAAATGGCTCACCACCTTTTAGGTCCCGAATTTCTACCGCATCGTGTGGGTAGGTATTCGTTACATTGTATGGACCTGTCCATTTACTTTTTAATTTACTGGGAAATAGTCTAAGTCTTGAGTTAAATAACCAAACTTTATTTCCTTTGGTAAATATTTTATTTCTAAGCATTCTGTCGTGGAAAACCTTAGTTTTCTCTTTAAAAATTTTAGCACTTTCGTAGGCTTCTCTACGAATTTCTTCCAGTTCATTTAATTGGAATTTCCTATCAACACCGGCATCATGTAAGTTAAAATTAGTGTTTTTGATAGCTCATAGAGCTCGGTGTTCTAATTCCACTGGGAGATGGCAAAGCCTACCATAAACAAGTCTATATCGGGACATACCGATTGGTGTTTTAAATGCGGTTCTGTATGCCCACAGAGCATCCTCTAATTTTTGTGACCAATCTTTACGATCAGGTTTGACAGTCTTTTCAAGGATTCTCTTGATCTCTCTATTAGAGATCTCGACTTGTCCGCTAGTTTGCGGATGATAAGGTGTTGTTATTCTATGGTTAACTCCATATTGTTTAAGGAGTTTAGCAAAATGCTGATTACTAAAATGTGACCCTACGTCAATGATGATAGCCCTTGGAATACCATGTCGTGCTAAAATATTTCTTTTAACAAATTTGCACACAACCCGGTTATCATTAGTAAGTGTAGCTTCTGCTTCTACCCATTTGGAAACATAATCTACTGCAACTAGGATGTATTCATATCCAAATGATTTAGGGAATGTGATATGTTCATATTTATACATATTTTTGGCATCATTTACCTTGCATTTTGGTCTTAGTTCGATAATTTTTTTTTTTTTTTTGCATCTTGTGGTCTCATTGTTTCTTGCTTTGGCTTCAATTTCATAGTCTATGGATCTTTAATGTTATTGAGTCTTGCATGTTTCTAGAGAGTTTATTTTGAATTGAGGTCTGAGTAAAGACATTTATGCAGAAGTTTGCTTGAGGACAATCAAAGTTCAAGTGTGGGGTATTTTGATATGTTCATATTTATACATATTTTTGGCATCATTTACCTTGCATTTCGGTCGGTTTTTCTCTTGAAATACGTGAAAAAGATATCTAATTCATTCATTTTTGTTATTCATAGGAGAAAAGAGGTTTTATCGACGAAAGAACGAACATCGAGGAAAATCCGACCGAGTTTGAAGCCACGGCGAGTTCTTAATAATTTTCCAAGAAGAAACGAGTTGAAATAGTGATTTTTGGAGCCTACGACCGTAGGAGGAGGAGCCTACGACCGTAGGGGGCTAGGGCACGGGTTTGACCAAGTCAAAGAGGCCTAGACCGTAGGACTTGAGATATACGGTCGTAGGCGGCGCAAAACCTCTATAAACAGACACATACGGCCAGTATCGAGGGGGAGGAGCTTAGCAGCGAATTAGAGGCGATTTCCAGAGCCATTTACTGCGCTTTTCTTAGCTTTTCACATATTTTAATCATAGATTAGTTTAGGGTTTCATTATTCTTCAAGTTTACAAGCATTCGGTTCAAGTTTTGGAGTTTAATTCCGCACTACACTCGTTCTTAAACTTTCTGATTTCATAATGGTTTTTATTTATTTGAGTTTAATTGTGGGTTTTAGCATGATTAGTGAGTAGTTTTCTTGTTCACCCACTTGGGATGATGAATTCTATGTATTAATTGGTAAATTATTGGATTGGTTGATGGATTTTGGTTATTATTTATAGGATTCTTGATTATTTCATATTTTCTTGTTAAAAATCAGATTTTTGTTTATCTTTTAGCATTGTTTTGCGATAATAAAGTGTTAATTAAATCTGCGTTTTAAAAAGAAAGATGCTTTAAATGAAAAATTAATAGTCAATTATCTCTTCTAGGCATTGTGTTGCGATAACGATTTGATATTTGATTGTTAATCTAGAATTTTATGTGTTTGTTGGTTCTTATGCATTGTGTTGCGATAATAGGGTTGACAAGTCATAAAGTTTGATTTTTAAAGTGACAAAGTCAATTTGTTGGATTTCGGTGTTAATCGATTATCTTTAGGCATTGTGTTGCGATTATAAGATTTATTGGTTAATGTTGGAGTTTCAACGAGTTGCTTTGTTTTCATCATGCGGTTATCAAGATTAAATATTTTAACTTGAAGTAATTAAATAATCGGTAAATTAAACCAAAATCCGGGTTTAATTGAATTTAGAATTGGTTATCAACCGATTTGTCTATAGTCAGTCAATTCAATCCATCGCCAATTAATCGTAGTTTTCTAATTCCAAGTGGGTGACGCTTTCGTAATATAAGAGTTTCGTAAAATTTATCATCGTTCTTTACTCGCTTAAGTTAGTTGATTTGATTTTGCTTTAATTAGTTTTGTTCGTATAATTTAGTTGTCGTTACTTGCTTGCTTTAGTTGTTTAGTTTAATTCTTGTTTGCTAGAATTAGTTTTTATTTTAATCTGAAAAATCCAAATATATTAGTTTAACTTTTTATTCTTGTGTTACTTAGTTTGCTATAGTTATTCTGTTAGTTAATTTTAATTATTGTCTTTAGTTGATAACTTCCTCAAAACGTCAAAAATAGCTAAATATTGGTTTAGGTTGTAGTATTTGAGACTCCGATCTTTATTCCGTTCCCTGAGTTCGATAAATCCTGGGTGATTCTTAAAGCTATATTGCACACGATTGGTACACTGTCAGTTGTGTAATTTATACTTTGGGTTCATTTAGATATTAAAACCTGAGGTGTGATTTGCACGCGTCAGAATGGTCCCATAAAATCAATGCCCTATACATCAAATATTTCGACGATTAATATCCGGGTCATAGGCATTTCATCTCTTTTTGCGACGCCACCAGTTTGCTGGCATCTTGTGCACCCTTAACAAACTCGTAGGCATCCTTAAATATCGTGGGATAGAAAAACCCACACTGCAATATCTGGTGGCAAGTTTTCTTTGCGCTGCAATGCCCACCGCATGCATATGCATGGCAGTATTTAATAATATCCTCGTGTTTCGAGTTCCAGACACATCGTCTTATAATTTGATCTGCTCCAAATTTAAATAAATCAGGCTCATCCAAAATGTATTGCCTTGCTTGAGCATAGAAATATTTTCTTTGTTGTGAGTTCCAGTGCTCTGGCAATCTTCCTGTTACGAAATAGTTAACTAGATTTGCAAAACTGGGAATTTTAGATACAGATAATAATTGTTCATCAGGGAAGGAGTCCTTGATTTGATCAGTTGAGTTTGTTGGGATTAGGTGAAGCCTTGATAAATGATCGGCAACAACATTTTCTGTGCCTTTTATATCTTTTATTTCTAAGTCAAATTCTTGCAATAGAAGGATCCACCGAATCAATCTAAGCTTGGCATCCTTCTTTGCCAACAAGTGTCTTAAAGCACGGTGGTCTAAGTACACAATTACTTTTGCCCCCCAAATATATGATCTGAATTTATCTAGGGTAAACATTACGGCTAATAACTCTTTCTCCGTAGTGGTGTAATTGATTTGTGCCTCATTAAAGATTTTACTTGTGTAGTAAATTACCACTGGCTT
This sequence comes from Centrapalus pauciflorus, assembly GCA_020465985.1. Classification (NCBI taxonomy): domain Eukaryota; kingdom Viridiplantae; phylum Streptophyta; class Magnoliopsida; order Asterales; family Asteraceae; genus Centrapalus; species Centrapalus pauciflorus. Next base: position 83,681 of record JAANYP010001798.1, read on the forward strand.
TTTCTCAAATCTTTGTCCTAAAACAGCACCAACTGCATAGTCACTTGCATCGCACATGATCTCAAACGGTTGAGACCAATCCGGAGATTGCAGAATTGGCGCTTCGGTTAATTTTGATTTAGGCTTCTCAAATGCTTCCATACAAGCATCATCAAAATTAAACTCGATATCTTTTGATAGAAGATTGCATAACGGCCTTGAGATCTCATTGAAGTCTTTAATGAAAACCAGCGTGGCCTAAGAATGATCTTATTCCTTTAACGTTGGTAGGGGGCAGAAGTGAGGAAATTAATTGAACTTTCGCTTTATCTACCTCCATTCCTATTTCGGACACAATGTGACCTAGGACCACCCCTTCTTTTACCATAAAATGGCTTTTCTCCCAACTTAGAACTAAGTTGGTTTCAGTGCATCTCTTTAGGACCTTTTCTAAATGTCCCAGACAATCTTCAAATGTTTTATCAAATATGGAGAAATCATCCATAAATATTTCAAGAGAACCACCCACCATATCTGAAAAGATAGCCATCATACAGCGCTGGAATGTGGCGGGTGTATTACATAGTCCAAACGGCATCCTTCGGTAGGCAAAGGTGCCATAGGGACAAGTAAATGTAGTTTTCTCTTGATCCTCAGGATGGATTGGGATCTGATTATAACCAGAATATCCATCGAGGAAACAGTAAAACTTCTGTCCTGCTAATTTTTCCACTATTTGATCTATAAATGGTAGCGAAAAATGATCCTTAGAAGTAGCAGCATTAAGTTTTCTGTAATCGATATAAACTCTCCACCCAGTTACAGGGCGAGTAATGATCTTCTCTCCTCCTTCAGTGTTAATTACTGTAATTCCTGATTTCTTGGGCACAGTTTGGGTTCGACTTACCCACTTACTATCAGATATAGGATTCATAATTCTAGCGTCCAACCATTTTAACACTTCCTTCCTAACTACCTCTCTCAGATTAGGATTCAACCTCGTTTGTGCATCCCGATCCGGTTTAGCTTCTGGATCAGTAATGATTCGTTGCATACACAAAGTGGGACTGATTCCTTTTAAATCAGCTAATGTCCACCCTACTGCTTCTTTATATTTGACTAGCACTTGCAGTAGAGCTTTTTCTTGCTCTTCAGTCAAATCTGATGAAATTATGATTGGTAAAGTGTCATTCTTACCTAGAAAAGCGTATTTTAGATGAGATGGCAGCTCCTTCAATTCTAGAACAGGTGGTTGCTCTATTGAAGATTTGGCTGACTGAGGTAAATCAGTAGGTAATTTTTCAGTCCTATGGGTCCACGGTGGTTGTTTCGATTCTAATGTGGATTCCATGACTACTTCTAGCTTATCACACTCAGTATGATTTAACTTGGCTAACTCATTCTCAGCAAAGAATAACTCAGTAGCATCTTTGGTGTTGATTAACGAACTATGATGATGCGCCAGCTCGTCCACCATGTCTATAAGATAACATTCTGAATCAATAGCAGAGACACTTGAAGCATTAAACACATTTTGTCTTAATTTCCTATTACCAAAGGCAATATCCACTGCTCCTGTCCTACAATTAATTTGTGCATTAATTGTGGCTAAGAAACGTCTGCCTAGGATAATAGCTGGTTGATTATCTCCAATTGAACTTTTGGTGTCCAATACTAGGATGTCAACTGGATAGTAAAAATCTTCAACTTTTACTATGACATCTGATAAAATACCCCTTGGACACTTGGTTGACCGATCTGCCAACTATAAAATAATATCGGTTGTCTCTAACTGACCTAGATCATGTTTGTCAAACAAGTTTCCAGGTAAAATATTAACACTAGCTCCAAGATCAAGCAATGCCTTCTTAATCTGCACATTGCCTATAGTCACTGGAATCAATGGTGATCTACGATCTTTCAGCTTAGGAGGTAGAGAACTAGAAACTACTGCACTTAACTGTTCAGTTAGATTGATCTGCTTTGGGAGCGAGACCTTATACTTTCTTTTCTGAGTACAGAGATCTTTCAAAAATTTGGCATAAGATGGAACCTGTTAAATGGCCTTGACCAGAGGAATATTGATCTTAACTTGATTGAATAAGTCCCAAAGATCCTCTGGTTGTGGGCCTCTTTTGCCGTATGGAGAAGATTTTGGTTTTTCTAAAGCAGCAGGATAATGAGGAGGAATTGAAGTGTCCTGACTCTTATTCGCCTCTCCAACTTTGGGCGTTAGAATATCTGCTTTAATTGGCTCTTTAAAAGAAACCTTCTTAGGAATCTCGTTCTTCTTTGGATCCTCCTTCTCCTCATACACGACTTTAGTGTCGGTATCTTCTTCTGCCTCTTTCTCTTTAGGCATCTCAATTTTATTGTCTACCTCCCTTCCACTCCTTAATGTGGTTATCTAACTTCGTTTATCTCATGTTTCTTATCTATATTATGATGATGAGCATGTGAAGGACTGGGAACAGTATTGCTAGGAAGCTTCCCTTCCTCACGCCTAGTGAGCGATTCAGCAATCTGACCCATCTGGCAAGTTAACATCTCCATAGTCTTAGTACTGATAGCTGATTGCTGTTTCATAAATTCAGCAAACTCTGCAAATTGCGCAGAAGTCATATTTGTTTCCACTTGGAATTGTGGTTGATCATGATGATTTGACTTATAACATCGATCATCCTTAGTTGCTGAAGTTGAACCATATTGATATTCTCTCTTTGGTGGTTCATATCTTTGTTTGGATTAATGAGCGGTCGGCTGATCATTTTTCCATCGAAAATTGGGATGGTTTCTCCACCCTGAATTGTATGTTTCTGAAAATGGATTATCCCTCTCTCGATGAGCTCTGAATCCGTAAACTTCTTTGAAAATTCCTTAGTGGATTGCACTTGAGGACATGCTTCGGAATGATGCGATGGATCTCCACATATAACACAATTAATTGATGCACTAGGGTTTTAAAGACCTTTCATCAATTGATCCATTTTCTTGCCTACTTTAGAAATCTCACTTTTAACCTCACGTTTCCAGGCATTATCTATGTGCATAACTTGAACTCCTATGCTATTTTCAGAACTAGCTTGGACTTTAAGACCTTTACCGAGTTGACTAAGCAACTCCCACGCTTCATTGTCTTCTTTACCTAAAAATGTGCCTCCTGTGGCAGCTATAATCATATTACGACTTTCTTGACTCACATCATCAAAGAATGTTTTGATAAGCATCCATTTGGGTACCTCGTGGTGTGGACAAGCTCTCAGAAATTCGTTCATACGATCGAACGCTTCGTAGAATTATTCGCCCGGTTTTTGTTTAAATCCGGCAATTTCCTTTATTTACTCGGTTGTTTTACTAATGGGGTAATATTCATTAAGGAATTATCGTTTCATTTGATCCCATGTTGTAATACTATTGGTTGGTAAAGATACGAACCAATTCTTCGCTTTCTCTTTTAACGAGAAAGGAAATAATCAAAGTTTTAAACAATCGGTGGTTATACCTCGAACATGGTTAGCTTTACAAATAGCTGTGAACTCAACTAGATGTTCGTAGGGTTCCTTGCTTGGCATCCCTCAAAAGATCGGAAGAATTTGGAATAACTGAGGACGAACTTCGGGTTCGTTCTCGTTTTCGGGGATAACGGATCGGAGACGGGTCGGGCACATCACCTGGACGGTAATGCGACTCAGCCGTATGCCTTGGTTGATCACCCATTCTAGCAGCTATGCGCTCGGGTTTTTCTTGATCATGATTTCGCGGCGAAATCGGAGGACTTTCTAAATTAGGAATCTTTGAATTGGGAATTCCTAAATCAGGAATTTCTTCCTCTTGTGCGTTTAAATTCTCCGTGATTAATTGTTGATTTTGAATCCTGACAATCTTTCTGTTCGACCTCGCTACTTTTTCGATCTCAGGTTCGAATTGTAGCGGCAATCCTTTAGCCGATCGACGTGTGTGCATACACTAAATATAATACTTAAATAGAATACTTTAATTAAACTAATATTTTTGTTGGTAAAGTAGAGGACTACAATTACCTTTTTGGATTTTTAAAATTTTTTCTTATTTCATTTTTTTATTTAATAATAAACTAAAGACTATATATAACCAAAGAATGGAACTGAAACTTAATTACTTAAAACTAATGCAACAGACTAACTTTAAACCTTAAAAACCGTTACACTCCCCGGCAACGGTGCCAAAACTCTGACGGGTCGTCGTTGTGACCCGCAAAATCCTTAAATCCACTATTTAGCTAGAGAAGTAAGGGTAATCCACAGGGAGTGTGGTCGTAATTAGGATTAGGTTATTAGCCTTATAAGTTTATTGAAAACACTTAAATTGTGGATTTGTGGATTTTAATGATTTGTTTAGAGTAATGATTTATTATCGCTTTGTAACTAAAATAAATGTCAAAGTAACTAACGTAGTAGATAAACAATCAAGAGACAAATAATCATTCACGGGATCACCACGGCATAAGTATTACTCACTATAATTTCATGCAACGATCACATAGACATAATCAATTGCGCGACTAAATTAATCAAACATGTTCTAACCAATAACTCTCGGCATAGCGTATGCAATATTAATACTTGTCTTAATCCCTAAGCTAATGGACTCGGCACAAATAATAGTACCACGATAAACTATCTTGCTTTTACCAATAAAAACATACAATCATAATCATAGCCGCCGAAAGCTTATCGTTTGCATACACATAATAGATCTCATTTAATACAAATACATCAAAGCACGAGAAATTAAAGTAGAGTAAACTTAGCCGTAGATCCTCCGCAAACGGCTAATGGGATTAGCCGCTCATCGTATGCTCTTCACAATCGTAGATCTGAGTCATAGCGTAGCTTGCGAATCTCCGTCTTCGTTCTCGTATCGTAGATCCACTCCGGCAGGGCTTCGGCACACTTTCATACACGTCGGGACTCTCTCCAAGGCTTCCCCTCGACTTGTATTTATAGGGAAGTCGAGATTAGGGTTCCACAGGCTGTAAAACGCGGATGCGGCTAGGGTTTAGCTGGCATGCGCTGGAACGTATCTGGACAGTTGGGACTCTTTGTGGAGCGCAGGGTGGCACAGGCATGCGCCCCCTTCAGCTCGGTTTGCTCTGAATTCTCTCTAATTGCTTCTTTTAATATCTTGGCACTGAAATACAAACTTGAAGTAATAATATGGATTTTACGAAGTATCTGTGCTTCATAATATGATTCTGAAACCATATAAATTATAGACTTATCAAAACTCAGTTCAATACAGACCTTAAAGCCTTTTAATGTGACCATGGGGGTGAGTTTGACAACTCACAACAACACGATCTTTTTAAATCTGCTGGCATTCAGTTTCATTTCTTATGCCCTAATACATCCCAACAAAATGGTAAATCTGAACGGATGATTCACACCATTAACAATTACATACAGACACTTTTTTCCAGGCCCATTTACCACAACGTTTCTGGATCAAGGCTCTATTCATGGTCGTCCATCTCATAAATATCTTACCCTCAACTGCCATAAACAACGACATACCCTTTACTAAACTCTTCAACAAACCACCCACCTATGATCGCTTTCAGGTTTTCGGCTGCCTCTGCTACCCGTATATTCCTCCTTCTCATAAACTTCAACCACGTTCCACCCCATGTATCTTCCTTGGTTTCCCAACTGACCACTGTGGCTACCGGTGCCTTGAACTAAACACCAACAAAATTCACATCTCTCGTCATGTTATATTTGACGAATCTCAATTTCCTTATCAGTCATTATCCTCCCAATATCCTCCCTCGTACACCTTTCTTGACAACCCTATTAAAACTTTTTTCATAGCTCGCACCATTCTTACTTCTCCATCCAAAAATCAGAACATCCACACCCCACCACTTCTCATGTGTCATCTAGCCTAAACACTAACACTCCTCCTGCTACCACAATCCCTCCTTCATCGACTTCAGTGGATACCACCCCCCACGCCCCCTGATCCTATCAATCCTACCCCAATGGTACCCACCTCCACCCCAACTACTCACCCAATGGTCACGCGTTCCAAATCTGGTATTACTAAACCTGTTCAGCGTCTTAATCTTCATGCCTCTCATCTGTCTCCCCTTCCTACTTCTTACATTCAAGCTCTCAATAATTCTCACTGGCAAAATGCTATGCAAGATGAATTTAATGCATTAATTAAAAATAGTACGTGGAAACTTGTGTCGCGACCACCTAATGTCAACATTGTTCAATCCATGCAGTTGTTTAGACATAAGTTTAATGCAAATGGCACTCTTAATCGTTACAAAGCTCGCCTAGTCATCATTTGTCCCAGTCAACAACCGGGTGTTGACTGTCAAGACACATTTAGTCTGGTGGTTAAACCGACCACTATCCGTACTTTTCTTAGCCTTGTTGTTGCCCGTGACTGGTCTATTCACCAGCTTAATGTGAAGAATGTCTTTCTTCATGGTACTCTAACTGAAATTGTCTACATGCATCAACCTCCTGGTTTCATGGATCCTGCTCACCCCTGCTATCTATGCCATTTGCAGAAGTCTCTGCACAGCCTCAAACAAGCCCCACGCGCATAGTTTCAACGGTTTTTCACATTTTCTACTCGGGTCGGTTTCTCTCACAGTAAAACTGACACCTCGCTATTCATTTTTCGCAGGGCTCTGACATTGCATACATGCTTTTATATGTGGACGATATTGTCTTGACAGCTTCTAATATGTCTTTATTACAGAAAATCATACACTTACGTCATTGTGAGTTCTCTATGACTACTTGTAAGGTCTACGACTGCAAGATCTATCTAGACGCGGATCCGTTAACGAGTGCGGAATCCTCGTTGACGGTCAGACGGACAACTCTCAACCAACGGAAACACGGAGACTATTAGACGCTGAACGAACGACACACGAACGATCCTACGTACTAATTCTCTCCGAAACGGCACTCACCTAGCTGATAAACTCGAGATCGCCTCTTGCTTAATTCCTCACGAATTCTGCAAAAGGTCTGCTAATTATTCGAGTCTATCCCTAATTATAGACCCTGATTCGAGTCTGTTGTGGGCCAACCTCGAATCTGGCCCAAGGCCCATTCGAATCTGTCCATCTTGACAGACTCGAATCTAGCCTATTCGAATCTATGGACTCATTCGAATCTATCTCAGATTCGAATGTATTCCCTTAAGTAATTCGAATCTAGCCTTTTACATAAACCACTAAGTGTTTGAAACTTATGATATTACCTTATGACTGATTTTATCTTTGAGCTTTATGTTTGAACTTCTTGTAATACGTTACATCAAGTTCAAACATACAAACACTGATAAACATCAATCATACATAATATATAATATATATACCAAACATATGCTAAATCACAATGTAAGACAACTTAGACTGCTATCGACACACAGGATGTACCAACACTACTCTTGGCCCGCTAAATTATTTCCTGGGAATCTTTATGGTACAAAACCCGACCGGGTTGTTTCTATCACAATCTAAATATGTCATGGAAATTCTTGAGCGCACTGCACATGGTTAACTGCAACCCATGTCGCACACTAGTTGACATTAATAAAAATCTTGGTCCTGACGGCCCACCGGTCTCTGATCCTACCCTGTATAAGAGTCTTGCTGGAGCCCTCCAGTATCTTACCTTCACTCGCCCAGATATTGCGTATGCTGTTCAACAACTCTGTCTCTTCATGCACGATCCTTAAGAGCCTCACTTTAACGCCATGAAGTGTATCCTCAGATACATCCGGGGTACACCGAACCTTGGCCTTCAGTTATTTCGTTCAGATACATCACAACTTATTGCCTACACTGATGCGGATTGGGCGGGTTGTCTTACTACTCATCGCTCGACATCTAGCTACTGTGTGTTTCTAGGGGATAATCTTATTTCATGGTCCACTAAGCGTCAGGACACCATATCTCGGTCTAGTACAGAGGTTGAGTATCGTGCGGTTGCTGAAACTGCGTGGATTCGAAATCTGTTATGTGAGCTTCATTTACCTTTACAAACGGCGTCCCTTGTGTATTGTGACAACATCAGTTCCGTTAACAAGTCTGCAAATCTGGTTCAGTACCAACGCACGAAACACATTGAGATCGATATTCACTTTGTTCGGGAGGTCATGTTAGGGTGCTCCATGTTCCCTCTTGATTTCAGTATGCAAATATCTTTACTTAGGGATGAGCTTTTTATATCGAAAACCGGTACTAAACCGAGACCGAACCGGGACCGTACCGGTACTTTCGGTCCGGTATTCTGTTTATGTAATTGCTATATTTCAGGATCGGTACTATCTGGTTTCGGTACCACTTAAAAACCGGTACTACCGGTACCGGTATCGGCAAATTTTGACTCAAGTCAAACAAGTTTTCTTCTTGTCTTCTTTTATTATTTATGTCTTCTTCATCATCAATAAAGTTTGATAATGGTTTATTTTGTATGAATTGGTTTATTTGGAATCATAAACTAAAAATATTTTTATTGTTATGTGAGAATTGAATGAATCGTCACAAGTTGTTAAGTAAATTTGAAATGTTTTTTTTATGTTTAATTTTTGAATTTTCGGTACCTAATTCGGTATAGTACCGTAAAACCGGTTCCGATACCGGGACCGATCAATTGAATTTGGTTCGGTATTCGGTATCCCAAATCGTCATAAATATATAACCAGTACCAATCGGTACGGTACCGGTCGGGACCGATCCGGTACCGAACTCATCCCTATCTTTACTAAGGGTCTTCCATCTCAGTTGTTTGAGGACTTCCATTCCAGTTTAAGCGTTCGTGACCCTCCCGCTTAAACTATGTCGGGCATATTATAAAATATTATTATTGTTTAATTAGGTCTTTCTTATGTTTAGGGTTTTGGCCCAATGACCCACATAATTGTCTTTATATTCCTATGTTTCTATTGAGAGTGCAAGCAATACAATTAATCTGAATACAAACACTACCTACCTAAATCAATCTATTATACCATATTCTACCGTACCTACCCACACCCACACCTACCTATCATACCTACCCACCCCACCCATCGCCACCACAACCTAACTAGACATCGTATCTTACTCTCACCCATCCTACCTCGATCACGTGTATCTACATATATATACCCACCCCATACTACCCTTTCTCACCCAACCCAACCCTACCCACCCCACCCTTACCAACCACCCACCTACCTTACCCATCCCCCCCCATCCATCCCACACCAAATACACATCGTATGTTGCCCTCACCCATCCCATCCCACCCTATGCTATCCACATCTACTAATACATACCCATCCGACACTACACCTTCACATCCTATCCCATCACACCTTACCCACTTCACCCACCCACCCTTACCTTACCTACCTACCTACCGCCCTACCACTACCTATCTACACCTTGCGCACTATTTAATATACCATACTTTACTTTTTGTACACCTACATGCTTTACCGATATCATTTGACGCATTTGCAATTAAACAATAATTTACAAATAATTGAATTTGAAATCCCGCAAACCAAACAAATGACATGATACAAATCCTGTAACATTTGAATTCTGTCATTTTCAAATTCTGTCATATTTAAATCTTGGTACATCAAAATCTTGTGATCCAAACGATACCTTAATTTTTAATTAAAAGACATTCAATTTAATTAATATAAAAATTACAACTATAATATTTAATTTTATATATATTTAAACTATTACATAATTAAAAGTTAAATGTTACCTAATTATAAATAAAAAAATGCACATGAATACATAAAAACTAAAATTACGAAACTAAATTTACAAAAACTCAATGAACATAAAAAAAATACAAACTAATCGTCTAAATCTGGTATTTAGACAAGTGAAATATGTTCCACACGATTTGATCGAAGGTTATTGTGTGTTTCTCGATTATGGATCCATCACAATAAAAATGAAATGAAAGTAAAATAGTAAAAGGGAGTAAAATATAAGTTGAGAGGTGTATAGATTGAAATGTGTGGGAGTGAAATATATGAAAGTATTGTTTTTATAAAGTGAGAAAATAAAAAAAAATAAAAATAAAAGAAGTCGTAGAAAGATTGGTGAGCCGAGGAAGTGTGTAATGAAGTCGGGGCCGTGAGAGGAGGGTGGTGTGGCCGGCGGCCTCCACCCCATGTGGCAAGCCGAAAGTCCAACGGCCTAAGCATACCCTTCTCTCTAATGGAATCCTTAAGAAGTTATTTAACATTGGATGAGCCTTTTAATGAATTCATTAAGAAGTAAACAAACAACTTCTTGGTTAAAAAAAATTAGTCATTTTTCCTTTTTAGTTTTCTATTTATAATTTTTTTTTTAAAATAATAGTTTAGATGATGTATTTTTAGTTTTAGAAAAATAATGATTCTTAAAATATTGAAAACTTATGTAGTAGAAAAGTAAGAAGACTGATATAAAATGTAAATTTGAAAAAGGTGATAGAAATAATGGAAAAGGGGAATGGAATGGTGAAAAAGGAAGCCATTCTTATCGTTTTTGGGATCCGGGGCAAAAACTTATAAAGGGACCTCTATGTATATATAACAGTTAAAGATTAAAGAAAACAACCATGTAAATATCACAATCAAACAACTAGCAAAAACAAGTAAACTATACTAGTAAGTCTAGGTTCCAGAGAAGAATTTTTTTTTGGGCCCCCTTGGCTGTTGGACTGTAGGTCCCAAAAGATATCCCAAGTATATAGCCTTAAGCTGTAGAGGGGGGTGAATATAGCTATTTAAAAACTACGGTCCCAAAAGATATCCCAAGTATATAGCCTTAAGCTGTAGAGGGGGGTGAATACAGCTATTTAAAAACTACACACAATTTTCTCAATGTTTGTATGTATTATCAACAAATGTAAATTACAAACGAGCTTGAATGCGGAAAGGTTCAAGCTGAGATGACAGGCACAACAGTATGTTTAACTAGTCTAAGACAGACTTAAACTAATTACAATGAATACACTCACTAAGAATCACTCACTGTGTTTACAAGACTCAGAGGAACAACTTGGATAAGAACAGCTTAGACACAAAGGACTGTTTTATCCAAACAGACTTGCATGAAAGACACACTTGAATGCACGTTCACTCTTGGGTTCAGCACTTAGCTTTTTTTGGCTTTTTCTTTCAAACCTTGGAAGTTTCCTTTTATACTTACTCCAAGGATCTAGAAGCTTCTTCATTGGATGAAAGGAAAAGTGAAAAGTCTTGTTGAAAAGACAACATAAGCTTTTCTGCACATTCTGAAAAGCAGACATGCTTTTATGTAGCAGAACTTTTGTCTTTTCTTTTTGTCTACTGTTGCATAAGCTTTAACCAAATAAGGAATGTCAACTTTGCGACTTTCTTCCTTTGTTAAGGCCTATTTTGATATAAGAAAAGGTCTGTCACCCTTTTTCAAATATCTTTTTGTCTTCATGTAACAGAACAGCGTGGGCAGGCTGAGCAGTTCTGATTTCCACTTTGTCTTCGACTTTGTAAACTGATCTTGTAGCCAAAAACAATACATGAGGACTTGGAAACATATTTCATGAAGTGTTTAGCCTGTTCACAAAGAACAAGTTTTGTTCACAAAGAACAGAACACTTGTAAACTGCTCAAGCTGCTCACCAGTGTAGAGCAGCGTAGACAGTTTATGTCCAGCCTGTTCAGCAGACTGAATAGCTTGGGCAAACTGCCTTTGTTGCAACACATGCAACACATAGAACAGCTTTGGGCTGATATTGCAAATCTGTCAGGATCTAAACTTAACTAACCAAGACTAACTGATTTGAATTTATCAGAGTATAAATCAATAATCTTGCTTTGAATCAAAGTTTAATTGAGAAGTTTGCGGAATAACACTCAATTATTTTAACAAAAGCTTTTAGAACTCATAACAGATAAACATAAATAAGTAAATCAAAATTGCTTGTATTGCTGAGTTCAATGATTACAATCACCTCTAATCTGTTTGATTAGACGAAGAACACAAATTGTTCTTAGGGTTTTACAACCTTAGAGGCTTATGAAAACTCAAACAAAAAGCAATTACAATCTTGAATGTGCAGAAAACTTCCTATACAATAGAAAGACCTATTCTATATATTTATAATGCTTCTTGATTTGTTTCCTTGAAGGACTCTGACTTCTCTGATAGTAGATATGCTGGAATCTTCATGTAGATATCGTTTCCTGAATATCAGCACTTTCTGTTTATGAAACCGTTGAGCAGCTTGAAACACTTAACAGCTTGAGCAAGGCAGCTTGAGTGAAATGCTCTGGCAGCATGAACTTTTGTACTAGCAGCTCGAGATTCTTCAACTAACAGCATGAACTTTGTATTTACACGGAAATTCTACTAACAGTATGAGCAGTCTAACTAACAGCTTGAACTACTTAGAATATTTCCCAACAATCTCCCCCTAACTTAAATTCTTTATACAAGACTTTAAGTTCTATACAAATAAGGAAATAAACAAGTATACTGTTATTTACAAACCAAGGCTTTCAAAAACTTACAACTGTGCAACTTTCTGATTGACAGCCTTCAAAAATTATCTCTTCAAATCTTCTCTATCACAGTATATTCTTACCGACCTCATTTGAAGTAATATAGCCTTTGGAAGATCAAGAAACTCAAAATTGAAGAACATACCAGATCCATCTGTCAATCTGATTCTGTAGGTGTTTGATTTGACAAACAGATCAACCTGTTTGACCTTCATCTCCTTTGCATTCTCTGTATCTTTCCTTATAGATTCAGGATCAGAAATACTTTGCAAATCTTTAATGGCTTGCTTGACTTGTGGGAGGGATGATCTGACTTGAGTTGCAGTCCCAACATGATACATTCTTATTAGCTCATCTCTGGTCATCCCTTCAGCCATATGCATTATGCTCTTGTACTCTTCTTCTGGACCAGATTCCCTTCTTACTACAAACTGATATATTAAGTCAATATTGTCCATTGGCTTAGCATACCAATAATTAATAAGAGGTTTTGTAAAATCATGTTGGTCTAAGAATTTCTCTATCTCCATCACCTTTTGCAGTTGATGCTCAAAAATCACCCTTTTAACCTGATCCAGCTCTGCTTGTGAAATTGATTCTGATTCAGGAATAGCAGCAGCATCTTGAACAGTAGGAGCAGGGACACTGGCAACAGTTTGAACATCACCTGTACTAGCTTGAACTGGTTCTTCGGATCTTTGGACTTCTTGTGAGACTTTGGCTTTCTTTCGTTTGTCCATCTCTTTGTCATGGATATCTTGCAGCCTTTCTGTGCTCATAGACTGAGCCATCTTCTTTGGAATACCTGCTGCAAAGGCAAAATTAATTAGAAATCTTCTATGTTCAGCCTTTGAATGCCCTGTTGGCATCTTCATCTTCCTTTCCCCTTGCTTGACCACAACCCCTCTAAGGTAATCACCTAAGGTTTCATCATCTTCCATTGGGGGCTGGGTTTGCTGGTCTAATTCTTGATCTTGTTCTTCTGCTAATTTTCTAGCAATCTCAGCATCAAAGGCAATCTGGGCTTCTTTTTAGAAAATTTATGCTTTGGAGACTCTATAAGAACGCCCTTGCCCGTATCTTTTGTAGCAGAAGTTGTAGCTTGGACTGAACTGATGGGAGCTTGAAAACCTTCTCTTATAACAACTCCAGTTGCTTTTGAAGAAGCAGCTTGAGATTCTAGGCTAACAGCTTGAGAAGCTGTTGGGACTGTTAGCCTAGATACTTGAACTGTTGGAGCTGCTTGGACTGATTCTGTTGGAGCTGCTTGGACTGCTTTAGGGATCTCCTGATTCTCCCCCTTTTTGGAAGCATTGGTTTGGTCAGGAGGACCTACAACCTTTGCCACTTGGGTTTGAATCAAACGCTCTAATTGAATATTCTTATTCCCACAGAGGGTAAACCCTTTATGGAGATAATCTATTCTCTGATTTTGAGCCGCTTTTGCCTGCCTGAGTGCAATGATTTGTGCTCCCTGTGCAGCAATGATGGACTGATGATATTCCAGCATTGCTACAACAGGTTGCAGCTTAGGATCCGTTAATAACATAAGTTGCAGACTAGCCTCAAGATCAGCAAATGTATGTGGTGCTTGTGATCTATCACTGGCATGAATACCAGAAGTAGAAACCTCTGGGCCCCTCTGTTCTTGGTTCTGGGGACTTCCAGCTGGTGTTTGCACACCTGCTGTTGCCATGGGAGTGGTCTTAATGATGTTGGCACTGTCCTGTGCCTCTTGTGCAGAGACAGCAGTAGTGTCAGCCACAGAACCCATATGAACAATCTCTGGTGAGATGTTCACCTCCTAATTGAGGATGGGAGTTTCCTCACTGGGAGCCCTTTGGATATTCTGTGCAGAAGTGTCCTCCTGCACAGGGTTATTTGGCTCTTGTCTGAGGGCTGAGGAGGAAGGAGCTCCTGGTCCTCTTTTCCTTTTGTATAGTTGTAGTGGGGATGTAGGCTTAACAATAGGGACAGAAAGGATTTAAGTATCTTGAGGAGTGGGTTGGGGACCTGGGGGTGAAGCAGTAGTGATAGGCTGAGCCTGCTCAGGAACCTCTCCTCTGTTTCTTGGAATGATGTTCATCATTGCAGAAGGCAAGGGAACATCTACCCTCAAAAAATTGGCACTTGGCTTTAAAAGCCTTTTAATAGAAGATAGTGAGTGCCTATGGGAAACATGTATCCTCTTATGTATTTGAAAATTTGTGCAAGTTTTTGCAATTATCTCTGCCAAAAATCTAGGATGCATCGAAAATTTCTCATTCTTTAGGGAATGATGCCTTAACATCCCCTGAAAAATCATATTTGAAAAATTGACTGTTGGCCTGTTGAAAAGCACACTAAGGCAGTGGCAATGGTTGATGAAAATTCGGACCAACCAGTTCTTTTAGGGCTAATACACTGCTGAATAATGTGCACAAGATATTTCCATTTCGTAGAAAAATGTGCTTTAAAGAAAGTAAATGAATCAGCAGGACCCCTATATCCAATATTAAAAAGACCAATATGTAACTCATTAAGGGATAGAATCTGTTATACCTGAGGCATCTTGATGATGCAGATGTTGTCTGATGGATTCCTCAGTCACAGTGATGGTAGTGCCATCGATTTTGGATACCGGAGAAGGGACTCCATTTATGGTTTTCAAAGAAGCATGGTTCCAGAATTGCTCAATATGTGAGATATATATGGTGGGATTGATATTGAGGGCATGATGGATATGGGAGTTTCGAAGAAAGTCCATCATGTCATGGAACGGTTGTAGTTCGGAGTGCTTTAGAGGGTAGGGTAGGCAGTTGTGTTCTTTGACGAACTCCATTGAAGATCAATTGGAGATTTTAGGGTTTGAGAGATGTGCGTGGAAATTGTTTCAGAGAATCAAGAAGGGTTCAGGAAGATATTTTGCACCTGGTAGTTACAATAGAACGAAACTGGAACCTTTAAAGGTTTTGAAAATATCTAAACCCGCACACACACTTATGGAAATGACCATATTACCCTGCACACTTTGACAGATCAAGTGAAACAACTAACAGTCCGAGAAAATGAACTAGCAACTTGAGAAAATACTCAAGCTGTTAGTTGAAACTTAGGTGACTGGTAATAAAACAGTGACTCCCCCTTAATCAAGCATATGTATACTGAAAAACAAATTAATCCATGTTAACCATACCAATATTTGAGACTAGGAAGGTGAATCTTCCTACATCAAATGGTTTTGTAAATAGATCAGCTAACTGATCATCAGTATGAATTTTGGTAACTTGGATTAATTTCTTCTCCTTGCAATCCCTTATAAAATGAAATCTAATTTCTATATGCTTGGTTTTGGGAAATTTCACTGGATTTTGTACAATGCTAATTGCACTTGAATTGTCAATATAAATGGGAGTGGATAGGAAATTCATACCATAGTCTCTCAGTTGATTTTGAATCCACATTACTTGGGAGCAGCAACTTGCAGCTGCTACATATTCTGCTTCAGTAGATGATGTGGAGACAGTTGTTTGCTTTTTGCAATGCCAAGAGACTAATCTTGTTCCCAAGTATTGACATCCACCAGTTGTGGATTTTCTATCAATATTGCATCCTCCATAATCACTGTCAGAATAGGATGTTAGTTCAAGAGGAGAGTCTTTAGGATACCAGAGGCCTAAATGTGGTTGGCCTTTGAGATATCTAAAGATTCTCTTAACAGCAACCAAATGAGAATCCTTTGGAGAGCATTGAAACCTAGCACACACACAGACAGCAAACATAATATCAGGTCTAGAAGATGTTAGATACATAAGAGATCCTATAATAGATCTGTATAAATGAATGTCCACATCTATGCCATCTTTGTCTGTATGGAGCTGCTTGTGAGGATCCATTAGAGTACTTGCAACTTTGGTGTCTTGAAACCCAAACTTTTCCAGTATGTCTTTAATATACTTTGATTGACTTATAAAGAGACCAGTGGGCTTCTGCTTGACCTGCAATCCTAGAAAGAAAGTGAGTTCTCCCATTGAACTCAATTGAAACTTTTTGTGCATTAAGGCCTCAAACTCTTTGCACAGAGAATCATTTGTTGAGCCAAAGATGATGTCATCAACATAGATTTGTACAAGAAGAATCTCAGCTTTGATGGACTTTGTGAAAAGTGTTTTATCCAGAGTGCCTCTCTTGAACCCATTCTGTAGAAGATATGATGACAGAGTGTCATACCATGCTCTGGGGGCTTGATGGAGTCCATAGAGAGCCTTGTCTAGCTTGTAGACTCTGTCTGGATACTTGTAGTCCTCAAAACCAGGAGGCTGACACACATAGACCTCCTCTTCAATTGTGCCATATAGAATGACAGGATCTAAAATATGAATTATCAAGACTAACTGATTTGAACTTATGAGAGTATAAATCAATAATCTTGCTTTGAATCAAAGTTTAATCAAGAAGTTTGCGGAATAACACTTAATTATTTTAACAAAAACTTTCAGAATCAATAATAAACACACAGGAATTAATCAAGACTGTTTGTATTGCTGAATTCATCAATTACAATCACCTCTAATCTGTTTGATTAGACGAAGAACACAGACTGTTCTTAGGGTTTTACAACCTTAGAGGCTTAAGAAAACTTAATCAACAAAGCAATTACAGACTCAAAATATGCAGAAACTCCTACACAATAGAACGACCTATTCTCTGTATTTATATTGCTTCTTGATATGTTTCCTTGACGAACTATGACTTCTCTGATAGTAGATATGCTGGAATCTTCATGTAGATATCGTTTCCTGAAAATCAGCACTTTCTGTTTCTGAAACTGTTGAGCAGCTTGAATCTCTTGACAGCATGAACTGAGCAGCTTGAGTTGTTTTGCTCTGGCAGCTTGAACTTTTACACTGGCAGCTCGAGTTTCTTCAACTAGCAGCATGAACTTTGTATTTACATGTAAAATCTACTAACAGTCTGAGAAGTCTAAACTAACAGCTTGAATGTACTTAAACTATTTCCCAACAATCTCCCCCTAACTTAAATTCTTTACAAGACTTTAAGTTCTATAAAAACATGGAAATAAATAAGTAAACTGTTATTTACAAACCAAGGCTTTCAAAAACTCACAACTGTGCAAGCTTATGATCTATAGCCTTCAAAAATTCTCTCTTCATCTCTTCTTTATCACAAGATATTCTAGCTGATTTTATTTGCAGCAGCATATCTTTTGAAAAATTGAAATACTCAAGATTGAAGAAAATACCAGACCCATCTGTGAATTTGATTCTGAATGTCTTTGATTTGACAAACAGATCAATCTGCTTGATCTTTTTCCCTTTCTTTTCAGCATCTTCTATCTCTTGTCTTGCAAACTCAGAATCAACCACTGTACTTAGATCTTTGATGAGTTGCTTGACTTGTGGAAGAGCAGACCTTACTTGTGTAACTGACCCTATATTGTACATCTTTATCAATTCATCTCTGGTCAGCTTCTGTACTATCTGCCAAAAAGTGTCATACTCTTCTTCAGGTCCGGACTCTCTTCTGATTACAAACTTTATTCTCAAGTCACGGTCATCCAGTGACTTAGCAAACCAGTAGTTAATTTGAGGCTTTGTAAAATCATGCTGATCAATCAGCTTCTCTATCTCCATAGCCTTTTGTAGTTGTTGCTCAAAGAGCACTCTCTTAACCGATGAAGGAATAGGGACAGCTGCTTGATCAGTGGGAGTAGGTGCACTGGCACCAGCTTCAGTTTGGACTGATTGGGTTGTTGGTTGGACTTCTTGGGATGGTTGAGCTTCTGGAGAGACTGTTGTTCTCTGTCTTTTGTCCATCTCCTTATCATGAATCTCCTGCAGCCTTTCAGTAGACATGGACTGAGCCATTTTCTTTGGAATACCTGCTGCAAAGGCAAAATTGATAAGAAATCTTCTATGCTCAGCCTTGGAGTGCCCTGTTGGCATCTTTCTTTTCCTTGCTCCTTGCTTGACCACAAACCCCTTTAAGTAATCACCTAAAGTCTCATCATCATCCATTGGGGTTTGGGCTTGCTGCTCTAATTCTTTGTCTTGTTCTTCTGCTATTCTTCTGGCAACTTCAGCATCAAAGGCAATTTGGGCTTCTTTTGAGGAAAATTTATGCTTTGGAGACTCAATGAGAATGCCCTTGCCCTTGTCTTTTGTAGCAGATGTTGTAGCTTGGACTGTGCTTGATGGAGCTTGAATTCCTTCTCTGATCACAACTCCAGTGGCTTTTGAAGGAACAGCTTGAGTTTCTAGGCTAACAGCTTGAGAAGCTGTTGGGACTGCTAGCCTAGAAACTGGAACTGTTGGTGCTGCTTGGACTGTTGTTGTTGGAGCTGCTTGGACTGATGTGGGAACCTCCTGATTCTCCCCCTTTTTGGAAGCATTGGTTTGGTCAGAAGAAACCACAACCTTTGCCCCTTGGGTTTGAATCATCTGCTCTAACTTCATAATTTTATTTCCACAGAGTGTGAAGCCTCTGTGAAGATAATCCATTCGCTTATTTTGAGCAGCATCTGCCTGCTTGAGAGCAAAAATTTGAGCCCCCTGTGCAGCAATGATGGACATTTGATGGTCCAACATAGCTACAACAGGTTTGAGTCTGAGATCCGTTAAGAGCATTTGTTGCAGACTAGCCTCAAGATCAGAGAACACCTGAGGTGCTTGTGATCTATCACTGACATTAAGACCAGAGGTAGAAACTTCTGGGCCCCTCTTTTCTTGGTTCTGGGGACTTCCAGCTTGTGTTTGCACACTTGCTGTTGCCATGGGCGTGGTCTTAGCTATGTTGGCACTGTCCTGTGCCTCTTGTGCAGAGACATCAGTAGTGCCAGCCACAGAACCCATATGAACCATCTCTGAAGAGATGTTCACCTCCTGAGAGAGAATGGGAGTGTCCTCAACTGGTTCCCTTTGGATATTCTGTGCAGGAGTATCCTCCTGCACAGGGATATATGGCTCTTGCTGATGGGAGGAGGAGGAAGGAGCTCCTGGTCCCCTTTTTCTTTTGTATAAGTATCTGAGTGGGCGTGTGGGCTGTACAAAAGGATCAGAGGGAGTTTGTGTATCGGGAGGAGGGGGTTGGGGTCCTGGGGGTGTAGCAGTGATGATAGGCTGAGCCTGCACAGGACCCTCTCCTCTGTGTTGTGGAATAATGTTCATCATTGCAGAAGGCAATGGAACATCAACACTCAAAAAGTTGGCACTATGTTTCAAAAGTCTCTTAATAGAGGATAGTGAGTGCCTGTGGGAAACATGTATCCTTTTATGTGTATGAGAAGATGTGCAGGTGTGTGCAATGATTTCTGCTAAAAATCTAGGATACATCAAAAATTTCCCACTCTTTAGGGAATGATGCCTTAACATCCCCTGAAAAATCATGTTGGAAAAATTGAACCGTTGGCCTGTGGAAAAGCACACTAAGGCAGTGGCAATGTTAGATGAAAATTCAGACCAACCAGTTCTTTTGGGGCTTATGCACTGCTGAATGATATGTACAAGAAATTTCCATTTAGGAGAAAAATGGGCTTTTAAGAAAGTAAAAGAATCAGCAGGACCCCTATAGCCGATATTAAAAAGACCTGTATGTAAAGCATCAAGGGTTAGGTCAGTTATACCTGTGGCATCTTGAAGATGCAAGTGATGTCGGATGGATTCCTCAATGATATGGATATCAGTTCCATCAATCTTGGAAAGGAGGGTAGGCACTCCATTGATGGTTTGAACAGATGCATGGTTCCAAAACTGTTCTATATGGGAGATGTATATAGTAGGGTTTATGGATAGTGCATGATGGATATGGGAGTGCCTGAGGAAATCCATCATTGCATGGAACGGTTGGAGTTCAGCGTGTTTCAGAGTGTATGGGAGGCAGTTGTGTTCTTTTACGAACTCCATGGATGAACAAACGATGGTTTTAGGGTTTGAAAGAAGAATGTGTGATTCGTTCAGAGAGAAAGCAGAAGGCCGTGGAAGAAGAATATGTAACTGGTAGTTACAACTGAACGAAACCGGGACCTTTAAAGGTTTTGAAAGGTTGGGTCCCGCGCACACATTTTGAAGATTACCCAAATACCCTGCACACTTTGACAGATCAAGTGAAAATAACTAGCAGTCCGAGAAGATGAACTAGCAGCATGAGAAAATACTCATGCTGTTAGTGTAAAATTGTGCAACTTTTCAATGGAACAGTGTCTCCCCCTTAAATTAGCATACTGAGTCGATAATAATGAAAACCAATTAATCCATGTTTACCATACCAATATTTGATATTAGGAAGGTGAACCTTCCCACATCAAAAGGTTTTGTAAATAGATCAGCTAGCTGATCATCTGTATGTATTTTGGTAACTTGGATTAACTTCTTTTCATTACAATCTCTGATGAAGTGAAACCTGATTTCTATATGCTTGGTTTTTGGGAATTTCACTGGGTTTTGCACAATTCTAATTGCACTTGAATTGTCAATATAAATAGGAGTGGATAAGAAATTCATACCATAGTCTCTTAGCTGATTTTGGATCCACATTACCTGGGAGCAGCAGCTTGCAGCTGCTACGTATTCTGCTTCAGTGGATGATGTGGAGACAGTTGTTTGCTTTTTGCATTTCCAAGAGACCAGTCTTGCTCCTAAGTATTGACATCCACCAGTTGTGGATTTTCTGTCAATGTTGCATCCACCATAGTCACTGTCAGAATAAGCAGTTAGTTCAAAAGGAGAGTCTTTAGGATACCATAGACCTAAATGTGGTTGGCCTTTAAGATATCTAAAGATTCTCTTAACAGCAACCAAGTGAGAATCCTTTGGAGAGCATTGAAACCTAGCACACACACAGACAGCAAACATAATATCAGGTCTTGAAGATGTTAGATACATGAGAGATCCTATAAGGGATCTGTATAGATGAATATCCACATCTATGCCATCTTTGTCTGTATGGAGCTGTTTATGAGGATCCATTGGAGTGCTTGCAACCTTTGTGTCTTGATAGCCAAACTTTTCCAATATGTCTTTGACATACTTTGATTGACTTATGAATAGACCAGTAGGCTTCTGTTTAACCTGCAGCCCTAGAAAGAATGTGAGTTCCCCCATTGAACTCATTTGAAACTTTTTGTGCATTAGGGCCTCAAATTCTTTGCACAAACTATCATTAGTTGAGCCAAAGATGATGTCATCAACATAGATTTGGACAAGTAGAATCTCAGCTTTGATGGATTTAGTGAAGAGTGTTTTGTCCAGAGTGCCTCTCTTGAATCCATTCTGTAGAAGATATGATGACAGTGTGTCATACCATGCTCTGGGGGCTTGGTGAAGACCATAGAGAGCTTTGTCTAGCTTGTACACCCTGTCTGGATACTTGTAGTCTTCAAAACCAGGAGGTTGACACACATATACTTCCTCTTCAATTGTCCCATACAGGAAAGCAGACTTAACATCCATTTGATACACTTTAAATCCTTTGAAACTTGCATATGCTAGAAATAGTCTGATGGCTTCAATTCTTGCTACTGGAGCAAAGACATCATCATAATCTATTCCCTCTTCTTGAGTGTACCCTTGTGCTACTAGTCTTGCTTTGTTCTTGATGACTATCCCTCTCTCATCCTTCTTGTTTCTGAACACCCATCTTGTACCTATTGCTCTTTTTCCTTTAGGAAGATCCACCAGAGTCCATACATTCTGAATTTTGAACTGTAAAAGCTCTTCTTGCATGGCTTCAATCCAGGATGAATCTTTTAGTGCTTCTGATGCCTTTTTGGGTTCTAGTTGAGACATAAAACAGGCATGTTCAAAAGCAGCTAGACTGAATTCAGAAACTGCTTGTTCAGCAGCAGCAGTCTCATTGTGAACCATTTTCCTTATTTGAACAGGAGTGCTTGGATCACCCAGTATTTGATTGAGAGGGTGATACTTGTGAACTCTTAGTGTGGGCTCTCTCTCTGTTTGAAAAGAAGTTCCAAGGTTTGTATCATCTCCATCAGAACCAGTGAATGGTTCAGTTTCTGGAACAGCTTGAGTTTATAGGCTAACAGCTTGAGAAGCTGTTGGGACTGCTAGCCTAGAAACTGGGACTGTTTCCTTTTGTGTTGGAGCTGTACTGTCAGGACTTGGGAATGGCACTTCAGTGTCTGGATTTGCATTAAGTGGAGCATTCAGGACCCCTGGAGGATCACATGACAGAAGTGGTAGAGTGGTGAAATCATCCCAACTTGTTGAATCTGCAGCAGTCTGAAACTTTGTGCCAACAGCATGAGAAATTGTATTGGCAGCATGAGAATTCGTGTTAGCAGCTTCAACCCTGTATGCATCAGCTTCTGCAGTATACTCAACAAAGCTCAGAGAATTTGTTAGTGAATCTAAATCTCAGGACCAGTGCCTTTGATATTAGCAGTATTTTCATTAAACTCAACATTGGCACTTTCTTCAATTGTTTTAGACACACTGTTGTATACTCTATAGGCTTTGCTTTGAGTTGAGTATCCTACAAAGAATCCTTCTTCTGCCTTACTTTCAAACTTCCCTAAGTGAGTCTTAGTGTGAAGGATAGTACACCATTTTGCTGTGGTGTTCTTGGTGCACTATATTGTCTAGCAATGCCTTTGGACTCACAAAAACTGTTTAGAATGTGATTTATAAATTCAGTTCCGTTGTCTGATCTTATCACCTTAACTTTGGAATTGGATTGGTTTTCTATCTTAAGGACAAAAGACTTAACTAGCTCAGCAGTTTCATCTTTGGACCTAAGAAAGTATACCCAAGTAAATCTGGTGAAATCATCAACAATGACTAAACAGTATGCCCTTTTATTCAAACTCAAAACAGATGTTGGACCAAATAGATCCATATGTAGCAACTGAAGAACAGATGAAATTGAATTTACTTCTTTGGTCTTATGAGAAGTTTTGTGTTGCTTACCTTTAAGACATGCTACACAATGATCATCACAAATGAACTCCTTTTGTGGTAATCCTCTTACCAGATTCTTTTTAACTAAAGCATTCATGGACTTGAAGTTCATGTGACACATCCTTCTATGCCAAAGAGCAGACTCATTTGATGATGCTCTGGATATTAAACAGCTTAAAGTATTTGACTTAGGTAAAAGATCTGTGTCCAGGCAGTAAACATTGTCCTTTCTTGGTGTTCTAAGTAAAACAAGATTTTCAGGAACTTTGAAATCCTTTGAAAGAACAATGCACTCAGAATCTGTGAACAGAACAATGTTTTGTTTGTCACAGATTTGAGAGACACTCAATAAATTGTACTTAAGCTGTTCAACATACAGAACATCATGGAATGTCATGTTGCCTGCATTAACAGTACCTTTACCTGTAACCTTACCTCCCTTTGAGTTGCCTCCAAATGCAACAAAACCTCCATCAAAACCTTTGAAATTTGACAAGCATTCAGAATTGCCTGTCATGTGCCTAGAGCATCCACTGTCCAGATGCCATCTTGATCTATGAGGAGACCTGTGGTTGCCCTGCACAAATAACAGCTTAGTTAGTAGTGGAGTAAACCCAAACCAAATTGGTTTTGGGTTGGCCTTGTACATTGACATAACTAAAAACTGTTTTTGACTTCTTTTATTTAGTGAGATTAACTGATGGAGTCTTTGGAGCGTATTTAGTGATAATATGAGGTATCCAACTATTTTGATCATCTTTTCTTCTGACAGTCTCAGATAATTCACTAGCAGCTCCAGATTGATGCCCAGCAGCTTGAGCTGTGTTTGTAGTGCTAACAGTTTCAGTTTTTGCACTAACAGCATCAGATTTTGTCTTAGCAGTCTGATCTTTTGCATTAGCAGTTTGAGCAACAGATTTGTCCTTGACACACCACATTTGTTTAAAACTTGATTTAGGCTTTGCCAAAACTTGTTTTTGATGTGTGGACTGTTTTTTATTAACATTTGAGAATCTGTGATCAACTGTTTTCTTTGGAGCTGCTGTGGAAGGTTTCACTTTTGAGTGCTTTGCCTGATTAGGATTTGATTTTGTGTGATGCACAGTCTGTTTTGCAACAGCTGGTTTGTAAAAACAATCCTTGGCTAAGTGATTCTTCCTTCCACAGTGAAAGCATCTTTTGACAGTTTGAATTGGAACACCAGACTTTTCTGTCAATTTCTGGTTCTTGTTTCTCTGGTTTCCTCTTACCTGCTGTTGTTTAGGAAACTTTTGAACACCATGCTTTTGGCATGTGCAGATAGAAACAGTTTTACCTCTTTTAGTTCCTTTTGATGAAGATGCAGTGTTACAGTTAGAATGTACAGAAACTTGTGGAGTAGCATTGCATACACTCATCTTCTCTTTTCCTTTCTTACTGGGAGCTTGGACTTCTATGGGTGCACTCTTTGTGTCACAGTCTCTATTTTGACTCTTATCTTCTTTTAATTCAGGACTGTTATCAAGGATAGGATCTACAATAGTCATAGACTCATCTAGTGGTTCATTGACAAGTCTATCAGCAACCTCACTCATTGGATGAATGTACTTGTTATTGTATGGAGGTGGAGTAGCTTTATATCCTATTCCTTCTTTGGGATTGACCTGAGATTTCACTCTATCTTTGAATTGAACTTCCATTAGGTGTTCTAGCTTTTGATTTGCTAACTTGAAGTTTCCTAGATCTATGTTAACAGATTCTAGCTTCTTATTAGCCTCAAACACCTTTTGTTCAGTCTCTTCTACCTTTTTATTTAGAGATTCTATTTTCTTATTTAGCTCCTTTTTCTCCCACTCATGATAGGTTCTATCATAACCCATTTGAATCTCATTGTCCTTATAATCATTGATCTGTTTTTCCAGATCTTCTATGGCTTGCATGTATTCATATCTCCTTTCTTCCATCTTAGCTAGAGTTTTGCACATGCTCTCATTATGATCTCTGTACTTTTTAACCATATTTTTGCATGATTGAGAGCAGAGCTTAGAATTTACCTCTGATGGTAGTTTAGTGGAGGAGACATTTGATGTTTCTGCCATAAGTGCTTGATTTTGAAATTCTTCCTCTGTCTGATCACTCCAGTCAAACACATTGTCTTCTTGAGAGACAAGTGCTGTTGATGATGACGCTTGGATGGGCTGTGAAGTCCTTGATGGCTGTTAACCTTGAGATCTACATTCTCTCGCAAAGTGACCAAGCTTATGGCATTTATAGCATTCCACTTTTGATTTATCAAAAGATGGTTTGCCTTCTGTCTTGGCTTGAAAGTTGGCCCTACCAGTTCTTTTCAGAAATCTTTTGGCCCTCATGGTCAGCATTGCATGTTGCCACTTTAAATCCATCTCTTCAAGATCATCTGGATGAATTTGTTCCTAGTCTTCAACATTTAGAGCAAATAATCCATCATTGGCAACAAAGGCCTCATAGTGAGTTTCAGCAGAGTTGCCATCACCACCTGAGAAAGAATCACAGTTATTAGATTTTTCAGAAGATAGAAGAGCAGTATTGTGATTATAAGAAAAAGATTTCTTTTTAGCATCAATCTCAGTCTCAAACACTCTTAAACTGTTATACAGATCATCCAATTCTATCTCATCAAGAGTGTCTTTTGTTCTCCATTGTGCAGCATAGACTGTCCATTCTTCTCCAAGAGATCTGAGAAACTTTCTGTTGACTTCATCTTGATCCAGATTGACCTTTACACTTTCCAGTTCACTTATCAGTTTGTTAAACCTGTCAAAGATTTGAGTGAGGTTTTCATTCTTGCCACCAGAAAAGTTTTCATACTGCTGTTTCAAGAGGTCTTTTTGATTTCTCTTGGTACTGGCATTACCAGCAAACCTCTTCTCTAAGGCATTCCAAAGAGAGTGAGCAGTATAAAACTTTTTGAACTGATGTTGATAAGCATTAGGAATGGCTATTTGTAATAGTGTGAGTGCTTTCACTTCATTCATTCTAGCCTTCCTTTCAAGTTCAGTTTTTGGAGGAGTTTTGACTGGTTTTCCCTCATCATCAAGTTCTGGATCAACTACAGGAGGGAATTCAACAGCTTCCCATATGGCATAATCAATGAATTGAATATGCTGTTGAATCCTGAGTTTCCACATCTCAAACTCAGTGGGCTTGAGCATAGGCACTTTGAGTCCTTGCCCAGATCCACTGCTGCTATTTTCAAATTCCGTTGTAAAAAGATAAAAAAAAAGTTTTTGACTTTGAAAAAAAACAAAGAGTAACATGGTTTGAAAAACCTGATTTGAATAACCTGGTTTGACAAACCTGTCTCTGACACCACTTGACAGGATCTAAAATATGAATTACCAAGACTAACTGATTTGAACTTATCAGAGTATAAATCAATAATCTTGCTTTGAATCAAAGTTTAATCAAGAAGTTTGCGGAATAACACTTAATTATTTTAACAAAAACTTTCAGAATCAATAATAAACACACAGGAATTAATCAAGACTGTTTGTATTGCTGAATTCATCAATTACAATCACCTCTAATCTGTTTGATTAGACGAAGAACCCAGACTGTTCTTAGCGTTTTACAACCTTAGAGGCTTAAGAAAACATAATCAACAAAGCAATTACAGACTCAAAATATGCAGAAACTCCTACACAATAGAACGACCTATTCTCTGTATTTATATTGCTTCTTGATATGTTTCCTTGACGAACTATGACTTCTCTGATAGTAGATATGCTGGAATCTTCATGTAGATATCGTTTCCTGAAAATCAGCACTTTCTGTTTCTGAAACTGTTGAGCAGCTTGAATCTCTTGACAGCATGAACTGAGCAGCTTGAGTTGTTTTGCACTGGCAGCTTGAACTTTTACACTGACAGCTCGAGTTTCTTCAACTAGCAGCATGAACTTTGTATTTACATGTAAAATCTACTAACAGTCTGAGAAGTCTAAACTAACAGCTTGAATGTACTTAAACTATTTCCCAACATAGAAAAGCAGACTTCACATCCATTTGATACACTTTAAAACCTTTGAAGCTTGCATAAGCCAAAAACAGTCTGATGGCTTCAATTCTTGCCACTGGAGCAAATACATCATCATAATCTATGCCTTCCTCTTGAGTGTACCCTTGAGCTACTAGTCTTGCTTTGTTCTTGATGACTATCCCTCTCTCATCTTTCTTGTTTCTGAACACCCATCTTGTACCAATTGCTCTCTTTCCTTTAGGAAGATCAACCAGTGTCCATACATTCTGAATCTTGAACTGTAGAAGCTCTTCTTGCATTGCCTCAATCCAGGATGAATCTTTCAATGCTTCTGATGCCTTTTAAGGTTCTAGCTGAGACATGAAACAGGCATGTTCAAAAGCAGCTAGACTGAATTCAGGAACTGCTTGTTCAGCAGTAGCAGTCTCATTTTGAACCATTTTCCTTGTTTGTACATGTGTACTTGGATCACCCAATATTTGATTGAGAGGATGATACTTGTGAACTCTGAGTGTAGGCTCTCTTTCTGTCTGAAAAGAAGAACCAAGGTCTGTATCATCTCCATCAGGACCAGTGGATGGTTCAGCTTCTGGAACAGCTTGACTTGAATCTGGGACTGTTTCCCTTTGTGTTGGAGCTGTTCTCTCAGGACTTGGGAGTGGCACTTCAGTGTCTGGATTTGTATCATGTTGAGCATTCAGAACCCCTAGAGGGTCACATGACAGAAGTGGTATAGTTGTATACTCATCCCAATTATTTGAATCTGCATTTGTTTGAAACTTTGTGCCAATAGCTTGAGAATTTGTATTGACATCATGAGAATTTGTGTTGATAGCTTCAATTCTGTTTGCATCAGCTTCTGCAGTATACTCAACAAAGCTCAGAGAATTTGTTAGTGAATCTAAATCAAACAACCAATCAGGACCAGTGCCTTTGACATTTGCAGTATTTTCATTAAATTCAACATTGGCACTTTCTTCAATGGTTTTAGACACACTGTTATATACTCTATAGGCTTTGCTTTGATGAGAGTATCCTACAAAGAAACCTTGTTCAGCTTTACTTTCAAACTTTCCTAAGTGAGTCTTAGTGTGAAGAATGGTGCATGGACAGCCAAATGACTTGAAAAAGGCTATTAAGGGTATTCTATCATGGAATAACTCATATGGAGTTTTCCCTTGTGATTGAACAATCTGAACCCTATATAGAACATAACAGGCTGTGTTGACTGCTTCTGCCGAAAAGGTCATTAGCAGTTTTGAATCAGCTAACATGGTTCTAGCAGCCTCAATTAATGTTCTGTTCTTTCTCTCAGCTACACCATTCTGCTGTGATGTTCTTGGTGCACTATATTGCCTAGCAATACCTTTGGACTCACAAAAGCTGTTTAGAATGTGATTTTTAAATTCAGTTCCATTGTCTGATCTTATCACCTTAACTTTTGAGTTGGATTGGTTTTCTATCTTAAGAATAAATGACTTAACTAGCTCAGCAGTTTCATCTTTAAACCTTAGAAAGTAAACCCAAGTAAATCTGGTGAAATCATCAACAATGACTAAACAGTAGGCTCTTTTATTCAAACTCAAAACAGATGTTGGACCAAATAGATCCATGTGAATCAGCTGAAGAGCAGATGATTCAGAATTTACTTCTTTGGTCTTATGAGAAATTTTGTGTTGCTTGCCTTTAAGACATGCTACACAATGATCATCACATATGAACTCCTTTTGTGGTAACCCTCTTACCAGATTCTTTTTTACTAAAACCTTCATGGACTTGAAGTTCATGTGACACATCCTTCTATGCCAAAGAGCAGACTCATTGGATGATGCTTTGGATATCAAACAGCTTAAAGTGTTTGATTTGGATAAAAGATCTGTGTCCAAACAGTATACATTGTCCTTTCTTGGTGTTCTTAGTAAAACAAGATTTTCAAGAATTTTGAAATCTTTTGAAAGAACAATGCACTCAGAATCTGTAAACAAAACAATGTTTTGTTTGTCACAGATTTGAGAGACACTTAATAAATTATACTTAAGCTGTTCAACATACAAAACATCATTGAAAATCATGTTGCCTACATTAACAGTACCTTTACCTGTAACCTTACCTCCTTTGGAGTTGCCTCCAAATGCAACAAATCCTCCATCAAAGCCTTTGAAATTTGACAAGCACTCAGAATTGCCTGTCATGTGCTTAGAGCATCCACTGTCCAAATGCCATCTTGTTTTATGTGGTGACCTGTGGTTGCCCTGCATAAATAAAAGCTTAGTTAGTAGTGGAGTAAACCCAAACCAAGTTGGTTTTGGGTTGTCCTTGTCCATTAACATAACTAAATACTGTCTTGGATTTCTTATACTTAGTAAGATCCACTGATGGAGTTTGTGGAGAGTACTTAGTTAGCACATGAGGTGTCCAGGTATTTTGTCCATCCTTTTCAGTAATAGTCTCAGATGATCCATTACCAGTTCCAATTTTGAGCCTACCAGTCTGAATTGAGTCTGTAGTGCTAACAGCTTGAGAATTTGCACTAGCAGTCTCAACTTTAGACTTGGCAGTTTCAACATTTTTATCAACAGATGTTGGGAAATAGTCTAAGTAAGTTCAAGCTGTTAGTTAGACTTCTCAAACTGTTAGTAGAATTTACATGTAAATGCAAAGTTCATGCTGTTAGTTGAAGAAACTCGAGCTGCCAGTGTAAAAGTTCAAGCTGCCAGAGTAAATCAACTCAAGCTGCTCTGTTCAAGCTGCCAAGTGATTCAAGCTGCTCAACAGTTTCATAAACAGAAAGTGCTGATTTTCAGGAAAAGATATCTACACGAAGATTCCAGCATATCTACTATCAGAGAAGTCATAGTCCTTCAAGGAAACAAATCAAGAAGCAATATAAATACATAGAATAGGTCTTTCTATTAGATAGGAGTTTTTTGGCATATTCAAGTCTTTAATTGCTTTTTTGTTTAAGTTTCTCATAAGCCTCTAAGGTTGTAAAACCCTAAGAACAGTTTGTGTTCTTCGTCTAATCAAACAGATTAGAGGTGATTGTAATCATTGAAATCAGCAATACAAGCAGTTTTGATTATTTATTGTGTTTACCTTCTATTGATTCTGAAAGCTTTTGTTAAAATAATTAAGTGTTCTTCCGCAAACTTCTTAATTAAACTTTGATTCAAAGCAAGATTATTGATTTATACTCTGATAAATTCAAATCAGTTAGTCTTGGTTAATTACTTCTAGATCCTAACAAGTGGTATTAGAGCCACAGGTCGTTCTTTGTTTTTCAAAGTCGAAAACTTTCTTTTAAATTTTTTTTTTTTTGCAATGGAATTTGAAAATAGCAGCAGTGGATCTGGGCAAGGACTCAAAGTGTCTATGCTCAAGCCCACTGAGTTTGAGATGTGGAAACTCAGGATTCAACAGCATATTCAATTCATTGATTATGCCATATGGGAAGCTGTTGAATTTCCTCCTGTAGTTGATCCAGAACTTGATGATGAGGGTAAACCAGTCAAAACTCCTCCAAAAACTGAACTAGAAAGAAAGGCTAGAATGAATGAAGTGAAAGCTCTTACACTTTTACAAATAGCCATTCCTAATGCTTATCAACATCAGTTCAATCTAAAGCAGATCAGATTCAAAATAGAGAGTATGAGTGCACAGCAGTTGAGAAGGATCACAAAACAATGATATCAGCCCTGAATCTAAAGCAGATCAGATTCAAAATAGAGAGTATGAGTGCACAGCAGTTGAGAAGGATCACAAAACAATGAGTGCACCCATAAAGATCCAAACCCCCCGTAAGAAAGGAAAAGAGAAGATGAGTGTATGCAATGCTGCTCCACAAGTTTCTGTACATTCTAACTGTAACACTGCATCTTCTTCAAAGAATAATAAAAAGGGTAAAAATGTTCCTGTCTGCACATGCCAAAAGCATGGTGTTCAAAAGTTTCCCAAACAACAGCAGGTAAGGGGAAATCAGAGTAACAAGAACCAGAAATTGTCAGATAAATCTGGTTCTCCAATTCAAATAGTCAAAAGGTGTTTTTACTGTGGCAGGAAGAATCAATTGGCCAAGGATTGTTTTTACAAACCAGGTGTTGAAAAACAGACTGTGAATCAAAAAAAATCAAGTCCTACTCAGGCAAAACATTCAAAGGTCAAACCTTCTGCTACACCAGTTCCAAAGAAAACAGTTGATCACAGGCTGTCAAAAGCTAATAAAAAACAGTCCACACACCAAAAACAAGTTTTGGCAAAGCCTAAACTAAGCTTTAAACAAATATGGTGTGTCAAGGAAAAATCTTCAGATCAAACTGTTGATGCAAAAGATCAGACTGTTAAGCCAAATTCTGACGCTGTTAGTGCAAATTCTGAAGCTGTTAGTGCAAATACTGAAGCTGTTAGCACTAAAAACACAGATCAAGCTGCTAAGCAAGATTCTGGAACTGTTAGTGAATCATCTGAGACTGTTAGAAGAAAAGATGATCAAAATACTTGGGATACCTCATATAATCACTAAATACTCTCCAAAGACTCCATCAGTAGATCTCACTAAGTATAAGAAGTCAAAAACAGTATTTAGTTATGTCAATGCACAAGGCCAACCCAAAACCAATTTGGTTTGGGTTTACTCCACTACTGACTAAGCTTTTATTTGTGCAGGGCAACCACAGGTCACCTCATAAAACAAGATGGCATTTGGACAGTGGATGCTCTAGGCATATGACAGGCAACTCTGAGTGCTTGTCAAATTTCAAAGGCTTTGATGGAGGATTTGTTGCATTTGGAGGCAACTCAAAAGGAGGTAAGGTTACAGGTAAAGGTACTGTTAATGCAGGCAACATGATTTTCCATGATGATTTGTATGTTGAACAGCTTAAGTATAGTTTATTAAGTGTCTCTCAAATTTGTGACAAACAAAACATTGTTTTGTTTACAGATTCTGAGTGCATTGTCATTTCAAAAGATTTCAAAATTCCTGAAAATTTTGTTTTACTGAGAACACCAAGAAAGGACAATGTCTACTGTTTGGACACAGATCTTTTATCCAAATCAAATACTTTAAGCTGTTTGATATCCAAAGCATCATCAAATGAGTCTGCTCTTTGGCATAGAAGGATGTGTCACATGAACTTCAAGTCCATGAATGTTTTAGTCAAAAAGAATCTTGTAAGAGGCTTACCACAAAAGGAGTTCATATGTGATGATCATTGTGTAGCATGTCTTAAAGGCAAGCAACACAAAACTTCTCATAAGACCAAAAAAGTAAATTCAATCTCATCTGCTCTTCAGCTGATTCATATGGATCTATTTGGTCCAACATCTGTTTTGAGTTTGAATAAAAGGGCTTACTGTTTAGTTATTGTTGATGATTTCACCAGATTTACTTGGGTTTACTTTCTTAGGTCTAAAGATGAAACTGTTGAGCTAGTTAAGTCTTTTATCCTTAAGATTGAAAACCAATCCAACTCAAAAGTTAAGGTGATAAGATCAGACAATGGAACTGAATTTAAAAATCACATTCTAAACGGTTTCTGTGAGTCCAAAGGTATTGCTAGACAATATAGTGCACCAAGAACACCACAGCAAAATGGTGTAGCTGAAAGAAAGAATAGAACATTAATTGAGGCTGCTAGAACAATGTTAGCTGATTCTAAACTGCCAATGATTTTCTGGGCAGAAGCTGTCAATACAGCCTGTTATGTTCTGATTAGGGTTCAAGCTGTTCAATCTCAAGGAGAAACTCCATATGGGTTATTCCACAACAGAAGTCCCCTAATAGCTTTCTTCAAGTCTTTTGGATGTCCATGTACTATTATTCATACTAAGACTCACTTAGGGAAGTTTGAGAGTAAGGCTGAAGAAGGATTCTTTGTAGGATATTCACTTCAAAGCAAAGCCTATAGAGTATATAACAGTGTGTCTAAAACCATTGAAGAAAGTGCCAATGTTGAATTTAATGAAAATACTGCAAATGTCAAAGGCACTGGTCCTGATTGGTTGTTTGATTTAGATTCACTAACAAATTCTCTGAGCTTTGTTGAGTATACTGCAGAAACTGATGTAAACAGGTCTGAAGCTGCCAACTCAAATTCTCATGCTGCCAATACAAATTCTCAAGCTGTTGGCACAAAGTTTCAAACTGCTACAGATCCAACCAATTGGGATGAATACACTACTATACCACTTCTATCTTGTGATCCTCCAGGGGTCCTGAATGCTCAACATGATACAAATCCAGACACTGAAGTGCCACTCCCAAGTCCTAAGAGAACAGCTCCACCCCAAAGGGAAACAGTCCCAGATTCAAGTCATGCTGTTCCAGAAGATGAAGCATTCACTGGTCCTGATAGAGATGATACAAATCTTGGATCTTCTTTTCCAACAGAGAGAGAGCCTACACTCAGAGTTCACAAGTATCATCCTCTCAATCAGATACTGGGTGATCCAAGTACTCCTGTACAGACAAGGAAGATGGTTCACAATGAGACTGCTGCTGCTGAACAAGCAGTTCCTGAATTCAGTCTAGCTGCTTTTGAACATGCCTGTTTCATGTTTCAACTGGAACCTAAAAAGGCATCAGAAGCATTGAAAGATTCATCCTGGATTGAAGCAATGCAAGAAGAGCTTTTACAGTTCAAGATTCAGAATGTATGGACACTGGTTGATCTTCCTAAAGGAAAGAGAGCCATTGGTACAAGATGGGTGTTCAGAAACAAGAAAGATGAGAGAGGGATAGTCATCAAGAATAAAGCAAGGCTAGTAGCACAAGGGTACACCCAAGAAGAAGGCATAGATTATGATGATGTATTTGCTCAAGTAGCAAGAATTGAAGCCATCAAACTATTTTTGGCCTATGCAAGCTTCAAAGGTTTCAAAGTGTATCAAATGGATGTGAAGTCTGCCTTTCTATATGGGACAATTGAAGAGGAGGTCTATGTATGTCAGCCTTCTGGTTTTGAGGACTACAAGTATCCAGACAGGGTCTACAAGTTAGACAAGGCTCTCTATGTCCTCCATCAAGCTCCCAGAGCATGGTATGACACTCTGTCATCATACCTTCTACAGAATGGGTTCAAGAGAGGCACTCTGGACAAAACACTTTTCACTAAGTCCATCAAAGCTGAGATTCTGCTTGTCCAAATCTATGTTGATGACATCATCTTTGGATCAACAAATGATTGTTTGTGCAAAGAGTTTGAAGCATTAATGCACAAAAAGTTTCAAATGAGTTCAATGGGAGAACTCACTTTCTTTCTTGGATTGCAGGTCAAGCAGAAGCCCACTGGTCTCTTCATAAGTCAATCAAAGTATGTTAAAGATATACTGGAAAAGTTTGGGTATCAAGACACCAAAGTTGCAAGCACCCCAATGGATCCTCACAAGCAGCTACATCCAGACAAAGATGGAATAGATGTGGACATTCACTTATACAGATCTCTTATAGGATCTCTTATGTATCTTACATCTTCTAGGCCTGATATTATGTTTGCTGTCTGTGTATGTGCAAGGTTTCAATGCTCACCAAAGGATTCCCATCTGGTTGCTGTTAAAAGAATCTTTAGATATCTAAAAGGCCAACCTCATTTAGGCCTCTGGTATCCTAAAGACTCTCCTCTTACATTAACAGCCAACAGCCTTCTGCAATGATGAACATCATTCCAAGAAACAGAGGAGAGGGTCCTGAGCAGGCTCAGCCTATCATCACTGCTACACCCCCAGGACCCCAACCACCTCCTCATGATACACAAAGCTCCTTTTCATCAGCCAAGAGCCCCACTAAAATTTCTATATAAAAGGAAAAGAGGACCAGGAGCTCCTTCCTCCTCAGTCCTCAGACAAGAGCCATATAACCCTGTGCAGGAGGACACTTCTGCACAAAATATACAAAGGGTACACATTGAGGACACTCCCATCCTCACTCAGGAGGTGAACATCTCTCCAGAGATTGTTCATATGGGTTCTGTGGCTGGCACTACTGCTGTCTCTGCAAAAGAGGCACAGGACAGTGCCAACATCATTAAGACCACACCCATGGCAATAGCAAGTGTACAAACACAAGCTGGAAGTCCCCAGAACCAAGAACAGAGGGGCTCAGATGCTTCTACTTCTGGTATTCATGCCAGTGATAGATCACAAGCACCACAGGTGTTTTCTGATCTTGAGGCTAGTCTGCAACTTATGCTTTTGACGGATCCCAAGATGAAACCTGTTGTAGCTATGTTGGAATACCAAATGTCCATCATTGCTGCACAGGGAGCATAGATATTTGCACTAAAGCAGGCAGAAGCGGCTCAAAATCAAAGAATGGATTATCTCCATAAAGGGTTTACCCTCTGTGGAAATAAGATCATGAAATTAGAACGTTTGATTCAAACCCAAGTGGCAAAGGTTGTAGGTCCTCCTGACCAAACCAATGCTTCCAAAAAGGGGGAGAATCAGGAGTTTCCTAAAGCAGTCCAAGCAGCTCCAACAGCATCAGTCCAAGCAGCCTCAACAGTTCCACCATCTAGGCTAACAGTCCTAACAGCTTCTCAAGCTGTTAGCCTAGAAACTCAAGCTGCTTCTACAAAAGCAACTGGAGTTGTTATAAGAGAAGGTGTCCAAGCTCCAACCAATACAGTCCAAGCTACAACCTCTGCTATAAAAGATAAGGGCAAGGGCATTCTTATTGAGTCTCCAAAGCACAAATTTACTTCCAAAGAAGCTCAGATTGCCTTTGATGCAGAAATTGCCAGAGAGTTAGCAGAAGAACAGGATCAAGAGTTAGACCAGCAAACCCAACCCCCAATGGACGATGATGAAACCTTAGGTGATTACCTAAAGGGGTTTGTGGTCAAACAAGGAGAAAAGAAGAGGAAGTTGCCAACAGGGCACTTTAAGGCTGAGCATAGAAGATTTCTTATCAATTTTGCCTTTGCAGCTGGCATTCCAAAGAAGATGGCTCAGTCCATGACCACTGAAAGGCTGCAAGAGATCCATGACAAAGAAATGGACAAAAGAAAGAAAACAAAAGTCTCCCAAGAAGTCCAACCATCCCAAGACCCAGTTCAAACTGGTACAAGTCATGTTCAAGCTGCTACCAGTGCACCTGCTCCTTCTGATCAAGCTGTTGCTTCCATTCCTGCATCTGATTCATCATCACAAGCAAAGCTGCATCAAGTTAAAAGGGTGTTGTTTGAGCAACAACTGCAAAAGGCCATGGAGATAGAGAAATTGATTGACCAGCATGACTTTACAAAGCCTCTTATCAACTACTGGTATGCTAAGCCACTGGACAATATTGACTTAAGAGTTCAGTTTGTAGTGAGAAGGGAATCTGGTCCAGAAGAAGAGTATGACACATTCTGGCACATGGTTCAAAAGTTGACAAGAGATGAGCTCATAAAGATGCACAATATTGGGTCTGTGACACAAGTAAGATCTGCTCTACCACAAGTGAAACAAGTCATCAAAGATCTGAAGTCCATTGTTGACCCTGAATCTGTAAGGAATGATATAGAGGATTCCAATAAAAAGGGAAAGAAGATCAAGCAAGTTGATCTGTTTGTCAAATCAAGGACTTACAGAATCAAATTTACAGATGGATCTGGTATGTTCTTCAATTTTGAATTCTATAATCTACCAAAAGCTATGTTACTTCAGATGAAATCTGTTAAGATATCTTGTGATAGAGATGAGATGAAGAAAGAATTTTTGAAGGCTGTAAATCAGAAACTTGCACAGTTATAAGTTTTTGAAAGCCTTGGTTTGTAAATAACAGTTTACTTATTCATTTCCATTTTAGTATAGAACTTAAAGTCTTGTGTAAAGAATTTAAGTTAGGGGGAGATTGTTGGGAAATAGTCTAAGTAAGTTCAAGCTGTTAGTTAGACTTCTCAAACTGTTAGTAGAATTTACATGTAAATGCAAAGTTCATGCTGTTAGTTGAAGAAACTCGAGCTGCCAGTGTAAAAGTTCAAGCTGCCAGAGTAAATCAACTCAAGCTGCTCTGTTCAAGCTGCCAAGTGATTCAAGCTGCTCAACAGTTTCATAAACAGAAAGTGCTGATTTTCAGGAAAAGATATCTACACGAAGATTTCAGCATATCTACTATCCGAGAAGTCATAGTCCTTCAAGGAAACAAATCAAGAAGCAATATAAATACATAGAATAGGTCTTTCTATTAGATAGGAGTTTTTCTGCATATTCAAGTCTGTAATTGCTTTTTTGTTTAAGTTTCTCATAAGCCTCTAAGGTTGTAAAACCCTAAGAACAGTTTGTGTTCTTCGTCTAATCAAACAGATTAGAGGTGATTGTAATCATTGAAATCAGCAATACAAGCAGTTTTGATTATTTATTGTGTTTATCTTCTATTGATTCTGAAAGTATTTGTTAAAATAATTAAGTGTTATTGCACAAACTTCTTAATTAAACTTTGATTCAAAGTAAGATTACTGATTTATACTTTGATAAATTCAAATCAGTTAGTCTTGGTTAATTACTTCAAGATCCTAACAACAGATTCACCCGAGTTTGTACCTTTGACACACCATATTTGTTTAAAATTTACCTTTGGTTTAGCTAAAACTTGTTTTTGGTGTGTGGACTGTTTCTTATTAACTTTTGTGAACCTGTGATCTACTGTTTTCTTTGGAACTGATGTAGCAGAAGGTTTGACCTTTGAATTTTTTACATGAGTAGAACTTGACTTTTTATGAATCACAGTCTGTTTTGCAACAGCTGGTTTATAAAAACAATCCTTGGCCAAGTGATTTTTCCTGCCACAGTGAAAACACCTTTTGACTATTTGAATTGAAGAACTAGTTTTATTAGATAGTTTCTGGTTCTTGTTCCTTTGATTTCCCCTTACCTGCTGTTGTTTGGGAAATTTTTGAACACCATGCTTTTGGCATGTACAGACTGGAACATTATACCCTTTCTATTATTCTTTGAAGAAGATGCAGTGTTACAGTTAGAAGGTACAGAAACCTGTGGAGCAGCATTGCACACACTCATCTTCTCCTTTCTTACTGGGGATTTGGTTTGCTATAGGTACACTCATTGTTTTGTGTTCTTGCTCAACTGCTGTGCACTCACAGTCTCTATTTTGAATCTGATCTTCTTTAGATTCATAACTATTATCAAGGACAGGATCTACAGTAGTCATAGACTCATCTAGTGGTTCATTGACAAGCCTATCAGCAACCTCACTCATTGGATGAATGTATTTGTTGTTGTATGGAGGTGGAGTAGCCCTGTAGCCTATGCCTTCTTTGGGGTTAACCTGAGATTTTACCCTATCTTTAAATTGGACTTCCATTAGGTGTTCCAACTTTTGATTAGCCAATTTCAAATTACCTAAATCTATATTGACAGATTCTAGTTTCTTATTAGCCTCTAACACCTTTTGTTCAGTCTCTTCTACCTTTTTATTTAGGGATTCTATTTTCTTATTTAGCTCCTTTTTCTCCCACTCATGATATGTTTAATCATGTCCCATTTGAATCTCATTATCCTTATAGTCATTGATCTGTTTTTCAAGATCTTCTATGGCTTGCATGTATTCATATCTCCTCTCTTCCATCTTAGCTAGAGTTTTGCACATGCTCTCATTATGGTCTCTGTACTTTTTAACCATATTTTTGCATGTTTGAGAGCAGAGTTTAGAATTTACCTCAAATGGTAGTTCAGTGGAGGAGACATTTGATGTTTCTGCCATTAGAGATTGATTTTGAAACTCTTCCTCTGTCTGATCACTCCAGTCAAACACATTGTCTTCTTGAGAGACAAGTGCTTGTGATGATGAAGCCTGATTAGCCTGTTGAGGCCTTGATGATTGTTGACTTTGAGATCTGCATTCTCTGGCAAAGTGGCCAAGTTTATGACATTTGTAACACTCAACTTTTGACTTATCAAAAGCTGGTTTGCCTTCTGTTCTGGCTTGAAAGTTAGTCCTGCCAGTTCTTTTCAGAAACCTTTTGGCCCTCATGGTCAGCATTGCATGTTGCCACTTCAGATTTATCTCTTCAAGATCATCTGGATGAATCTGTTCTAGATCTTCAGCATTTAGTGCAAACAATCCATCATTGGCAACAAAAGCCTCATAGTGAGCTTCAGTAGAGTTGCCATCACCACCTGAAATGGAATCACTGCAATTAGATTTTTCTGATGACATAAGTGCAGTATTGTGATTATAAGAGAGAGATTTCTTTTTAGTATCAATCTTAGTCTCAAACACTCTCAGACTATTGTACAGATCATCCAGTTCTATTTCATCAAGAGTGTCTTTTGTTCTCCATTGAGCAGCATAAACTGTCCATTCTTCTCCAAGAGATCTGAGAAACTTTCTGTTGACCTCATCTTGATCCCGGTTGACTTTTGCACTTTCCAGTTCACTTATCAGTTTGTTGAACCTGTCAAAGATTTGAGTGAGGTTTTCATTCTTGCCACCAGAAAAGTTCTCATACTGCTGTCTCAAAAGATCTTTTTGATTTCTTTTGGTGCTGGCATTCCCAGCAAATCTTTTCTCTAAAGCATTCCAAAGAGAATGAGCAGTATAAAACTTTTTGAACTGATGTTGATAAGCATTAGGAATGGCTATTTGTAGAAGTGTAAGAGCTTTCACTTCATTCATTCTAGCCTTTTTTTCAAGTTCAGTTTTTGGAGGAGTTTTGACTGGTTTTCCCTCATCATCAAGTTCTGGATCAACTACAGGAGGAAATCCAATAGCTTCCCATATGGCATAATCAATGAATTGAATATGCTGTTGAATCCTGAGTTTCCACATCTCAAACTCAGTGGGCTTGAGCATAGGCACTTTGAGTCCTTGCCCAGATCCACTGCTGCTATTATCAAATTCCATTGCAAAAGATTAAAAATTTAAAAGAAAGCTTTCGACTTTGAAAAACAAAGAACGACCTGTGGCTCTGATACCACTTGTCAGGATCTAAACTTAACTAACCAAGACTAACTGATTTGAATTTATCAGAGTATAAATCAATAATCTTGCTTTGAATCAAAGTTTAATTGAGAAGTTTGCGGAATAACACTCAATTATTTTAACAAAAGCTTTTAGAACTCATAACAGATAAACATAAATAAGTAAATCAAAATTGCTTATATTGCTGACTTCAATGATTACAATCACCTCTAATCTGTTTGATTAGACGAAGAACACAAATTGTTCTCAGGGTTTTACAACCTTAGAGGCTTATGAAAACTCAAACAAAAAGCAATTACAATCTTGAATGTGCAGAAAACTTCCTATACAATAGAAAGACCTATTCTATATATTTATAATGCTTCTTGATTTGTTTCCTTGAAGGACTCTGACTTCTCTGATAGTAGATATGCTGGAATCTTCATGTAGATATCGCTTCCTGAATATCAGCACTTTCTGTTTATGAAACCGTTGAGCAGCTTGAAACACTTAATAGCTTGAGCAGGGCAGCTTGAGTGAAATGCTCTGGCAGCATGAACTTTTGTACTAGCAGCTCGAGATTCTTCAACTAACAGCATGAACTTTGTATTTACACAAAAATTCTACTAACAGTATGAGAAGTCTAACTAACAGCTTGAACTACTTAGAATATTTCGCAACAAAATCATTTTCAGGTCTCAATAAGGCATATAACAGGCCTTAAATTCAACCTTCAAATGCATCAACAGGTTTGATTAAGAATCTCCCCCTCAGATGCAGAACAGGTTTGACTGAGGCCTTGTTGTGCCTAACAATCTCCCCTATTTGCAATAACCAGTCTAAGCTG
The DNA here is from genome assembly GCA_020465985.1 of Centrapalus pauciflorus. Lineage (NCBI taxonomy): Eukaryota > Viridiplantae > Streptophyta > Magnoliopsida > Asterales > Asteraceae > Centrapalus > Centrapalus pauciflorus. The sequence continues at coordinate 124,867 of JAANYP010001798.1, forward strand.
GCCTTATCAATAATCACTATATATTTTTACAGTACATTTGCTGAAATAAAATTACAACATCAAAGTAAAGTAAAAGATCAGTTTATATATACACTGATTCTTGATTACATAAAACAACACATGTTTTTACAAAAGTACAAATGATGTACTGATGTATATTACAACTAATGTAAAAGAAAAATTACAACTTATGTAATTAAAGTACAACTAATGTACAGCAGTTTTTGGACTGTTTGTGTTGGCAGCAGATAATGGTAAGCCTGTCTAACTGATGGACAGCTTCCATTCTTCATCTATCCAGATGGTAGATGGACTTCACTACAATGGAGCGAGACCTTCAAACATCTTTTCAAGCTGCTCCCTTGTATCCTCAAGTTCTTGAATTTCACTTCTGATGATCATAAACTTGGGATCTTCAAGTTCACCTCTCTCATAAAAGCCTCTGAGCTGATCCCAGACGGCTGCTCTCCACCTGCTTGACTGCCAAAATGAAACTGCAAGTCTGAAGGCTACAAGCTGTCTCAGATTCACCTTGTATAGATCTGATGATCTCTGAAAGCATTTCTTCTGAGTTAAGGGATCTACAAAAAATGCCGCCAGCTCAGGCTCTTCAATGATCTTGCCATCTTCAAACTCTGTTCCACTAGGCAGGCTGTGGTCAACTCCTTTCATCTCAATAGCATAGTCACCTTGTTCTATCAAGGTGAGGAGTTGTTCCATCTCAATGTCCTTCCTTGTCCTCCTGGCCTTTATTTTTGGTTGTGTCACATAGACACCTTCACTAACTTCTTTGGAGATCAGGCCAAGATTCTTCACTCTCTCCATCACCTTCTTGACATAAGCCCTGACAGTCTTAGCAGTTTCTGACTTAGTCTCGCTCAGAGCAACTGCCAGCTCAAACCATTCCATGTACCCCATCTGTGCAACATCAGTGTACTCATACGTTTCTAGTTCTGGGCCTGTTGCACCCATTCTGGTTATTTTCAACTTCCACTGACTGCCTTTTCTTGATATGGGAATAGCTTTGACAATTGCTTCCTTGGCAAGCCTTCTATCAGCAACATCCTGAAATTTTCTTATTGCCAGGTTGTCAAAGCGGAACTGAGCTCTTGCAGAAGGCACTAGAGTTTTGGTCACAGAGACCAGAGCACCTTTTTCTTTTTCTGCTTCCTTCTCTACTGCTGATCCCTTAGCAACTTCCATTAATTTCTTTTGCACTTCCAGAGAGGACATTTTAACTTTCATTGCCTCTTGAAGTGCAAAAGACTTAGCAGCTTTGGCAGATTCTTCTTCTTTCCTTAGAGCTTCCAGGGCTAGAAGCTGTTCTTCTCTAAACTCAAAGTATTTGTGCATCAAAATACCCATTTCTTTGGCCCTGTCTTTGTGAAATTTAATCTCTGCTGCTTTCTGTTGTTGGGGATTAACCGCTGCTTTTTCTTTTCCTTTAGCTGCTGTAGTGACAGCAGCTTCAGGACTTTCCTCCTCCTCTTCTTCTTCCTCTTCTAGAATCAGATGCCTCCTTCTGATGCTTGTCCTGCCCTCAGGAATGAATTCCTCCCCCTTAGACTGAGCAGGGATTGGAGATTCAGCCTGAGTAGGCTGAGCAGCTTGAGAAGCGCCCTCCATTATACCTGTTGCAGATGCTCCTGCTGGTTGACCAGTGGGTATTGCAGGCACTGATTTCTCCTTAGGAGAAGAAGCTTTCTCCCCCTTAGACTTAGTCTTCGAGGCAGATGACTTCTCCCACTTTGAAGGAGATGTACCAGCACCTTCAACACCTGGTCTGCCTGAAGACACAAAGTCAGCAGGCTTGCCAGCAGTTTTGGCAGCAGGCTTGGGGCCAACAAGGCTATTCACTAAGAAAGCCAGGTTGTCCTTCACTTCTGCAAGCTGGGAAAGACAGGTTTGAAGAGAAGAGGATTGGGTATCAGCAAGGGAGGTCAGCTTGACAATGTTTTCCCTATCAAAAGCTGTGAACAGCAAACTTTGAAGCTGTGCAAGATGTAGTTCAAGAGAATCTTGCACATCAGCAAGGTTTGATGACACAGAATTGGATAGGGAGCCAATGAGTGTGTTCAAGCTGGCCAGAGTGGCAGGAAGAGTAGAATTGCAAGAAGTTAGGAGAGATGACAGCTGTTGAGAAATAGCTGTCATTGAGGACACAGAGTCCTGTTGTAGTGAAAGAATTGAGGAGAGGGATGTGGACACATTTTGCAGCTGTGCAGTGAGTGCAAGCAGCTGTGGAGAGTTATCAGGTTGTGGAGTGGCAGGGTAGGAATCCTTGAACAGATCAAAGAATCCCTTAAGCTGTTCAGACACAGAGTCTGAAATAAGAGAGGGTAGATAGGACATAGAGGTTTCTAAAGAACCAACTTTGTTGGTCAGCAGGGAAAGCTGATCCTTCAAAGGCATCTCTTTAGGAGATGGAGGTGTATAGGTGGACTGTTTAGATTGGGTTGATGGAGATGAAGATGATGAGGCTGGTGTTTGAGGATGTGATGGAGAGGGAAGAGGAACATTTGAGAGAAGCTCCATAGCCTGGGCAAAAGTAATGTGGCCCAACTTGGAGGGGTCAAAGGGTCCCTCAGCAGTGGTTGTAGCTGCATCATCAGGAGAAGGGGTTGATGATGGGGGCCTTTCGGATGCTGCTTGTGTTGCAACACCTTCATTAAGGCCAGTGGGTGTTCCCTCTGCAGTACCTTGGTTTAAAAGTACCTCATCATGGGGAGATGGGATATGCATTTCAACATCAGCAGTGGTGAAACCTGCTGAAGGAGTTTGCATAGAAGGGGCAGCCTCACCCAAGGGATGGTATGATCCCTGAGGTTCATCAGCTTGGGTTGTTGGTCCCTCAGCAGCTGTTCGGTGTTGAACAGTTATATCATGGGGAACAAAAGTTTGAGGCTGATCTGCTGATTGGTCTAAACCAGCAGGGTGGACACCTCGTGCAGACTCAGGGTGTAAAGAAGTTTGAGGTAGGGACAGTGTGGACTCAGTATGGAGTGGAGAGGGCTCCTGTCTTTCAATATTCTCAGCCTGTTGGGAGGCTGGAATAGTTGAGGTGGCTATCTCCGTTTGTACAACTGGCTCCTGTTGGGAGGAACCAGAGGGTCTAGGCTGACTCTGGGTGGACTCAGTATGGAGTGAAGCAGGCTCGAATTGTGCTGAACCTTCTCCCAAAATAGGAGAGGCAGCAGGGGTTGCTCCTTTTTCAACTGAACCCTATTGAGAGGGAACAGAGGGGCTAGTTTGGGTTGTTGTGGTAGCTGGTTTCTTTTTGGCGATGGATTTGCGATGATATAGTATATGATATGATGTGGGTGAGGTTGGAGGGGAAAGAGGTTCAGATTGGACAAGTGGGGAGACAGGGTCAGGAACAGTGGGGTTGACGTGTTCCATGGTCTCAGATGCCACAGAGGCACCAGCCATAGAGGCTTCAGGTTCAACGAATGAACCAGGGTGAGGAGCCTGCTCCCCCTCAGCCACAGAGGCTAAGGTAGCAGACTCATGCTGAGCTGTTTTGGCCTTCTTATGGACAGGCCCAGCTTCAGTGGTTGTGAGAGTCCTTTTAACAAGCTTGGCCCTGGCTTTGGATTTTCCCTTGGGAGCAGTTTCAGGATGCACCCTCACAGCAGAGGGTCCTTCCACCAATCCTAACAGCCTCCTCATTGGTGTTGACAGATGAGGCTCATTGGGTAGAACAGGAGTATAAAACACTTTATTCCCTATTACAGGGAATGCAGCAGTCTTAAGTAAAGGCTGGGAGGAATATAATTGCTCACCACAATGATGTTTGAAGATGAGGCTCCGAAACCTGGGATACCGAACAGCAGCTGGATGGGTTTCTTGTTGAACCAGGTTCCTCAAGTTCAGGAAAATCCATTTTGCCATGTCTATTGTAGTTCCATCCACAAGCTGCAGAACTACAGGAACTTCATCACGGCTGAGTTGGTCAAAGGAACCAACTTTGCTGCTGAAACACATTACCACAGAGGCAAACAAGAAGCTGTAAGTAGGAGACAACTCCTTCCTGAACAACGTAGCTCCGATTTTGGGTTCTGCTACACCACAGAAGCGTAGAAAATTTCCCATTTGGTCATTCTCAGGTTGAGGCATGTCATAGGAGTCAGCAGTTGGTAGATGAAGAACCTTCCTGAGAAGATCAGCTGTTATCTCAATGGTCTGAGTCCCATTGAGAATAGTCCCCTTTATGATTTTGGTGTTGGGGTTGTAGGCACAGGTGTACCAAAACTCGTACACCATCTCCTAGTACAGGTTTCCAGGAGAAGCAGTCATTGCATAGTTCAACGGATGAACTCTCAGAAATTCCACCATCTGTTCATAACCCTTCCCCACATAGTTTTTGGGAATGGTTAAGTTGGCAATGTAGTTGGTGGTCTTGATGGTCAGCATCGTGGTAACTGATGAGTGTTTGACAACATCATCACCAACGAATACTGGAAGAAAGGGATTGGGTCTTTGAGCCATTTGTGAAGGTTTGGGTATTTTTGAGAAGCAGAAGACACTTAGTCGATTTAGGGTTTTTGAGGATTTCTGGAAATAGTGAGGAAGACGAAGATGAAACAGTAGGGGGTATTTATAGGATTTGAATCTGAGTGGGTATGAGAGAGAAACATTTGGGCGGTTGATTTGAAAAAGTCGTTAACGGAAAACGGAACGGTTGTCCATGTCAGACCGATTGTCAGACCACTTGAGCCCTTTTTAGTTACTAACACACGTAACCCACATTATCCGCAGTAATTAAGTTAAATAAAAAAATTAAGTAACTTAATTGTAAAGAAAGGTAGTTAAAAACTGTTGGTCTAAGCTGTTGGTCAAACCTGTGATGAGTAGGATCATCACAAGCTGTTCATTCTTCAAGTTATTCACTTCTTCACACTGTGCTTTCAACCTGTGTTCTAATGTAAGATCAGGTTGTGTTCATTAGTTGAACATGATACAAGACAATGTCTTGTAAATCAGTGTGAAGGAGTGAGCAGGGTGGAGAATAGACCATCAGAGCAGGCTGGACGAGTAAACTGTCATTGTTCAGCCTGTTATATGTGCAAGCTGTTCAAGGATTTCAGAAAAATGGCTAAGTACAGAATATGCATAGCCTGTTCTGTCTAAGCTGTTCTGAGAAACTTGAGCAGTGTGAGACGTACAAAGTCTTACACCTTTGAGGACACTTAGTCACTTTAGTTTAACATGCCCAGCTTGCTGACAAGGTAATTAAACCTGGTTTCATCAAGAGGTTTGGTGAAAATGTCTGCAAGTTGTTCGTTTGTGGAAATAAAACTTACCTCCACATTACCTTTCTGAATGTGATCCCTGATGAAGTGATGTCTGACTTCATTATGCTTTGTTCTTGAATGAAATACTGGATTGTTGGAAATGGCTATGGCACTTGTGTTATCACACAGAATAGGAGTTTTCCTATACACAAGCCCATAGTCTTCAAGCTGATGCTGCATCCACAGAATCTGCCCACAGCAGCTTCCAGCAGCAATGTACTCAGCTTCAGCAGTAGAAGTAGACACTGAGTTCTGCTTCTTGCTACACCAACTTATCAACTTACCACCAAGAAGTTGACATCCACCTGTTGTGCTTTTCCTATCTAGCCTGCAGCCTGCAAAATCAGAATCTGAATAACCTGTCAGTTCAAGACTTGAGTCTTTGGGATACCAAAGACCCAAACCTGATGTGCCCTTCAGGTATCTGAAGATTCTTTTAACAGTAGCTAGATGTGATTCCTTTGGATCAGCTTGGAACCTAGCACACAAACAGGTGGCAAACATAATGTCAGGTCTACTAGCAGTTCAATATAGCAAGCTCCCAATCATACCTCTGTAAGCTGTTACTGAAACAGCTTTGCCACTGGCATCAGCATCCAATTTTACATTGGTTGCCATTGGGGTTTTAATAGGAGAACTTTGATCGAATTTAAAATTTTTCAAGAGATCTAAGGTATACTTTCTTTGGTTTATAAAAATTCCAGTTGAGGTTTGTTTAACCTGTAATCCTAAAAAGAAAGTAAGTTCTCCCATCATACTTATTTCATATTTGGATTTCATGAGTAATGAAAAATTCTTGCATAACTGCTCATTGGTAGAACCAAATATTATATCATCCACATAAATTTGAACAAGCATAATATCAGACTTCACCTTCTTTATGCACAGTGTGGTATCCACTTTACATCTGGAATACCCATTGCTTATAAGGAATTTAGTAAGAGTGTCATACCAGGCTCTAGGGGCTTGTTTGAGACCATAGAGAGCTTTCTCCAACTTATAGACAAAACCTGGATGTTGTTCATTTTCAAAACCTGGAGGCTGTTTGACATAGACTTCTTCTTGCACCTTCCCATTCAAAAATGCACTCTTCACATCCATTTGAAATACCTAAATGCTCTTATGAGCAGCATAGGCTAGATACAAACGAATTGCTTCTAGCCTGGCCACAGGAGCAAATGTCTCATCATAGTCAATTCCTTCCTCCTGTCTATAACCCTGAGCAACCAGTCTTGCCTTATTTCTAATGACATGACCTTGCTCATCCATCTTATTCCTGAAAACCCATTTAGTGCCAATTATAGTTTTACCTTTAGGAGCAGGGACCAGCTTCCATACCTTGTTTCTCTCAAACTGATTGAGTTCTTCTTACATGGCAGTGATCCAATTGGCATCTTTTAGTGCTTCAACCACCTTCTTTGGCTCCATAGTGAAACAAAACTAGAGAACATACAGAAGTTCCCTAAGCTGTCCCACCTTGTTTGTACCCCTTTGTTGATGTCACCAATTATTTGATCATTGGGGTGAAATCTAATCCACTTAGGATCATTCTTCAATGAGGATTCTCCTAAGTTATCAGCAGCTTCAGCAAGTCCTGTTGAACACTGTTGTCTTGAGCTGGTTCACTTGTTGAACATGACTGACCACTGTTGAACATATCAGTAGAGGAACCAGGAAAATCAGCATTGATAGGTTCAGGACATGCAGTTGTAATTAAGTCAGTACACTTATTCACACAGGGTGTATTGACATAATCATCATCATGCCCATCATTGTTAACAGGTTCCACACTGGATATAGTGGAAGCTTTCTGTTGGTACATCCTGTGTGACGATAGCAGTCTAAGTGATCTTACATTGTGATTTAGCATGTGTTTGTTATATATGTTATATATGGTTGATACTTATCAGTGTTTGTATGTTTGAACTTGATGTAACGTATTACAAGAAGTTCAAACATAAAGTTCAAAGATAAAATCAATCATAAGGTATTAACATAAGTTTCATCACTTAAGTGTTTAAGTGTTTTGACTAGATTCGAATTTCATAAGGGAAGACATTCGAATCTGTGATAGATTCGAATGTGACCTTAGATTCGAATGTGCCAGATTCGAGAGTGTCTTTGTGGACAGACTCGAATGGGCCTTGGGCCAGATTCGAGCTTGGCCCACAACAGTCTCGAATCAGGGTCTATAATTAGGGATAGACTCGAATCATTGTCAGACTTTTAGCAGAATTCGTGAGGAATTAAGCTTAAGGCGATCTCGAGTTTATCATCAGCTTTTGGTGTGTTTCGGAGAGAATTAGTTCGTAGGATCGTTCGTGTGTCGTTCGTTCAGCGTCTAATAGTCTCCGTGTTTCGTGGTTGAGAGTTGTCCGTCTAACCGTTAACGAGGATTTCGCACTCGTTCACGGATCCGCGTCTAGATAGATCTAGTAGTGGTAGACCTTACAAGTGGTATCAAAGCCTACGGAGTGTTCTTGGTGTTCTTCGTGTTCATCAAAATACATTCTAGGTTTCTTGATGCTAGTTGGACGGTTTTTCTCTCAAAATCGAATTTTTGAGCTTAGCAAATTCATATTCAGCAAATACTTTGTGGTTTTTCGTGTTTTTGATCGAAACCATTATTTTTCGTTGGAAAAATACTGGTTTAATCAGAAAATTGCTAAAAAAATCAAAGTATTCACTGTTTTTCGAGTTTGCGGCGCTCGAATCTATAGGGGTAATTAGGGTTTCACTTTAGTCTCGAGTCTAACCTAAATACGCTCCTTTCGAGTCAATTTCAGAGGTTTTCGAATCTACCTATTTTCGAGTCTGTTACTTCATTCGAATAGGATCTCGAGTCTAGCTTAGTTTCCAGTTTATTTCGAGTCTAGTATTGCTTCGAATCTGGTGTTTCGAATCTACTGAATTTCGAGTTTGCTGACCTTCGAATCTAAGGCCCTTCAACTCTAAGAATACCTCGAATCTGACAGAATTTCGAATCTAATTGAATTTTAAAACTTAATCGAATTTAATCCCAAAAGATTTACCCTTAATTAGTTTCGAATCTATCTAGATTCGAAAAAGTTAGTCTAAATGAGTTTCGAATTAAATTAATTAAGTTAAAATTTAATTTCTTTAGAAAACATGTCAAATCTTCAGAAATTCTTAGAAATGGACCACGAGGTTGGGAAGGCAAACGCCCCGCCTAAGCTGATGAAGGTCGAGGACTAATACTGGTGGAAGGACCGATTTACCGATTTCGTACGTTTCAACGAGATGCGCATGTGGGTGTGCATAGACGAAGGGTATATTCCACCGGTGTCTGAAGTAGAAGGTCGTCAAAAGGTCTTGTCATACCAAATGATGAAGGAGGATGACAAGAAATTATTTGAAGCCGAAAACAAAGCTTTCTCGATAATTCGTATGGCTTTACCTCAGGATATTCTACACACATTTAGGACTCAGAGGACGTCAAAAGAACTTTGGGAGTCACTAGAAAAGAGATGTGAGGGAAATCCTAGAGTTAGGAGAAAGCGTACAGAGCTGTTAAAACAATAGTTCGCAATTTTCAAGGCGATTAAGGATGAACAGCTGGATGATATTATCACCAGGTTCTATCACCTGATAACGGAACTTGAGAGCCATGGGATTGAGTTTACCGATACTGATAAGAACAACAAGCTTCTTGATGCCTTACCAGCCAAATGGGCTATGTGGGTAGCAATGATCAAGCTGAATGAAGACAAGTACTACACTCAATCTCTGGACGATATAGTGGGAACGTTGAGGGCATATCACTTCGAGCTCATGAAGACTGAGACTGATTATGAGCAAGTCCAGAATCCATCAATGTATTTTGGAAAGACGTCAAAATCTTCAGCAGCAGCCGAACCGAAGTCTGCTACAGCGTTTTTCTCTGGACAAACATCGTCACCAGCAGAGTCCGAAGACTCTCTGAATCGCGCGTTCTTAGGATTAGGACGATCGGAAGAACCGCAGCCTCAAGTACATCAGACATCACCATCACAGAGTTATTCGAAGATGCCAATGAGCGCAAAGTCTGCGGAAGAGCATTTGAATCTACTTGCTTCTTTTGTTGCCGCATATGGAAATTGCGTTCAAGGGAAGATTAACGATCCTGCTCTATGGGACGAGGATTACGATCAGGTCGACCCTGATGACTTAGAGGAAATGGATCTTAAGTGGAAACTGACCATGGTGACCCAGAGGGTTAAAAGATTCATTAAGCGAACTGGAAGGAATCTGCAAATGAATAACAAGGGGATAGGATTTGATAAGTCCAAAGTCAAATGCTACAACTGTCAGGGATTAGGACACTTCGCCAGGGAGTGTCAGAGACCGAAGGTAGAGACCTACCAAGGACAGAGTCAGCATCAGGGACAGTACCAAAATCAGTCACAACAACGATATCTTCCGAGTTCATCATCTGGACAGGCCAATCTAGCGGGTCTTCTATCCAATGTCACTTCAGATAGACAGCTAGATGGTACGTATGATTGGAGTTCACATCCTGAGTCGCATGCTAGAGCCTTTATGGCTGAAGTCACAGAAACTGGATGTGATGGGGACGAGCAGACCACAAGGGACAGCAGTCCAATGTGGGTAGAGAAGGCGAATGATCAGACAGTGCTGGAGTTTGCTGCTCAGATGGCCAACGTGGACTCTGATAACTCTAAGGTTAGTCTATCTTACTCTCTATTTCGTGAATTATGTGCTTTGTGTGCTACTTCTAATGATAGGTTAAATCTAGTCTTAGAATCACATAAAACCATATCTGCTCAAAATGAGAACTTAAAAATAGAAAACGCTAGCCTAAATGATATAAAGCAAGATTTAAAAGAAAAGCTTAAGGCTGATGCTCAAGACGTAGTAGTTCTAAAAGACAAACTCAGTGAGCAGTGTGTTAGGATAGAACTTATGTATGAGCACGTAGAGGCCTTGACAAAAAGTCTTAAGGACAAAGATATAGAGCTAGCAGAGACCAAGGTTAAGGTAGCAGAGGCAAATAGCAAGCTGGAAAAGTTTAGGAATTCGAGCCTAAATCTAGGGAAAGTCTTAGATGCCCAACGACAATCTAAGAAGCCGGTAGGTCTAGGTTTTCACGAAACTCCACCACCTTTCAATGCAAACTATGTACCTCAGCCTCAGGAGAAAACTGACAAGTCAGTAGAATTAGAGGACCTACCTGAACCAACACCAGAGTCTATAGTTGAAAATACACCTAAGGTGGCTGACTCAACCGTCAAGGTTAAGAAAGTAAAGTTTGTGTCTTCCTCCAGTGAAACACCTGCAGGAAAACAGAAAATTGCTTGGGCTGATCAGATTGATGAGCCAGACACCGAAGATGTACCAAAGGATGTAGACACTAGTGAGACATCTAGATCTAAGGGAACACACAAAAAGTCCATAGATAAGATATCTTGCTTTAGATGTCACGAGAAGGGGCATGTTGCTTCTCACTGTCCGCTTAGGAAATCCGAAGTTACACCTAAGACAGTGAATCCAACACCTGTTAAGCCCTCAACCAGTGTGGCAAGCAGCAGTAGTTCTCAACCTACCGAGAAAACTGTGCAGGCTGCACCCAAACACGTTGTGAAAAACACACCGGTTAAGGTTGGACCAAAGGAAGTGATTAGGACGAATTCACCGAATCGTGTTCATAATCAATCTAGGTCAGCACCTCAACAAGTCTATAGGAGCACCACACCTAGCAGGTCATACACTCCAGTTAGGTCACATACTCCCGTTAGACATTATGTACCGGTAAGAGCTCAGGGATCACAGTCCGAAATGCAACATAATAGGAATTATTCTTGAGCTCCACAACAACAAATGCCTACTCCGAAGCAAAGAGTGAACTTAAATCACTCGGCACCACAACAGAATTCAGTTCAAAGGCCCAGGTCACCTGAAAGGCGAGATGGGTACTTGAAAGAGTTCACGTATGTGGACGAGAATGGTATTACCAAGTCAGTCATGGCTTGGGTTCCCCGTGATAACTAACCTCTTTTCTTTCATGTGCAGGAGATAACTACAGGTCCAAACAACAAGTGGTTCGTCGACAGTGGTTGCTCCAGGCACATGACGGGGGAAAGAAGTCTACTCACAGACTTCAAGGGAGGTAATAGGGGATTCGTATCATTCGCTGGTAACAAGGGTGAAAATATCACAGGTACTGGAGAAGTCACTAATGGGACGATTACTTTGGATCAAGTTTATCACGTTGATAAAGTGGTTCATAATCTCATTAGTGTATCTCAAATCTGTGATAAGAAGAACTCGGTGTTATTTACTGACACTGAGGCGTTAGTGCTAAAGCCTGGATTCAAAATTCCTGAAGAATGGGTATTGATGCGGGCGCCAAGGAAGAACGACTTATACATGTTGGATATGAACAAGCCGGATACTTCGATGGGGCCAATCTGTCTACTATCCAAAGCTTCAGAGACGGAATCAGTACTGTGGCACAGACGCATGGCTCACCTGCACCTTAGGAAGATGAATTACATAACAAAGAATGGACTGGTGCAGGGGGTGCCATTGAAAAGTTTTCAGTTCGAGGACAAGTGTCTACCGTGCATGAAGGGCAAATAGCATAAAAAGACACACAAATCCAAGAAGCAGAACTCGATATCCTCGGCATTCGATTTGTTGCATATGGACCTTTTCGGCCCTATCAACAAAAGGAGTATAGGAGGTAGTTGGTTTTGCTTAGTTATCACTGACGATTACTCACGGTTTTCATGGGTTTTCTTTTTAGGTACGAAGGACGAGACGGCTGCAAAGCTCATCGGGTTCTTAGACCAAGTGGAAAACTCCTACGGGACAAGGGTTAAACATATTCGTAGTGATAATGGGACTGATTTTAAAAACTCTGTAATTGGTGTATATTGCCTATCAAAGGGCATAGTGCATCAATTCAGTGCACCATATGAACCTCAACAGAATGGGGTGGCCGAACGTAAAAATAGAACATTGATTGAAGCTGCAAGGACTATGTTTTCGGATTCAAAGCTTCCTACCATGTTTTGGGGGGAGGCAGTGAATACCGCGTGCCATGTTTTAAATAGAGTCCTTACAGTTAAATCTTTGAACAAAACATGCTATGAAATTTTGAATAAAAGGCCACCTAACTTAACTGGATTCGAACCGTTTGGAGTACCATGCACACTTTTAAGAACAAAACATCAACCGAAGTTTGGTGAAAAGGCTGACGAAGGATACTTCCTAGGTTATGTGCCGAACTCACCAAACAAACGGGTTTTTAACAAAACGAGTGGTACTGTGGAGATTGTGTATAATATTGAAGTCACAAGTTATACACATGAACCCCAAACTGGTCCGGAATGGTTATTTGACTATGATAAATTGTTTGAGTCATTTAACATTTCTTTGGATGATACTGCAGGTACAATCGAGAAAGACATGGCGACGTTACACCTAAATGACGATGACCAAATCTTTCCGAGGACCACGTTCGAATCTACATCCGAGCCTACTGCGACTGTAGATGGGTCTCCAGAAGTTGCTGATCAAGAGGCACCTACCACTGAGAATCAGACTCAAGCATCGAGTTCCAACTCTGAGGAAAACGTCCGTGAGGAAGACACTGTAGAAGCTGAGCCTGATCCCCCATTAGGTGAAATAGGATCCAACTTAGGAGATAATCTAAGAGTTGATGATATAGAGACCTCTAGGATTAACAAGAACCATCCAATAGAGAGCATCATAGGAAATCCTAACGAGGGTGTGAGGACTCGGAGTAGTGTAAATAACAACACTGTGTTGTTGTCGATGATAAACGACTCTGAGGCATATCACACATGTCTATATTCATGTTTCATATCGCAAGTAGAGCCCAAAAATGTGCAAATGGCACTTAAGGACAACTCCTAGGTTGAAGCGATGCAGGAAGAACTTTCACAATTTAGGAAACTAGAAGTGTGGGAGTTAGTTCCATTACCTCGAGGGGAAGTTGCCATAGGAACCAAATGGGTTTTTAAGTGCAAAAGGGACGATCGGGGTATAGTCACGCGCAACAAGGCTAGGTTAGTTGTAAAGGGTTTCAACCAAGAGGAGGGAATCGATTACAACGAGGTGTTTGCACCTGTAGCAAGGTTAGAAGCAATTAGATTGTTTTTAGCTTTTGCCTCCTTCAAGGGTTTTAAGGTATATCAGTTAGATGTTAAGAGTGCTTTCCTGTATGGGAAAGTGAAGGAGTTGGTGTACGTAGAACAACCGCCCGGATTTACGGATCCAAAATATCCTGATAGAGTATATCGCTTAGATAAGGCTCTTTATGGATTGCATCAGGCACCTAGGGCGTGGTATGAGACTCTATCCAACCATCTGTTAGAAAATGGCTTTGAGAGGGGTAGGATAGATAGTACTCTATTTGTTAAGAGAAAGGGAGATCACTTTATCTTGGTACAAGTGTACGTCGATGATATCATTTTTGGATCATCAGACGAACAGATGTGCAAAGATTTCGAGAAGGTGATGAAGTCTAAGTTCGAGATGAGTGCTATGGGGGAGTTAAATTTCTTTTTAGGGTTACAAGTTGACCAAAAGAAGGAAGGGATGTTTATCCATCAGACTAAGTATGTCTATGACATATTAGAACGTTTCGGGATGGAAGGAACTAAGTTGACTGCCCATTTCAGCACGCCGATTCAAGTGAATCATAATCTCGGGTCGGGTACTGAAAGTGATACCGATGTGGATCCGACTTTATATCGGGCCATGATTGGGTCACTTATGTATTTAACTGCTTCAAGACCTGATATTATGTTTGCTGTTTGTATTTGTGCTAGGTTTCAAGCGAATCCGAAGGAGATGCATATGAAAGCTGTGAAGCGAATTCTACGATACCTCAAGTCGAAACCGAAGCTGGGACTTTGGTATCATGCGGAGGGAGATCTAGAGTTGGAGGCGTTCACTGATTCTGACTACGGAGGATGCAGCTTGACGCGCAAATCAACGACTGGAGGTTGTCAGTTCCTAGGAGGGAGATTAGTATCCTGGCAATGCAAGAAACAAACATCGGTAGCCGTGTCAACGTGTGAGGCCGAGTATGTTGCTGCTGGTAGTTGCTGCTCACAGGTTCTGTGGATACAACAACAATTGCGGGATTACGATTTGGCTTACATTCAAACTCCTATTAGGATAGATAACCAGTCTACTATTGCTATAACTAATAATCCAGTCAAACATAATAAAACAAAGCATATAGACATAAGACATCATTTTATTCGTGATTGTGCTGAAAAGAACTTAATCAAACTGGTAAAAGTGGCAACAGAAGATAATAATGCAGATTTATTTACCAAAGCGTTTGATAAGTCACGGTTTGAGTATTTAATTCAACTGAATGGAATGCGCAACCCAGAGTAATTTGGCCTTAGAAGTAGTAGCTTATTTTCTTTTATATCTCGTAGTTTTTCTTTCTTTTTAGTAGTCGGCTAATTTAGGTAAGTTTCTATTTTTAGTAAGTTTCTATTTTTAGTAAGTTAGTAGGTTAGCTTATTTTACTGCTTTTTCTTATGAAAAACAAAAGAAAAAAGAGAGAAAATTACAAAAATACAAAAAAAGAGAATATCAGAAAAAAAAAAAAAAGAGTTAAGTCTTAGATACATAGGTTCAAAGTGACGAAAATTAGCACAGTCGTTACAAACTCTAAGTGTCTAGGCTTTCACGCATAATGCAACTAAAT
Source organism: Centrapalus pauciflorus (assembly GCA_020465985.1). NCBI lineage: Eukaryota > Viridiplantae > Streptophyta > Magnoliopsida > Asterales > Asteraceae > Centrapalus > Centrapalus pauciflorus. Next base: position 139,879 of record JAANYP010001798.1, read on the forward strand.
CCTAAGTGTTATACTTTATTTAGTTTGATGTGTTGGTAGGCATAATACATATAGGGAATCTCAAGGCTAATAAAATATTCTAGAAAAAGTCAAGCGTGTCGCTAACTTAGATGTACGACCAATCGGTCTTAATTTTTATGTACAAGACATACAAACTTTGAGTATAAATGAGGTATGCAAACTTTCTGGGGATGTATGTCAACATCAAATACATCTGAAAATGGAAAGAATAGAAATATCATATAAAACTGAGAGTCGAAAACATGCAACTCTGTTGTACGTAAGTACAGACCTGTTGTCTCTGTTTAGATTCGGGTTAGCAGATATGTCGCTCTGTTGTACGTCAGTACAGACCTGTCACCGCTGTCTGCTAACTTTAAAAATAAACCTTAAGTCAATCTAAGACACTCTGTTGTATGAAAATACAGACCTGTGTCCGATGGTTGTCTTTTAAAGAAAGTTTGCAAATACCAACAAGTTAGAATCTTTGTCTGTGTGCCTTGATCATAAAAGTATGTCTATGTCTGAGTCACGTAAGATAATTTCCTGATAAATAAAAATGCCAAGAGATGTTCCGAAATGTAGAATGTTTAAAGGGGTAAAATACCAACAATCGGCTAAATAGGTATGTCACGACAAACAATCAAAGGAATCAAAAATTCCTAAGTGTGAAAGTTTAAGTACTGAGAGTTAGTATCAGACATCGCTATCTGATTGAACCTTTCTTAGACTATACTTATCAAAAACATTTCATTTAATTTTTAAGCTTAGGTTGTAAATTTGTTAAGAATAGCTTAAGTCTAAATTAATTTTTTGGTCAAAACTTTATTTTATTTTTACCTTAGTTTATCTTATCTTATTTTATTTTATTTTATCTTAGTTTAGTTTAATTTTTACTTAGGTGAAAGGTCAAAACGTACTAAGGGTGCATTCAAAGTTGAATAAAATAAACATTGCGTGAAATATCTGTTGCTAAGGGTAAAAGAATAAGCATAGTTTATCTGGTTACACGATACCGTAGAAAAAGGTTGGAAAAGTTGAAGTTATTTCAAAATTTTCGAAATTTTTCTAAGTGTTGGTGGTTTCGAATCTAAGACAGACTCGAAGAGGTAAGCCTTCGAATCTGTCAGTAGATTCGAGTCTATGCTTAGACTCGAAGGTAGGTAGTATATATAGGTCAACAGTGAAGTCATTTACTTCTTACTGTTTTCGAATTTACTCTCTCGAATCTATCTCCAGCGATTTCGAATCTATCTTCGAATCTATCGTTTTCCTCCTAAACGACATTTCATCGAGTTTAAAGCCTGTGTGTTCGATTCTACTACTGTTCTAGGTATAATCAACCGGATTGTACAAGATTTGTGTAGTTTTATACACAAGTTTAGGCTAAATCATCGAATTTTGAAGTTTTATGAGTCGAAATAGGGTTTTTGCTAAATTACCAAGTTTGGACCTATAAAAGATCAAATTAAAAGCATAAATCAGTGATTAGAACCTAGTTGAACTAATGTATGTGATTTGCTAAGTTCAAAATGGTTAAAATCTTGGGTTTTTGTTGGAAAATTGACCGACGGGCTTTCGAATCTGTTCATGGCTATTCGAATCTGTTCATAGGGTTCTTCTCGAATCTGTCATTAGACTCGAGAAGACCAACACCTTCGAATCTGTCATTAGAGTCGAACAAATACTAATTCGAATCTGTTACATTCGAATATGTTTCAAATCTGTACTTCATTCGAATCTGTACTTTATTTACTTTAATTAATTTAAATTTTCTTAAACTTGTAGAAATTTAATTGTGTTAGATTTTGTACTTAACCAAGTTCAAAATAAAACAAATTTAAATTTAAACAAGTATATTCATCGTTAATGGATCTAATGGTTTTGTTTATTGTGCAGAAATGGCTATTCGAGCGTTCGTTCCCAAGCATAATATGGTCCTTAATCCAGACATGAATCTCCCTGAGGCGCAGGGATTCCGTGAAGTACTGGATTTTCTAGCTGAATCAAGGATCGGACATGCACTATGGCATAATGTGCAGCTAGTGTTACCCTACATCCGTCAATTCTATGACCATTTGCAGGTAGACTGCTCGGTCTCTCCGACAGTTCTACGTACTCGCATTGAAGGATAGCCATTAGTATTTTCGGCTGATATGATTCGTCAAGTGCTGCAGTTGGGCACTCAGGAACAAGAGGCTGGTCCTATAGAATTTCCGTTGAGTATAAGGCAAGCGGCCTTTCAAAGAATGGGGTACAGCCTCGATGTGACAAAAGTGTCATACATGAAAAGTGGATTGATAGGACAATGGAGGTTTTTGGCGCATGTATTTATGGTGTGCTTTGCTGCGAAAAAGGCAGGGTTTGATTATATTGTCGCGAAGATTCAATCGGGGATTGTCGCTATGGTGTATAATCGCCCATATAGTTTTTCAGAGATGATCTTTTCGGAGTTTGCTCATCAGATATCTGCTCCCGAGAATCAGCAGTTTTTGCTCTATCCGAGGTTTATTATGATGTTGATAAGACACTTTTTGCCGACCTTGCCGATGACAAATGACTTTCAGAGTGTTGCCATCCTGGACAAAAGGATTTTCGCTGATTGTTCCTCACACCGAGGACGATTGGCTGTTCCTGTTGCGTGTCCACTATTCGGAGCAATTGTGGATAGGAACTTTCAAGCCCCGGAAGATGCCAACTGGGCAGGGGTCGTTGAGTTTCAACCACAACAACAACCTCAACAACGTCAACAACAACAACAACCGCGAGCTCAAAGACAACGTCAAAGACCTGCAGCGACTCAAATTCCGGCAACCAGGCCTTCAACAAGCCAGCAACCAGATATTTCAGAAGCCGGGCCCTCAAATGTTCAAGAAGCTGGGCCCTCAAATGTACCGAGGGAAGCTGAACAGTTATGTCAGACGCTGAATGAAATTTGGGAGGCAGGGCCTCATGCTAACGAAGATGTGGCTGCAGCATTAGTTGGTGAATTGCTCAGTCCACCAGAAGGAGAAGAAGACGTACTTAGAGATGTGGAAGAGTATGAGCCAGAAAGGGCTGATAAAGGGTTGACATCATCTGAATCGGAGTCGGAAGAAATGGAGGAGATTGAAGTTGAAGCCCCTGAGTCTGAAGCTACTGACTCTCGAATTCGCTTTGAAACTTATGGATCCAGAGTCGTCGTTATCAATGAAGAGCCATCAAGAAGGAGAGTAGCAAGGGAATCAGAAGAATCAGACTTCGAAGAGGAGGAAGTTGCTCCTTTGATGACTAGGCAGAGGGCCAAACGTCACAGGTTCATGCAAGGGACATCATCAGAGTCCGATGCTCAACAACCTCAGTCTCAACCCCAATCCCAACCACAAGCCACCGTTCCACCATCACCGCCACCTCAGCATCATGAGACATATATTCCACCACCATTCAATCCTTCTCCCATTCAGTCCATTCCATCTACCTCAACCGCCTATTCTGAAAATCAGAGGTTTGTGCAACTCAAGGGACGTGTTGACTTTCAGCATGTTCAGATCCTAACCCTCACAAAGGCTGTCGGCGAACTCCAGGCTCATAACGCAAATCTTGACAAGGAGAATGCCGAATTAAGGAAGATTGTGGAGGATGTAAGGGAAGAAAACACAGAAATAAAATCCTTCGTTGCAGATCAATCCGCTGAAATTCGATCGATGCGGTCCCTCATTGAGCAGCTCTTGAAAAATCTAAAGTCTCAGGGGGAGACAAGTTGTAGGGATCAGGAGGTCCAGCGTAGAGATAATGACGATGAAGGCAATGATCCCGGTGCACATAAAGAGAATGAGCCTGTAGATTTTCCTGCAGCTCAAGCTACACAAGTTCAGGGGGAGCCTAGTCAAGGTGAAGGAGAAATGGGAGAAGCTAGTTCATCAAAACAGCCAACAGAGTTTGAGATCAGTGAGATGATAGACGCTCTGATGGATCTCGATGATGATCCTATGGATATAGGTTTTGATAATGAAGATGAAGAACTGGAAGAAGGTGAGTTTGTGCCGGAAGAAATAGATGACTGGCGTTCAGATGATGAGGTAATCGCTGATGAGGATGATGAAGCTGACGAGATAGTTGTGCAGCAGAATCCTATCACCGATACATACTTGATTGATGAGAATAGAATTGTCAATGTAGATATAGTAAATGCTGCATTGAATCCTCAGCCATCGACAGAAGAACCTGCAAGAGAGCTAACAAATGAAGAAAAAAGAAAGCTATGGTTCAGGGCTGAAGAGAAGGAGTTAGCGATTAAGAGGACAATGAGAGTGCCGGGTACTGGGAAGCTGTCTGAGCGAATTTTAAGCTGGTTCTTTGACAGAGATCTGCAGCTATTTGTAATAAAAAGAAAAGACGGGCTTCAGTACATGAGGCGAACTTTAAAAGCGTTCAACTCCCTGCCAAAGATCGAAATCACTGCGCTAGCCTGGAAAGATCTGATAAACATTGGCAATGATCCCTACGCGAGCGTAATCGAAAGAATCATAAGAAAAGAAGGGAGATCAAGGAAGTTCGAGCGTTTGAATCCAAGGGTCGGGAGAAGAGTAGAGGATCAGTCACGTATCGATCCTCTAACAGGACGACCATGGATGAGGATTCATTATAAACCAGCTAAATGTCTTAGGAAGGTTCCGCTAAAGCCGATGCCACAAAATATTCTGAAGAATCTGAAGTGGTGGTATGCTGACGCGGAGACTGAGGAAGCGGTCATGGAAGACTTAGAAGAAAATGTCATTCTTAGAGTCTACGACCCTCTTCACCTGGTAAACCTCTCCAAAGATGATCTTCACATTTTGCATTCCTGTAAGATCTCAAGTGATACACATATGGACGGTGAAGCTAATAAGTATGTAAATGTAGTCAAGGTATGTGTCGAGAAAGGTTTGTATGCTGGCAGTATTTTGAATCAATAAATAAATAAAGTTTTTTAAGTCAAATGTGTGAATTATTAGAAGCTATCGTCAAGGGGGAGTCTGTTGGTACATCCTGTGTGACGATAGCAGTCTAAGTGATCTTACATTGTGATTTAGCATGTGTTTGTTATATATGTTATATATGGTTGATACTTATCAGTGTTTGTATGTTTGAACTTGATGTAACGTATTACAAGAAGTTCAAACATAAAGTTCAAAGATAAAATCAATCATAAGGTATTAACATAAGTTTCATCACTTAAGTGTTTAAGTGTTTTGACTAGATTCGAATTTCATAAGGGAAGACATTCGAATCTGTGATAGATTCGAATGTGACCTTAGATTCGAATGTGCCAGATTCGAGAGTGTCTTTGTGGACAGACTCGAATGGGCCTTGGGCCAGATTCGAGCTTGGTCCACAACAGTCTCGAATCAGGGTCTATAATTAGGGATAGACTCGAATCATTGTCAGACTTTTAGCAGAATTCGTGAGGAATTAAGCTTAAGGCGATCTCGAGTTTATCATCAGCTTTTGGTGTGTTTCGGAGAGAATTAGTTCGTAGGATCGTTCGTGTGTCGTTCGTTCAGCGTCTAATAGTCTCCGTGTTTCGTGGTTGAGAGTTGTCCGTCTAACCGTTAACGAGGATTCCGCACTCGTTCACGGATCTGCGTCTAGATAGACCTAGTAGTGGTAGACCTTACACTTTTGAGTCCTCTTCACTGTTTGAATGCATGAGATCATCAAAGTTTAGTTCTCCTGAAACTGATTTAGGTAGAGCTTTGGTGGAAGCATTCTTGGACTCTTCAAAGGTGACATTGATAGATTCATCTATCACCTTTCTTTTGTTGTTGTATACTCTGTAGGCTTTGGAGATAGCAGAGTAGCCAACAAACACACATTCATCAGCTTTTGGTTCAAACTTTGCCAGTTGATCCCTTTGATTCAGAATGAAACAGGGACACCCAAACACATGGAAGTAACTGACATTTGGCTTCCTCCCTTTGAGCAGCTCATAGGGAATCTTGTTGAACCTTTCACCACTAAGGATCTGTTTTGGGTGAACCAGGCAGTGTTAACAGCTTCATCCCAGAATGATGAAGGTAAACCAGATGCACATAGCATGGTTCTAGCAGCTTCAATGAGAGTTCGGTTTCTCCTTTCAACAACTCCATTTTGTTGTGGAGTTCTTACAGCTGAAAAGTTTTAAGTGATTCCTTTCTCTTCACAGAAAATCTTCAAGAGTACTGTTTCTGAATTCAGTACCATGATCACTTCTAAGCTGCTTCACTTGGGCAGAGTTCAACATTTCCATCTTTTTCACAAATCCAATAATTTCTCTAGCAGCCTCTCCTTTGCTCTTCAGGAAGATAACCCATGTGTACCTGGAAAACTCATCAACCATTACTAGAGTGTATCTTCTTCCTCCTAGACTTGGGACATTTATAGGTCCAAACAAGTCCATGTGGATTAAGAAGAGAGGAGTATCAATAGAAAAGTTATGTTTGGATTTAAAATATGATTTCCTCTGCTTGCCTTTATCACAAGCTGTGCAGAGTTTATCCTTAACAAAGGTCATAGAAGGCAAACCTGTCACCAACTCTTTCTTACAGAGTTTGTTGATGTTCTTGAAGTTCAGATGTGACAGCCTTTTGGGCCATAACCAGTTTAGGTCTGCATTTGTTCTTGTGAGAAAACAGGTTTCAGTTGTAGGATCAGCAGATTGCATGTCCACAACATATACACCTTTCTTTCGTTGAGCACACAGCACAACTTTGCCTTGGGGATCCAATATGTAACCCAGGTGCTCATCAAAGTTAACTTTGTAGCCAGCATCACACAGTTGACTTATGCTAACAAGGTTATGTTTCAGCCCAACCACATAGTCTACTCTTTTGAACACTGCAGCACCAGCTTTAAGAGTTCCATATCCCTCAGTGGATCCCTGTACATTGTCACCAAATGTGTCTTTTGACCCTTTTTCAGGCCTGAGATCACTCAACAGGTCCTTACAACCTGTCATGTGCCCTGAGCAGCCACTGTCCAAGTACCAAACCTGGGATGGTTGTTTTTCCTGCAGAGTGACAAGAAGAATATTAGTCATTTTTAGGGGAACTCATCACATAGATGAGTTCTCCTACTTCATCAACATTTGTTGATGGACTTGTGATATCAACACTAATATTCCTTATTTGAATGGTATCAGTTTGGATACCACTCTCATTGACTGAGATGTTTCCAACACTGTTTATGTTAGCTGTGAGGGAACCATCAGAGTCAGCAGGCCTCATGTCCTCAGTTTCAGGACAATCTTTGGCCAGATGTGTCTTCATTCCACATTTATAACATTTTCTCCTCTTAGCATTTTTGGAAGAAGACCTTTCAGAAACACATCCTGAGTTATTTCTGTTGATTTAACCAGTAGATTGAGCAAACATATTACTATTTGAAGAATCAGCAGCTTGCGTGGAAAGTTCAATAGCAACGGCTTTGCCTGTCTCTTCTCTCCTCTTTTTAGGAGGACAGATGTCAAAGATTGGAAGCTTAATTGGCTTTTGAACTTCCACAGGTTTAGGAAACTTATTCCCAGATCTCTCAGGCTGAGCAATGGCTTTGCCTTTGTCCTTCCTGAGATGTGATTGATGTTGCCTATCAACATAATCATTATTTCTGGTTTTGAAAAACTTATTCTCATTTAAAACCAGTTTACCACTATGATTAGAAAACTTATTTGAAATCACAGCAGGTTTGCCTTCAACATGAGACTTACCCTTGTTAAAAGCAGACTGCTTACCTTTTGAAAACTTATTCTCAAAATGTTCAGCATTAAAAGGATTAGTATGCCTTTTTCATCAGCTTTAGACCCAAAGCCTGTTTTGTCAACAGGTTTGGTGTCCACAGCTGCAGATTAGACATGCTTTCCTTTCTTTTGCTTGTGTAAATCAGCAGAGCACTTAGCAAGCTGATTTGATGGAAAACTTATTTCATCAGCAGCTTTTGAGCTAGGTTCACACGAGCTGTCAGTGTTTTGAGGCCTGACAAACCTGTTTGTTGAGATTAATTTACCATTCACTTTTTCAATAAAAGTGTTTGGAAGCTCACCAAGAGTGGACAAGTCTTCTTTCAAATTATTAACCTCAACAATGGAAGCTGCAGTGTCAAGATCCCCTCCAAGATAGGCTTGGATTTGTGCAGGAATCCGCTGACTTATGCAGTGGCTGACTTTTTGTGCAGATTGGCACCAAGAGTCAACTATCTTTTGAAGCTTAGCATGTTTTATATCTGTTTCTCTATTTTCTTCCAGTAAAATAGAGTTGATGTGTTTTAATTCATCAAGCTCAGTTTCCAACTTATGGAAACTGTCCAGTTTACTGGATTTTGTTTCAAGACCAGTTTTAAGCTTAGAGATTTCAGATAATAAAACAGTATGCTTCTCAACAGCAACTTTCAGATCAACAAGCATATATTCAAACATTTTAACTTTTTCTTCAGAACTGTAATCCATAAAATTTTGTACCTTATGCACCATTGTAGGGTTCCAGTTCTCCAAGCTGCTAAAAGCTTCAGCTTCAGCCAGATCCTGTTTGAAGTTGCTTGTTGATGGGACATCAGTGTTGGCAATCAGACAGTGATTGTCTTCTTCATCAGATGATGAATCAGACTCCTCCCAGTCACAAGTCTCTGCCATGAGTCCCTTTTGCCGGTTGGAAACCACTGAGTTTTCCAACTTCCTCAGCTTAGCCATAGCCATAAGGTACGTAACCCTATAGCCATCATCCCTGTTTGTCTTGTGTGGTTTGGATGACTTGCCAACAGCTTTTGACACACAGTCAGCAGCTATATGACCAGGTTTGCCACATTTGAAGCACTCAGCTTTGGTCTTATCAAATGCCTTCTTTTTAACAGCATTTGAGCTTCCCTGCAGCATGTTTGTTCCAAACCTTTTCTTGTTGAACCTTTTTACAAGCATGGCTATCATTTGCTCATCATCCAGTTCAGCAAGATCTGCATTGTCTTCCTCATCAGACACTTCCTCCTTATCATCAGCCTGTTGATCAGGTTGAATGAACATATCACCCATCTGACTTACAGGTTGTCTCACGCTGGCCACAATGGCTGCACCTTTCTTAGACATTTCCAAGGCATTTCTCTTCTGTTGCATTGACTGCTCATCATTCAGCAAGGATCCATACAGGTTAACAAGATCCATACTTCTGATGGTACCTGAATTTCTTAAGATTGTAGAAAAATAATTCCATTCTTCTGGTAGGATGTCTAAGAATTTGTTCACCAGAGTCAGGCTGTCTTTGGTGATCCCAACAGCTTTGAGATCATTAATAAGAGCAGTAAACCTGGTGTAGGTTTCAGTGAGAGTCTCCGTTGGTTTTGCAAAGAAAAGTTCATACTGTCTAACAAGATTGTTAATCCTATTATCCAGTGTGATTGTGGGTCCATCATAGACGGTACACAAAGTATCCCACATCTCCTTTGCAGTCTTCATTTTCTCAACCTGTTTGAACACATCATCAGGCAGAGAGATGACCAGGTTATTTCTGGCCTTTGCATCAAGAGCCACCAACGTTTTGTCTTCATCAGACCATTGAGCTTTTGCTTTCTCAAATGTTCTGATTTCAGGAGCAGCTCCTTCAACAGCAGGAGTTATAGTTGTAACAGAGGTTGGCACATAGGGACCCTCCATCACAATCTCTGGTAGTTGTATATCCAGATTCTCTAAGTAGAGCATCATTCTGCACTTCCAACCAGAAAAGTTTTGATGATTGAACTTTGGAGGTTTGCCCATTGAGCCATTGTCATAGTATGAGGAACTTGCAGCACTGTTGTCCATGAAAACTTTGGGAGAATGAGAGATCTAGAATGACACACACTCTAAACTGCTCTGATACTAGTTGTAGGTCCCAAAAGATATCCCAAGTATATAGCCTTAAGCTGTAGAGGGTGGGTGAATACAGCTATTTAAAAACTACACACAATTTTCTCAATGTTTGTATGTATTATCAACAAATGTTAATTACAAACGAGCTTGAATGCGGAAAGGTTCAAGCTGAGATGACAGATACAACAATATGTTTAACTAGTCTAAGACAGACTTAAACTAATTACAATGAATACACTTACTAAGAATCACTCACTATGTTTACAAGACTCAGAGGAACAGCTTGGATAAGAACAGCTTAGACACAAAGGACTGTTTTTATCCAAACAGACTTGCATGAAAGACACACTTGAATGCACGTTCACTCTTGGGTTCAGCACTTAGCTTTTTTTGGCTTTTTCTTTCAAACCTTGGAAGTTTCCTTTTATACTTACTCCGAGGATCTAGGAGAAGCTTCTTCATTGGATGAAAGGAAAAGTGAAAAGTCTTGTTGAAAAGACAACATAAGCTTTTCTGCACATTCTGAAAAGCAGACATGCTTTTATGTAGCAGAACTTTTGTCTTTTCTTTTTGTCTACTGTTGCATAAGCTTTAACCAAATAAGGAATGTCAACTTTGCGTCTTTCTTCCTTTGTTAAGGCCTATTTTGATATAAGAAAAAGGTCTGTCACCCTTTTTCAAATATCTTTTTGTCTTCATGTAACAGAACAGCGTGGGCAGGCTGAGCAGTTCTGATTTCCACTTTGTCTTCGACTTTGTAAACTGATCTTGTAGCCAAAAATAATACATGAGGACTTGGAAACATATTCCATGAAGTGTTTAGCATGTTCACAAAGAACAGGTTTTGTTCACAAAGAATAGAACACTTGTAAACTGCCCAAGCTGCTCACCAGTGTAGAGCAGCGTAGACAGTTTATGTCCAGCCTGTTCAGCAGACTGAACAGCTTGGGCAAACTGCCTTTGTTGCAACACATGCAACACATAGAACAGCTTTGGGCTGATATTGCAAATCATTTTCAGGTCTCAATAAGGCATATAACAGGCCTTAAATTCAACCTTCAAATGCATCAACAGGTTTGATTAAGAATCTCCCCCTCAGATGCAGAACAGGTTTGACTGAGGCCTTTTTGTGCCTAACATGGACCCTAGGACAGTAGCCCAGGTTGCACACCCCAATGGGCCGACCCTGTAAGGAAGTTAGCTGAAACAAGTGAAATGGAAAGTTAAATATATTTTTTCGAAAAAACACATAAATAATTTATATTTTCATGATTAAGACATTAAATTTTTAATCACTGTTAAGTTTCTAAATAAATTTAATTTTTTTCAAAATTTTATATTTGGCGTATTTAACTGGATACCAAACATACAACTTTAAAAAAAATTTGTCGGGTTAATATTAAAACCTCATACACTTTTCTTATTTTAACGATTAAAGTTCTAAATTTTTTTAATTTATCAGTAGAGTTTGTACAATTTCTTTGACTTATTAAGCAAGTCTTATGAAGAATGTTTAATCAATTGACATATTAGTGACCAACGGTCTTTTGTATTTTATTATTTAACGTTGTAATTTAAAGGATGGTTATAAACGTATACTTTTTATTTTTGTTAGTTATACACCTTTCGTCTTAAGCAATCAATTGATGTATTGGTCATCAATGGTCATTTGTATCTTATAAGGTAATTCTACTCTTTTTGTCATGGACGATGCATGTATTTTAGTATTCCATTAAAATATATATCTATGAAAAACGAAAGTACAATATCAATAATAACAAAAAATAAAATTATCATATCAGTAAAATCAAGAAATATATTGTCATCCTACAACCTAAACGATTAGTTTAAAAGCAAGTCTTAAGTTAAGATAGGCTCCTCGCCCGTATCAGGTGTTAAAGATGATCCCAATATTGTAAGTTCGAGTCTCATTCTGAAAATATGTGTGGTTTTAGAAGTATGCTTAGATGGATGTGTGTGTTATGGTGTTAAAGGCTCCTGGTCCAGCGGCATTAGGTGTTAAAGGTGATCTTAAGATTGGAAGTTGGAGTTCCATTGTAAAGATATGTGTGGATTTAAGAGTATGCTTAGATGGATGTGTGTGTTCTGCTATAAAAAGAAGTTTAAGTTAAGAAAACAAAAACTTTAATAAAGTAGAAACTCTTTGGTTTTGAGAACCGTACATGCTGGCTCGGAGTTTTGTTTTATACAAAAACGTACCAAATCATACGGTATACAAGTAATTATTTGTGTTTTGATGAAGTATCAACGTACTTCTACCTCAATTATAATTTATATAAAGTATTGCCACGTGCCAACTTAAAAAACCTCATATAAAGTATTAAAGTAGCCACTCTACTTGGCTATTTCCTTCTAAATTAAAAAAAAAACTAAAAAAGCAGACAAACAACAAAAAGTTATTGAGTCAATCAGCCACTCGTGGCTCATCGGGTTTATGCCAACCCAATTTTCTATATCAATTTATTGTCGCCCTGTTTTTGACGTGCTTCATGTTCGTTTCACTTTTCCGCTTGGTTTAAAAAGGCGCGAAGGCGCACCGATGCGAAAAGTGTTCTGGAGCCCGAGTCGCGAGGCGCACGCATCACGTACGCGAGGCGCCTTAGAGTAAAACACTTCTAAAATTATTTTAGTATCACATTTCATACAAACAAACACATTAAAACTATATTTAACAACTAAAAATCCAAAAAAAAAACCTAACATATTTTGTGTAAAAGTAGTCTCCTAGTTGTTAATCCATTCACTAAAATCCATAATTGTGTCAAAGTAGTCGCGTCGCGTTGTACATGAAGCAGCCTGGGCGTCTGAAGGTTATATAACTAATATGCTGAGTTGGCATAATTAGTTACTGTAACTAAGTTTTTAGTAGTTATTTAGTGGTTAATATTCTGTTAAGTTTGTTATCTACTCTATATATAGGAGGCTTATGTACTCTGTTTTTATCAAGTTTACAGAGATCAATCAATATCTCTTGTTTGTTCATATGGTATCAGAGCAAAAGATCCTCCCAACTCGAATTTCTTGAGTTTTTATAACAATGTCAGTTGTCAATCCAGAAATTGGAATCAACAACGCTAATGATCCACTTCATATTGCAATATTGGTTTGACAAATACTCCCTTCAATGGAAGCAATTTCCTCGGTTGGAGTTGCACCATTAAGATGGCTTTAGGAGCAAAATTGAAGCTAGGGTTCATCAATGGCTCTGTCTTAAACCAGAAAATGATCAAGCTGATCTTCAACGATGGCTTCGATGTGACTATATTGTTACCTGTTGGATTTTAAATTCAATGGTGAGTGATCTATCACAAGCATTTCTCTATGCTTCGTCTGCCTACGATTTATGGAAAGAAATAACTGAGAGGTACGGACAGAGCAACGGACCATTGATCTACCAACTGGAACACAAATTGAGCAAAATTTTACGAGGTAATCTTAGTATTGCTGCATATTTCAACAAATTAAAGTGTTGTTGGGATGAACTACACAATCTCAATGGCGTTCCTACTTGTAGTTGTGGAAAGATGAATGAATGTAGCTGTGGAATCGTTGATAAATTCATAAATATTGAAAATCGTTCAAAACTTGTTCAATTCCTCATGAAACTCAACGATGAATATGAATCTGTCCGTAGCCAAATTTTATCCATGGATCCTTTACCTAATGTCAATAAAGCCTACTATATTGTACAACAAGTTGAAAAGCAAAAGCAAATAACCAACAAATATGTTGAACCCTCGGCATTTTTTGCAAATAACACCAACAAAGCTGTTTACAATATCAAAAAGGATTTTAAGGGAAATAAGGCATAAACTAAAGTTGATTGAAAGAAACATTGCAATCAGGATGGGCTCACTTATGATCAATGCTTTGACGCATTGGTTATCCTGATTGGTATAAAGGCAAGAAAGCAAAGAAACCCACCAGAATTGTTGCACATGTAGACACTAACTTTGATACTCCTTTTAATATGGAAAATGAAAATGAGTTGAACATGGAATCAAACAGTGGTCTAAACAGTGGTCTGGATCAAAAATTGGTAGCTGCAGTTTGTCAAGAAGTCATGAAAATGTTTAAAGGCAAGGAACAAGCTCAAAACAGTGGAACCATGCCAGGTATAAACTGCACAGAGTCATCTTTTGCTTTATCTTGCCATGCCAAAATGAATATCAAATCGGATTGGATTGTTGATACGGGTGCTTCTGATCATATGTCACCAACCATTGATCTTTTCCATGAGATCAAAACCCTCAAACAACCCATCATTGCCTGACAAAAATACCAAAATTGTCACCATAATGGGTCATATCAAATTGAGTCCCACTTTAACTCTTTTCAATGTTCTTTTCATTCCTGATTTTGAGTATAATCTTCTTTGTATTGGGAGACTTGTAAAATCTCAACACTTAATTGCTCAATTTCATCCTAATTGTTGTGTTTTTCAGGACCCTTCAACTAACAAGATTGTTGGAGTTGGAAAAGGGTCAGGATGCTTATACACACTCAAAGCTTCCTCTGAATCATCTAATATGGTCAGTTCATTTGTTGCTTCTGCTCACAACAATACTGTTGACATTGATACTTTTCATGCCCGTATGGGACATACCTCTTTGTCAAAGCTAATTCATTTGAATAAATACAATCAATATGATGTTTCTCAATTTTCTTGTGAAACTTGTGTGTTAGCTAAACATCATAGATTACCTTTTCCTAGGAGTTGTATCTCTACTAATATTCCTTTTGAGTTGTTACATGTTGATCTTTGGGGACCATATAAAACACCTTCACTCAATGGTGCACATTATTTCTTTACTATAGTTGATGACAAAAGCAGAACTACATGGACATACCTCACTCACACAAAAACCCAAATTCCATCTATTTTATCATCCTTCATTACCTATATTCAGAATCATTACAAAGCCACACCAAAATTCATAAGATCTGACAATGGTACTGAAATAGTTAATAAAGAAGTATCAGCCCTCATGCATTCTCATGGTATCATACATCAAAAGTCAATGACTTATACTCCTCAACAAAATGGAGTTGTTGAAAGAAAGCATAAGCACCTCCTTGAAACTGTCAGATCCATAAAGTTACATGTTAATTTTCCTAACTCTTTTTGGGGAGATTGCATCCTTACAGCAACCTATATGATTAATCGAATGCCCATGAAGAATCTTGCATGGAAAACTCCATTTGAAATACTTCATGGAACACCACCCTCTTATACCCACCTTAGAACCATTGGTTGTTTATGCTATGCTGCTGTCACCAAACCTCATAAAGATAAATTTGCACCAAGAGCTGACAGATGTGTTTTATTAGGTTATCCACCTGGACAAAAGGGTTATAAACTGTACAACTTAAATTCCAAAGAAATTCTTTATAGTAGAGCTGTCATTTTCAAGGAAACTGAATTTCCTTTCAAAAACACAACTTCTTCCATTCCTTCTCCTGTTGTTCACACCTTATTTCCACCTAATGAATCATTTGTTCATGATGATTCATTTGATCCTACTATCATCCCATCACAGTCCTCTGATTCAGATGCCATTCCTCCACCAAACAATAATTCAGCCTCTTCCTCTACCATTCCCAATCCCAATCTAAATGTTCCTGTTGCATCAACAAAATCTTCTAGGCAAACAAATAAATAAACCTGCTTGGTTTAAAGATTTCATCACTCCTGATCTATCAAAAAGGAAGGCAACTTATCCGATTTTTACATCTGATCTTCAATCCATTCCAGAAGAACATTTCGTTTTTGGCAAATGTTATCTCTGTGCAGGAACCTATGTGTTATACAGAAGCTTGCAAAAACCCAAAATGGATTGATGCTATGAACACGGAACTTGAGGCTCTGGAACAGAATCAAACATGGGACATTACTTCATTACCCACCGGTCATAAACCTGTTTCATCCAAATGGGTTTACAAAATCAAATACAATCCTGATGGAGCAATTGTACGATTGAAAGCAAGATTAGTTGTTCGTGGTTTTGATCAACAAGAAGGCAAAGACTACAAACACACCTTTTCACCTGTAGCTAAACTTGCTACTGTACGGGTGTTGATTGCCCTAGCCACTGCCAAAAGATGGCCTCTACATCAGCTTGATGTAAACAATGCCTTCCTACATGGATATATTGATGAATAAATTTACATGCAGCCTCCTCAAGGATACTCCAAGGTAGCCAGGATAGGTATGCAAACTCAAAAGATCATTATATGGTCTTAAGCAGGCTTCAAGACAATGGAATCAGGAGCTTTCTAAGTTATTAAAAGGCCTGGGCTTTTCTCAGTCCAAACATGATTACTCCCTTTTTGTTAAAGTGTGTGATGATGAGTTTACTGCAGCTTTGATTTATGTGGATGATGTTCTCATTACTGGTAATTGTCCCAAAGAAATTCAGGCAACAAAGGGTGCTTTACATGATAAATTTACAATCAAAGACTTGGGATTGGCCAAATACTTTTTGGGTATTGAGATTTGCAGAACTGAGAATGGTACATATCTCAATCAAAGGAAGTATATCACTGACTTACTTCATGATGTTGGTTTAACTGCAAGCAAACCAACTCTTTCTCCTCTACCTTCCAGATTGAAGCTTTCTCTCAACAAAGGAGCCTCTTTATCATCTCCTGAGTCTTATCGAAGATTAATTGGACGGTTACTTTACTTAACTATGACGCGACCTGATATTTCATATGCTGTCCAGCATCTTAGCGAGTAAATTTGTTTCTGCACCAAAGGAGCCCCATTTACAAGCTGTAATGCATCTGTTACGATACCTCAAAGGCACTGTTTCTAAAGGTTTATTCTACCCAATCCAGCCTCATCTAAAAATCACTGGATTTACAGATGCTGATTGGGCTTCATGCTTAATGACTAGACGTTCTTTGACGGGGTATTGCATTTTTCTTGGTCACTCATTAGTCTCCTGGAAGACAAAGAAACAAGCTACTGTATCTAGATCCTCTATTGAAGCTGAATACAGAAGTATGGCTGCCACTACTTGTGAACTACTTTGGCTTAGTTACATTTTCAAAGATCTTCATATTCCTGTTCAACTGCCTATACTCTTTTCTGTGATAACAAATCTGCTCAACAAATAGCTGCAAATCCATGCTTTCATGATCGAACGAAACATATTGAAATTAATTGTCATTTTACGAGGGACAAGATACAAGACGGATTCATTCAAACCGCTCATATTCCTTCTCATCTACAACTTGCAGATTTGATGACTAAAGCACATTCTTCTCTTATTCACAAGTTGGGTCTTTCTGAGCCTCCAACTTGAGGGGGGATGAAGGTTATATAACTAATATGCTGAGTTGGCATAATTAGTTACTGTAACTAAGTTTTAGTAGTTATTTAGTGGTTAATATTCTGTTAAGTTTGTTGTCTTTCCTCTATATATAAGAGGCTTATGTACTCTGTTTTTATCAAGTTTAATAAATATCTCTTGTTTGTTCATAGCGTCGCCTCTCGCTTCCATGTGTTGACACATGATGCGATCGCCTCCATGCGCCTTCTGTCATCGCATTGCCTCAAAGCCAAGATGCGACAGCACCATCGCGTGGTTGCGCCCATCGCCCAGGTGCGCCTGATGCGTGCTTTATTAAACCAAGCTTTTTTAAACCAAGCTTTTCCGTATCATGTTGTTATGTAGCGTCAAAAATTAACAGTGATACTTTAACCATTCATTTTCAAATTTATTTTCTTTTAAATATTATGTGTATAAATCGCTGAAAATATGTGGTGGTTTTGTAACATTGTTCACTTAAAGCAAGTTTCCAGAAGCAAGTCAAAAAAGTGTTATCTTAAAATGCCATTTGAAAACCAAAACTATACATAATCATGTTTTAAAAAGCCAATGCCAATCATTCACTACTGTGTTTGCAAACTCAACCTAATAAGCAGGTTCAAAAAAGAGCTGTTTGGTTATGATCAAAAGTTGAAATAAAATATAAAAATCAATTGGCATGTTTTTAAATTAAAAGAAACAATCACCATTTAACGAAAAGTAGCTACTCAAAACATTCAAGAGTTTAACCACTTGAGTGCGACATGGCAGTTTCAACTTAAACGGACCAACCACCAAAAGATCAAATTTTACATAATTTTGAAATTTTTTTTTTCAAAAACCAATTTGTCTAATATATCATTTTCTATTATCTCATTTTAATTTGTTTTAATAAAAAATATGTTTTAACTTAGTTTTTTAACTACGGTCCTCTTTAACCCATCCAGCCCTTTAACCCATTTGGTCGAAATTAGTCAAATTACCACCACTTCTTTTGAAGAGCATCATGTTATGGTATCGTCTCTTTGATCGGTTGCTCTTGCTCAATTTACTCTTGAACATAAACTATATGTATTCTGCCCCAATTCGATCTTTCTTGAGTTCATATTTCACTTACATCATTCTTATTTCTTTTTCCAAATCATGCCATTCTCATTGTTTAGCGAAAATAAGACCCGTGATTACATTACCTTCCTCTCATGTAATATATAGATCAAACCCAATTTTCAAAGAGTGTTGCAATAAGCTAAAATTTTGTAGAGAAAAATGAAGTCATCTCAAAAACAATCTTGGTGATATGATACGAGGGATCTTACATTGAAGAGTGTAAAAAGATCGAAGAATTACAAGGTTTGGTGGTGGTGTGGTGGTCACCGGCCGAAGCATTTCAAAACCGAAGAAGTCAATGAAGATGTTAGAAACTTCATCCCTGCCGATCCGCCAGGGAAGTATGAAATACAATAGTAAGCGAGGGCAAGAACCTGTCGTAAAATGATAATGTCAGATCTCATCAGAAAGGAAGAACTATATTTATCCATTAAGATTACATGAAAAATGATGATGTAGTTTGGCATGTGTCTCCATTTGTTTGCATTAAGACACTCTTAAATATGTCTGAAATCTGAAGTTTAGATTTAAACTTACTTAAAGCTACTTTTTTACATTGAGAGTTAACATGTTGGTACATCTGAATTTCTTTCTTAAATTTATCAGGAAAAGAGTAGTTGTCAAATTAAGAGCCTCTTAGTTTCATATATTAAGTCAACTCTTAGGGTGTTGATTGTTTTTTAAGAGATTAAATTTCTTAAGTCTGAATATTTAACCTCTTAAAAAAAGCAAACAACACCCAAAAGTTGTCTGAAGTCTGAATCAAAGGGCTTCTAGCCCAACGGTACCAAGTGAGTTCGAGTCTTATCGAGGACAAATGTGTAGAATTAAGAGGAGGTTTAGATGGATATGTGCGTTCTGTTGTACAAAACAAAATGTCTGAAATTAAGATGCTCTTTGTTTTGCTCTGCTCTCTCCCTCTTAAAATTAAGAGGGAATTTCATATATTCCAACCTCTTAACTCTGAATATAAACAACCAATCTAAAGTTTTTAGATCTGAAATTCAGATTTCAGACCTATTTAAAAGGGTCTTAATGCAACAAACGGAGACTTAATTTCAGACGCATTTTCAAACTTCAGACATTTGACTCTTAAAAAGCAAACACATCTCCTTTGGCACATATTTTTAAAACAAAATCATAAAAAAAACCATGACGTGCACATGTTTTCAAAATAAAACAATGCAACAAATATTACATAAAAATGTCTCAAGATTTGTGTCCATGACAATTTAGAAGTTAAAAATTCAGGGTTTGACCTCAATTAGATCTTTTCGAGTATGCGAAAACTGCACAAATATGGATTGTACTTTATGGTAATTTCTACGCTGAGGATGGTACTTCCAAAACCAGAATTTAATGGTCTCAAAGTTTGAGAACATATATTTCAGGTCCAAAAACACGTATTATTAGAATTTTTGGAGACCTACTGTTTGGTTTCTCAGATCTCAAAGTGTTTGTTTTCGAAGTTTGAGACCCTTAAATGTTAGTTTTCAAAGTATGATCCGTCGATCCCAACATAGAAATTCACATAAAGTATGTTTTATTGTTATGTAATTTTCCCTTCAAGTAAGAAACAAACTATGAACATCATGGATTATATACAACAAATGACACTGTTGATAACAATCAAATAATCAATGTAAATTTTGGACGATTTGGAAGCAATGAACTTTCATACCTGAATCACGGCAAAGAACACAGAAAGGATATAGCTATGAAGCACCATGGAAACATAAATGGTGCCGACCATGCTGCCTATAAATCCCAATGTGAAAGGAAGTCTCTGGTAGAAATTATACGATGTTAGAATACAAAGGATAAGAGAAGATTATATCAGTGCATTTGGAATGTTTTGATCGACCCTTTTACATATATACCTCTGTTGATGTCATATGCAAAAACTGATTTTTCGGGCCTTTAAGCATGAAGAATGCACCAATTATGAAGCCACATCCGACCGTAAAGCATAGAGCAAATTTCTGAGGCACAATTACAATTACTGGAAGGAAAATGCTAAAGGCCATAAAAATGAAGAACACCCCAGCTGCGAGAAGAAGGCCAAAATACATGAGAGATTTTCCTGAAGGGATATTACTGGTAGCCGACTGCAAATTTCCTGGTATATTACTGACCCCCCTAGACACCCTGAGAAAAAAAAAAAGAGATTTTATATTAGTGGTATTTCCTAAAACAAATACAAGAACTAATCAATCGCAAATAAAAGTAGGAGAAAATAAACACTGTATCATTGTAAAGGTCTAGAATCTGCCATATCAGAGTGATTTAAATAAATCCAAATGTGAAAGAGAAGAATTGATCTAAACATAGAAATTTGAATGCAACAGGTAAATATATTTCAGGAATGAAACAATTAGATTAGGTCATCAGATATGATCAAAGTTTACCAAATACATTGTAGCCAAATGTAAAAAAACTACAATTTTGAATATTATTGAAGGGTAGAGTCCCACATCTCATGTAAAAGCACAAATAACTTGACCCAACAACTTGTACATGAGAGTAGTTCTACTAAAACTCAACATTTGGAGTAAAGTTAATTGGGTTGTAAGAAACAATGGGCTTCCCACCATTGCAAGAGATAAACTTAGTAATCTGTAACTGTTGTTGTGATTTATGATAAATAAAATACTGATTACAAGGGTTTATATAAGAGATACATTTACACTCTAATCCCTCTAATATATAGAAATACTAATATATGGAAACCATCTAATATAAGGAAATACTAATATATGGAAACCATCTAATATAAGGAAATACATAATTCTCTAATATTCCCCGGCAAGCTAAGGCCGGGGAACGACGTGTAGCTTGGATCGTAAGAACATAAAACGCTGCGAAAGAAGTGGCTTGGTGAAGATATTTGCAATCTGATCATCGGTAGTTATGAACTGGACTGAAAGTTGCCTATCTGCAACCTTTTCTCGAACAAAGTGAAAGTCGACCTCTACGTTCTTAGTTCGGGCATGGAACACGGGGTTAGCAGAAAGATAGGTAGCGCCAAGATTATCACACCATGGCGTAGGGATCTTCTTAAGAGGGACTTGAAGTTCGCGCAACAGTGTTTCAAGCCAAGTTACTGTATTAGCTAGAGCCTTGTATTCTGATTCTGTTGATGACCGAGAGACAGTCTTCTGTTTCTGTGCAGACCAGAATACTAGGTTTAAACTTAGGTAGATAGCATACCTTCTGGTGGATCGACGGTCATTTGGGCAACGAGCCCAATCAGCATCTGCAAACCCTGTAATAGTGTTATAGGCGAAATCAGTGTAGGCATGAAGGAGAGTGCTAGAGTCACGCCGAAACCGTAATCCGAAGGTAGAGGTGCCTTGCAGATAGCGAAGAATCCGTTTAACAGCCGACTTACATAAACTGAGCGACTTTGTTGACGGCAAAGGTAATGTCCGGACGAGTCAAGGTGACATACTGTAGAGCACCCACAATCTGACGATACTTGACCGGGTCGGAAAACGTAGCACTATCACCAAGAGCAAGATTAGCAGTCGTAGTCATGGGAGAAAGGACCGGTTTGGACTGAGAAAGGGCGGCGCGTTGGAGAAGCTCAAGAGTGTACTTCTGCTGAGAAAGTAGCATATCTATTGTACCCATGCTGGTGACTTCAATACCGAGAAAGTAGGATAGGGATCCCAGATCCTGAATTGGGAAAGGATTGGCTAAGGATGGCTGAGATTGTGAACCACTGTATCAATTGCATGATGGTTGTTACCTGTCATGACAATGTCATCAACATAGACGAGCATGTATAGTAGAGTGTCGTGGTGAGAATAAATAAATAAGAATGGATCCGTTTTGGAGCACTGAAAACCAAGTGAGCGAAGGACCGTAGATAGGCGATGAAACCAGGCGCGTGGAGCCTGCTTTAAGCCATACAAGGACTTGTGAAGGAGGCACACGTGATCTGGTTTGGTCTGGTCAACGAAGCCCGGAGGTTGTTCCAAGTAGACAATCTCTGTAAGGGTTCCATGGAGAAACGCGTTCTGAACATCGAGCTGCCGGAGAGACCAGCCTTGGGTAACGGCAAGGGAGAGAACAACGCGAATGTCTCCTGATACTCAATGTCGGGTTGCTGCCGAAAACCTTTAGCGACCAGGCGAGCATTGTAGCGTGGGATCTGACCAGTTTGGTCATTCTTTATCCAGTAGACCCACTTACATTCAACAACATTAGAGTTCGGACGGGAACTAGCGACCACGTCCATTCCGCATTAGGGCCGAGTACTCTTCACACATAGCGTGACGCCACCGAGGATCTGTGTTAGCAACGAAAAAAAGGCGTGGTTCGATGTCGGTGTGGGTTGTGTAAAAGGAGGAGGCGTTATAGGGTTTGGTTTGATTGGGGTTGGGACGTAAGTTGGCTGGACGAGTACGGGTAGTGGGAGGGGCAGTAGTAGGAGTGGGGGGTTGGGTGGATCTGGGACGACGGTGATATGTGTGAATAAGGGGAGGTGGGGGTGGATGTGGCGCAAGAGGTGGGTCTGTAGGTGTAGGTGTAGGGATAAGAGAGGTAGGCGGGTCAGAAGGTGAAGGTAGGTTAGTGGGCGTGCTAGTGGGAGGGGTGAGTAGAGTGGGGTGTGGATTAGGGTAGGTAGAAGTGTATGGGTCAGGAGGAGGTGTGGGAGAGGGAGTGGTTGAGGTTTGGTGAAAGGGAAACGACTGCTCATTAAAGCGAACATGGCGGGCTATGTAAAGACGATCGGACTGTGTGTCCAAACAACGGTAGCCATGATGGGTTGGACTGTAGCCAAGAAAGACACAAGGAGTAGAACGGAAGTCCATTTTTTGATTGTTGTATGGACGTAGATGGGGGAAGCACCGACACCCAAAGACTCAAAAGAAAGAGAAATCTGGTGGATGTTTGAACAAGAGTTAAAATACGGAGACATTGGAGTTTGTCCTAGATGGCATGTGGTTGATGAGATATACAGCGGTGTCAAAGGCCAAGTGCCAAAAACGCTGAGGGACATGGGACGCGGTGAGTAAAGGAAGACCAGTTTCGACAACATGACGGTGACGGCGTTCAACAAGACCGTTTTGTTCACTCGTGTGAGGACATGAAAGGCGGTGAAGGATGCCGAGTGAGGAGAAGAATTTGGAAAGATTCCGGAATTCCCCTCCCCAATCAGTTTGGATAGTTTTGAGTTTGGTTTGAAATTGGCGTTCAACCATGACAAGAAAACTTTTAAAGATAGCATACACATCAGACTTAAGTTTTAAAGGAAAAATCCACATGAAGTGAGAATAATGATCAACACGTAATAAGAAATAAGTGTGGCCATCAAAAGAAGTAACAGTAGCAGGTCCCCAAACATCACAAAATACTAAATCCAGAATATGAGAACTTTTATAAGTAGATGGTAACAAATGAAGTTTAGATGACTTGCCTACTAAACAAGAATCACACGAAAAACTGTAGAAACCATTGAATTAAAAAGTTGTGGATAAGGGTGTCTGAGGCGATGATGCCAAATTGTGGAAGAAGTACGAGTAGTGGAGAACCCAACTTTGAGAATCGGTTGACTTCGAGGAAGGGTAAAGAAGTATAGACCACCATTACTTGGACCCGTGAGGAGGATAGTGTGTGTAGACTTGTCCTTCACGACAAAGAAAGAAGAGTGAAATTCAAAAAACACGTTATTGTCAAGACAGAATTGTTGAACAGAAAGAAGGTTTTGTTTAATTTCAGGCACATGGAAAATGTTTTTAAGGGAGAAAGTTTTGTCGGGTGAATAAAGGTTTGTGGAACTAATATGGAGAATGGGTAAGCCCTTACAGTTGCCAACATGTAGATTATCGGTACCGTAGTAAGCCTCAGAGTGATCGAAACTAGAGAGGTCCGGTGTAACGTGATGATTCGAACCAGTATCCGGAAGCCACGAAGTTGATGAGGTGGCACGGGAGTCTGTGAAATTGGCTAAAGGAGGCTGTCGAGGCCGTATAGTAGCGAGGTCATGATTGGGGCACTGTGACGGAATGTTACCAATTCCACACCTGTTGCATGTACCAAATACTGTATTCTGAGTAGAAGCCCAGCTGAACTGTTCGCGAGTACCGCCTTGAGTCCGATTGCAGTGATTTCCGCGGCCACGACAAGAGTCACGGCCACGACCCCGAGAGTTACCTGATCGAGTGGCGTAGTGGCCTTGTGCAGGTTGAGCAGTAAGCGGTTGAACCTGAAGGCCAAGCTGAGATAAAGCCTGCTGGAGAGCGTGAAGCTGATCGGGAGTCGGAGTGGCGGCGGGAGTCGCGGGAGGGCAAGTCTGAACAGTGGCGAGGAAAGCCTGAGTTGGGGAAACATCTGGTGTAGACTTCTTGATCATGTACTCGTGATCAGAAAGTAAACCGTGAAGTTCTGAAAAAGCAACAGGGAGCTGGCGGCCGATGAGGGTAGACTTCAAACTGTTGTATTCTTCTTGAAGACCTGAGATAACCAACATGACCAAGTCCTTTTCTTTTGGGGGTTCGCCAATATTGGCTAAGGCAATAGAGTATTCATGGGCTCGAGTCAAGTAAGCAGCGACGGTTTCATCAGGTTGCATCTGGAGTCTTAGAAGCTGGGTTTTTAGAGTGTATTCCCTAAAAGAGGTGTGAGGGGCATAGGCGGTTTCAAGGGACAGCCACAGATCGTGGGAAGTGAGGCCTTGCACATGTTGGAAGGAGGCTTTAGAGATGGTAGAAATAATAAGCATGCGAACGTGAGCGTCATTGGAGAGCCAGACGGTGTAAGACGGTGTAATTAGGGTTCAATTGGGGTGGGGGTACTGTGGTACCGTCTTTGTCGGGTGAGGATGGAGAAACTATGGTCATCGGAGCCAAACAAATTGTTGGTGATAAGAACCGGCTGGAGCATTGTTTTCCAGTAGCCATAGTTGGTTGGGGAGAGGGTAAAGCCAAACTTGTGAGAATTATGGCTAGTTTTCTCCGCTGGAGTGAACGGGGCAATAGAGGCCATAAGAACAAGGGAAATTAAGGGTGGCAGTGGGTAGTTGGCTGCTGGTTGTTGGGGAACAGCAGCGAGACAGAGGCAGTAAGGGTGGGGGTGGCAGTTGGGTGAGCGGTAGTAGGGTTGAGGGGTTTTAGGTGGTGACGGCAGTAAAGATAGTCGGTTTTTTTAGGTTTGTAGGTACTGGCAGCAGGTATGGTTTTTTTTTTTTGGGGGCTTGTAGGTACTGGCAGCAGGGGTTGAGGGCTGGTGGGTGGCTATCGCTGCTGATGGCTGGGGATCTAGGGTGGGATGGTGTCGGCGATGGGGAAGACAATGGCAGAAGGGGGGATGGGCGCAGGCTGCTGTAGCAGCGATTGCAGGAGGCAGGGGCTATTGGGTGGCCGGAGCTGCTAGGGTTAGAGATGACGGTGGGCTGCTGTTGTATGGCAGCAGAATTTTTGCTAGGGTTTCTAGAACCTGGCTCTGATACCAAGATAAACTTAGTAATTTGTAATTGTTGTTGTGATTTATGATAAATAAAATACTGATTACAAGGGTTTATATAAGACATACATTTACAATCTAATCCCTCTAATATATGGAAATACTAATATATGGAAACCATCTAATATAAGGAAATACTAATATATGGAAACCATCTAATATAAGGAAATACATAATACTCTAATAGCAAGGAATGGAAATGAGGGAAGAATGAATAGTTTAAATAATTGTATCACTCATATTTTATAATTTATTCCTTTGATTCTCAAGTTAATAGCAAAGAAAATCAAATAAACATTAAACGTTCATGTCATTTGTTTCTCTACCAAAATATGAAAAATTGACTAAACACTATAGACTAGGAAAGAGAACGAATTTCTTGTTAATGTATCCTCATTTCTCATGGTTAAAAAGACGATGTAAATATTTGCATTTCCATTCCTTGCGGTTCCACCATACCAAATATACCTTAGGCAGCGTGTGGTTCGCAGAATGGATGAAATCTGTCAAAGGAATGGAATTCCGAAAGAAATTGAATCTGTTTGAATTCAATACGTTCACTTGTTTGGTTTGCATGAATGAAATGGAATTCAGATTACATTCCTTTCTGTTTTCTTTTTGGTTTGTAAATCTAAAGATGAGTGACACCAAGACATGGTCGGTTGTCAATAAGGTGAGATAGGGGTGGATAGGGTAGGGTAGGGTAGGTGGGTGTGGATGAGGTTGGGTTAATTGGGTAAGTAGGGGTCAACGAGAAAAACATCTTATGGGAATGGAATGTACATTGAGTCATTATCCCCTTGGAAAAATACATTCCTCAAGTGAAGGGAATATTCTTTTGAAAAGAAATTGACGTTGCATAGAATT
This sequence comes from Centrapalus pauciflorus, assembly GCA_020465985.1. Lineage (NCBI taxonomy): Eukaryota > Viridiplantae > Streptophyta > Magnoliopsida > Asterales > Asteraceae > Centrapalus > Centrapalus pauciflorus. The sequence continues at coordinate 166,486 of JAANYP010001798.1, forward strand.
TGACAACCAAACATGTCATGAGAATGAAATGTGCATCACTTTTCCGTGAGGAATCTATGAACTAAATGTCCCCTTAAGGTGTGTTTGGCTTGCAGAATGAAATTCGAAGAAATTTGAATTTAAGTTCCGATCATTAGTGTGTTTTGTAATGTGGGGTGGAGCATGATGTTTAGCGTCGCTAGAGTTGTAGGCAATGAAATAATGGAATCTAAATTGTATTGCAAGTAGTTAGGAATGACAAATTCCTTCAATCATGAATTTTTCATGGAATTTGAACAAATTCTAGTTCCTCCTCTTTATATAACCAAGTATCCCACACACTAAAAAGAAATTATAATTCCTTCAAATTTCATTCTATGAGTCAAACGGACCCAAAAAGAGATCTCAACATGGATGAGAACTCCGATTGCCAACATGATGAGAACTTTAACATATTGAGATGTTCATATAATCATAATGTGAAATTGTAAAGACCATGCTCCGAGAAGATCTTGCAGGCTTTGCAAAAGGGAAGGAACAAACAGAGACTGTGGGTTACCCATATCTTTTGTATCTAATCATGAGAAGTTCACTGACATGGGCGTCATAAACAAATAGGAATTGATTTATACACCTCCAATCTTTGTGATCCATTTTTTGTCTTTTTTGACTTTAATGGTATAAGCCCTTGTTTGTTTTTCATTAAGCGGCTCTTAAAAGAGTCTGAAGTCTAAACTTCAAATCCAGAATAAATTAAGATTGTTTGTTTAGTTTAACTCAATGGTGCAACTTCTGAATTTACCTCTTAATTTTAAGAGGGACGCTTGGGTCAAAAAAAATTAAGAGGTCTCTTTTTTTAAATCTTAGTTTACAAACCCTAAAACTATTTATCATATTAATTATTATAATTTCAGTTTTTTTTTTTTTTGAGGTGTTGATTAAAATAAAGTTCAGTTAATTCTAACTTTTTAAAGTAATATTTTTTAGATGTTTCATATTACAAAACAATCTTAAGATCACCTCTTAATTTCAGATTTCACATCTTAAGTCCACCTCTTAATTTCAAATTTTGTTTTCAAACTTCGGACATTTAACCTCTTAAAAACCAAATAGCACCTAAGTATTAATTGTGGTGGTGTATTATGCAAAAACAATGATATTAGTTGATTTGATTATAGACTTTTATGCCACAAATAAAAAGTAAGAGGAGAATAGAATAGAAGAACAAGGATTATAAACATGTTCAACCATCATACCTACCAGTATTTAGAGATCAAGTCAACATGAAGAAAGGTGGGTTAATTAGTAAAAGAAGAACAATATGCAACACAGAAAATGATGCAAACAAAATTAGGTTGGGATTAGATTGTAGAAACCTCAGCAGCAGTTTGTCTTTTGTAACACTTGTGGAAAACACCATCCAGAAAAAAAAAAAAAAAAAAAAAAAAAAAAAAAAAAAAAAAAAAAAAACATTTTACTGAGCTACTAAAGTTTGCTTACATTGTTTTTTTTTGTAACAATGGTTAGGAGGTAATGGTCACACAATATTAGAGATAAACTTGGTAATTGTGATTAATGATTGTGATAATAATCAAGATACATGAGAGAATATATAGACTAAATATTTACACATTGCAACCTCCTAATATAAACTAATTACTAACCGACTAATATTCCCCCGCAAGCTAAAGCCGGGAAGCGACTTGTAGCTTAAACCGTAGACTTTGGAATCGTTGGGAACATAGAGGTTTAGTAAATATGTCAGCGATCTGATCATTGGTGGAGATGAATTGAACGAGGAGTTTCTTGGCAGCCACTTTTCCTCTGACAAAATGGAAGTCCACTTCAACGTGCTTTGTACGGGCATGAAAAACAGGATTAGCAGACAGGTAAATGGCTCCTATATTGTCACACCATAAAACCGGAGTTGTAGCCATGGGAATCTGAAGTTCTCGTAAGAGGGCTTCAAGCCAGGTGATCTCAGTGACTTCATCAGCTAAGGCTTTGTACTCGGATTCAGTGGATGATCGAGAGAAGGTCCTTTGTTTCCTGGAAGACCATGAAATTAGGTTTGAACCAAGATAGATAGCGTATCCCCCGGTGGATCGGCGGTCATCTGGGCAACCAGCCCAATCGGCATCCGAGAAGGCAGTCATGGAAGGAGAATGAGCACACGGATATGCATGTAATGTCGAGCCAAAGTCATGCTTAAGTAGAAGACCATAATCATCAGTGCCCCGTAAGTACCTGAGAATGCGTTTGACAGCCGACCAATGATTTTGCGTAGGGGAGTGCATGAACTGGCAGACCTTGTTGACTGCATAAGAGATATCTGGTCGAGACAAAGTAGCATACTGTAAGGCACCAACCACTTGGCGATATCGGACCGGGTTATCAAAAAGGGGACTGTTGTCAATAGCTAAGTTGGCAGTTGTGGTAATCGGTGTGTCAACAGGCTTGGATTGGGAGAGACCAGCTTTCTGAAGAATCTCATGAATGTATTTCTTCTGAGATAAGAAGAGATCTGAACCACGAGTAGCAACTTCAATACCCAGAAAATATGAGAGGGGACCCAAATCCTGAATGGCAAAAGTATGACTCAAGCGTTTGACGATCTGCTCAATAGCCAAAGTGTTGTTACCTGTCAAAATGATATCATCAACATAAACGAGCATGTATAATAGAGTTCCCTTGTAGGAGTAGATGAAAAGAGAAGGATCCGTCTTTGACCCTTTGAAACCAAGAGAGAGTAGGGCCCGAGAAAGACGATTAAACCAAGCACGGGGGGCCTGCTTGAGTCCATACAAGGACTTATGGAGTAGACAGACGTGAGCCGGTTTAGTCGGATCAGTAAAGCCAGGAGGTTGGCGTAAGTAAACAGTCTCAGTTAGGTCACCATGTAAAAATGCATTCTGAATATCCAGTTGGCGAAGTGGCCACTGTTGGGACACTGCACGCGAGAGAACTGTACGGACAGTTGTGAACTTGACGACCGGGCTAAAAGTCTCATGATAATCAAGGCCTGCCTGCTGATGAAAACCCTTGGCTACTAACCTAGCCTTGTACCGTTTAATAGCACCTGTCTGATCCCTCTTTATTTTATAGACCCACTTACAATCAATCACATTAGCCTTAGGCATCGGTGGAACAAGAGACCAAGTCCCATTACGTAACAAGGCAGCATATTCCTCAGCCATGGCCTTCTGCCAGTGAGGGTCTTTGTTGGCAACGGAAAAGGTGGAGGGTTCTATTTCGGGAGGAAGAGAGGTGTGATAGGCTGAGGGATTATAGGGGACACGTGGTTTGGGGTTAGGCCGTAGAGTGGGGGGACGGGTACGAGGAGGTGGCACACTAGTTTGAGGTGGTACCGAAGGAGAAGAGGGAATTGTATCAGGAGGGGTTTGAGAAGGAGTAGGAGTTGTTTGAGGAGGAGTAGGAGTGGGTTTAGGACGTCTGGTGTATGTGATAATAGGATCAAGAGGTTGGGCGGATGGGGTGGGCAGCAGAGTAGTGGAGCTAGGGGTGGTGTAGGAGGTGTAGGAGGATCGGATGGTGTAGGAGGTGTAGAGGGGTAGCTAGATACATACGGGTCTGGAGAAGGAGAGGGTGTGGGTGGTGGTGGTGAAGGTAGTTTGAATGGAAAGCATTGTTCGTTGAAACGAACATGACGGGCGATATAGAGACGATCAGTTGTAGGATCAAAGCATCTATAGCCGTGATGGGAGGGACTGTACCCGAGAAAGAAAGATACAGGATGTGGAACGAAAATCCATCTTGTGAGTATTGTAGGGACGAAGATGAGGAAAACATTGAGAACCAAAGACACGAAGAAAGGAGAAATCCGGTTTGCGATGAAAGAGATATTCGAAGGGAGATGTATTGGAGGAGGTGCGAGATGGCATACGGTTGATAAGGTATACCGCAGTATCGAAGGCAAAATGCCAGAATTTGAACGGGACACCTGAGTGTGAGAGAAGGGTGAGATCGGTTTCCACCACATGTCGGTGGCGTCTTTCAACTAGACCATTTTGCTCACTAGTATGAGGAACATGAAGAATATTGGAAAGGGAGAAGGTTTTAGAAGGTGAGTAGAAACGAGAGGTGCCAATATGTAAAATAGGTAAACCTTACCAACATGAAGAGAATCCCCACCATTATAAGGCTCATGGTGATCAAGGCTGGAGATGTCGTGGGCAACATGACTATTGGAGCCAGTATCAGGGAGCCAATAGTTAGAGAGCTGTGAGCGAGTGTCCGCAAAGTTGGTAAAATTAGCCGTAGGTTGTGGATGTCGCGGCCAAATAGTGGCAGCATTCCGATTAGGGCATTGCGAAGGAATATGCCCAATGCCACATCGATTGCAAGTACCATACACAGTGTTTTGAGTGGATGCCCAACTGAACTGACTACGGTTTCCCCCAGATTGTTGATTATTGGAGTGACCACGACCACGATATCGGTTTGAACCACGGCCCCTATTGTTGGAAGGATGAGAGGCAAAGAAAGCTTGAGAGGATGGCTGTGTAACCGGCTGAAGTTGGAAACCAAGTTGGGCAGCAAGTTGATGAAGAGTCTGCACAGTGTCTGATGAAGGGCCGCTGGGGGTAGTAGTGGGATGAGAGGAGGAGGCCACTGCGAATGCTTGTGCCGGAGAAACCACAGGGGCTGATTTCTGAATCATGTAATCATGATCAGATAGAAGACCATGAAGTTCCAGGAATGCAGTTGGGAGTTGACGACCCAGAATAGTAGACTTCAAACCATTGTATTCATCACGAAGGCCAGATAAAACGAGCATGACAAGATCTTTTTCCTTGACAGGTTCACCAATATTAGCAAGGGCATCAGCATAGTCTTTTGCCCTTGTGAGATAATCAGAGGTGGTTTCATCACTCTTCATGGCGATCTTCAGAAGCTGATTTTTGAGAGTATACTCTCTAGAAGACGTGTGCGGAGCATAGGCACATTCAAGAGAGAGCCAAAGTTCACGGGATGTAGAGCCTTGCACATGCTGAAACGATGATTCAGAGATGGTGGAGATGAGAAGCATCCGAACATGAGCATCATTAGATATCCAAGCATGATACTGTGGGTTTGGTTGGGTAGTGGTTTTGTCATCAATGGTAGGGGCTGGACACAGAATCGTGCCATCAATGTAACCAATCAGATTGTTGGTGATAAGAAAAGGCTGAAGCATAGACTTCCAAAAACCATAATTAGTGGGAGATAGGGTAAAAGCAAACTTATGAGAATTATGAGAGGTTTTCTCTGTTGGAGTAAAGGCGATTATAGAGGCCATTGGTGCTAAATAGGAGATGGCTGCTGATCAGAGCAGAAGGAAGGCTGCTGATCGGCGCAGAAGAAGGAGCAGCAGAGGCTGCTGGCAGCGCAGAAGCAGGGGGGGTGTAGAGGCTGTTGGCGGCGCAGAAGCAGGGGGGTGTAGAGGCTGTTGGCGGCGCAGAAAGAGGAGCTGCAGAGGCTGCTGATCGGCGCCTGTGAGGACTGGTGAGGGGTTGCTGATCGGCGCCTGTGGTGGCCGAGAAAAGAAGGAGTGGGGCGGCACTTGTGGTGGCCGGATTGTAGGGTTTAGGGGGTGACGGCTGTAGGGTGGCAGCCTAGAATTTTTAGGGTTAGTGGCTCTGATACCAAGATAAACTTGGTAATTGTGATTAATGATTGTGATAATAATCAAGATACATGAGAGAATATATAGACTAAATATTTACACATTGCAATCTCCTAATATAAACTAATTACTAACTGACTAATAATTAGTGGCAAATGGTTTGCCTTATTGATCAGTCAAGTAGCCGATGTTAGATGTATTCTCACTGTTCATAATTACTTTCATAGACAGGCATCATATTTGTGTTTTGTTGGATTCTGGAGCTTCTTGTTTTTGATACACATGTGAGAGTCCAAGTGCATCAGTACCTCAACAAGGGTATAAAAATGTTTCCTCGTAATTGTAAAACCTTAATCATATGGGGTATGTATGCTGGAAAAAAATTGTTTTACGGCTCGCTAGTACGATGGTGGATATAGGTCATTCTATGACAGAATCATGCAAACAATGTGGTATCGTCTTGTGTGTTTCACTGTTTTCTCCATTGTCATTACTGTGACAGTGTATGTGAGCACATATCCTTACGGGTTTGCATTTTTTTCCTAATATGATTGGTAATTTGGTATTCACGCTAGGAGAGAAAACCCCGAGTTTTTCATAAGATATTTTCTAGTTGCATGGCATACATAAAATGAAATACAATAGACGCTAGAAATTTACATGGGCAATGCACAGTTAAATAGTAAATATATTTAATATTATGCTCATATTCAAAGTTCTCACGAGATCTTTGTAATTATACGTTTTATGTCAAATAATTTTTATTTTCAAATCACATATTTGGCACCTTTATATTGCAAAAACTTAAGAACAATTGTAGAAAAATGAAGAAGTCCACGATCATGGTTTGCACTAAATTTTGGTAACCAACAACCAATCAGATAACTTAACTACTTAATGATAATGATGGCCATGATTATGTCTTGATAAGGTAACCTATGAATTGACAGTCCAGATCCTTTTTTTTTACTTCAAATCAAGCTAAAGAGTGCAATATAAACTCTTTACATAGTAGTATAGATGAATCTAAAAATGGTTATAAAGGAAAAGAAACAATTACATCTACTTCAAAAAAAAACAAAGAAAATAACCAGATTTCTTGATGAAGGAGACCTTAGTAGCTAGGTAGAGTATAGGTATTTTGATACTTGGAACCTTCAAGGAAAGTTTTAAGTATTAAAAGGGCTTCTTAAAGGTTGGTTAATAAGTGATGGAATAAAAACCATTGCTTAAAAAGAAATCAAGGCTGGTAAATGATTAATAATCGATAATGTGATGTTTCTAGAGGAAACTTCCTAACAACTTATAAGCACACACAAAGTTATCTTCTAGAGGAAACTTCCTAACAACTTATAAGCACACACAAAGCTATCTTTCATTTATGTCTTATGCAAGCTAAAAATGGGATAGTAAACCTAATTAGCTTCAAACTAGGACGTGGATGAATAGGAAGAGAGTATAGAGGATTAATGATGTATCCTTGTTCCACATCGCCTGCCATAGGGTTTATAAGTGCAAGTTCCACCCTAATGCAAGAAGTGTTTTCGCCAGTGTTATGGGCTCATACCAAGAACAAAACCATGAGTAAGAGCCTAATGGGGTGTTTGGTTCGCGGATTTCCTGAAATTTCCTGGGATTTGCATTTAGAATCCTGTGTTTGGTTCACAGGTTTCAGTAAGGATTTAAAATCCCAGGATTTCATAAATCCCTTCCTTCTATGTAATTTAAAAACCCAGCCTCCTCCATAGGATTTTAAATCCCAGTTGCCTTGCATTCTTCAGAATAACAAATTTTTTCTATAAGATAATGCAGATTCTTTGACAAAATCCTGACAAATGCAAATGCTGCATAATGCAAATCCTTTGAAAAAAATGCAAATCCCAGACAAAAAAATCTGCGAACCAAACGCCCCATAAGAGGTGTCAAAGCAGACAATATCTAACCAAGAAGGGTGGGTTTTTATCAGTGGTATTACATGGCCCCTAATTTGTAACGATGTTTGAAGACAAGTAGACAAATTTGTGACCACTATTCAAGGAAAATGTCTCCTAGAAGGAATGTATTGATACATCCTTGTTTCACGTCGCCCATGAATGGAAGAGATGCTTAGTTTATTAGTGCAAGCTCAGAAAACCGTGAGTCATAGGTGTCAAAACGGACAATATTTGGCCAAGAGGGATAGGTTGGTATCAATTCATCACGATAATTTGTACATTTAAGTAACATTCAAATACAAATGCACTAATTATACAAATCAACCATGGTATGGCCTTGGTAGATAAAAGATCAAGATCAAGCCATGAAGGGTGCCAAGCAACCTACACCTAATGAGGTCACAAGAGTAGCCTACTTGTTCATAAGAAAATGAAAGAGGATTAAAAAAAAACTCAACCTTCTTGTACAAATTTGGGCATCTCAATTTGATTTCCTCACTCCGAACATCAAGAAATTAACAAATTCTTGAGAAATGGTAAGCTCTTGGGTATAATGGGGTGAAAAAGGAAAAATGAGAACTTCTGGGGTAAGAAGGATCAAACAAGCATATATGGGTAAAAGGTTCTACCTAATGCCTTATAAGAATATTGTTCAAACAAGCACATCCTTGGTGGCAAAATCCAAGCAAGCTCCTAGATCTTCCCTTTGGCCCTTAAATGTCAATTTTTGTAGTCAAACTATATGTGGTAGTACTTAGTTCGATTTCAAATCTGTATGGAATTCACAGATAAGTTGTTGTATAACTTGAGCTATGAATTTTTGTATGCATCATACTATTGATAGAAATAATTTCCCTTGAGCTTGGTTTTAAAAGGCCAGACGCACTAATGCGAAAAGTGTCTTGGAGCCTGAGGCGCACGTTTAAGCAACACACTTTTGACATATATTGGTATCATATGTAATACAAAATAACACATTAAGACAACATTTAACAACTAAAAATCTAGAATACCAACATATACCATAGAAGCAATTAACACAAATAAAATCTACCACAAGTCTCATAGTTGCAATCGATATTGCTACGAAACAAATAACACGAAGTCTATGTAATCTAACATATCATAGAAAAAACACAAGTTTCTATACTTAAACTAGAAAATAAAGATGCAACTGAGTCCAGTAAAAGTGTTTAGGGTTTCGACCGGGTAAGGATACAATGTAGAATAGTTGGTTTAAAAGTTAATTTCTTTTTGGGTTGGAACTAATGAAAACGTACAAGAAGATGCGCCTTGCGCCTTGGTGCGCCTCAGCCTGATGTGTGTGCCTCGGTGCGCTTTTTGTCATCGCATCGCAATGGGGCTAGGATGCCCAAAGCCTCGCGCTTTTTAAAACATAACCCTTGAGTATGCATGATAAAAGATGAGAACAAATGTCAAATACCTTTGTAATTTTAATGAGTGTGATGCCTAAATTGGTGATTAAAAATCCCATACACCTCAACCCTAACAAAGGTTAGAAACTCGATCCTATTTTATTATAACACTGGCCTTTTGAGATGGCAACAAAGGAATTTCTTTGTGATTGCACCAAGGAATTACAAGTAGATCCAATATGAGCACCAAACTAGCCTTTGATAAAGTAATGAAAGACCTTTCCATGTTAGTTGTGCCTGCAATTATGATAATGATAAAATAATGTCTTTAATAATGGTGAGAAGAAAAAAAAGCTTATTATCGGATTATGAATAAGCTTCACATTTACTTATTTCTTTATATGAATTTTAAGGATGTGTCGTATTTTCTTCAGATATGTTGCCTTCCTTTTTCTCTTTCGTGCCTTTTAAACTTAGGTTTATATTGTTTCTCGAATAACACCAATAGTGCTCAACTAACCAAGATGGTCCTCTCACAACATACCAACTGGTTTTTTTTTTAAAGATCAAACACCAACAATAACCAATAAAAAAACAAACGACATTATATTGATTTAAGATATTGTCCTTTGAAACACAAAAGGGCATGCACTGCTCATAAATTCCTTCTAAGCAGGCAAATAAACAACTTTTAAAAAACTAAGACTTCAGACAATCAGCTAATTATTCCAGCAAAGGCTCTTGTAGAACATGATAATTCAACAATTCGATTCAATTTTCTACACTTCAATACTCCAACACAATAATAACTACAAAACAATAATCATGTGACTTGGATGTTAGATCTGTGGGTTAATATTGAAAAAACCCCATGGACTTTCATGTAATTAGCGATTAAGTCACTGAACTTTTTTTTCGAGCATTTAAGTCCCTAAACAAATTTTGTATTATTCAAAACTATATATTTTTAACCTGCTACCTGCTTAACAGGTAAAACAGTTAGTTTCTCGAATAGTTTATTATTAAAAAAACCAACTTTCTTTTCCAATTTTCACGATTATGTCACTGGACTTTCTATTTTCTTGTTTAGGTCACTATACCGTTTAAACAGGTCAAATATATAGTTTTGAAAAAGACAAAAATTGTCTAGGGACTTAAACACTTGTAAAAAAAGTACAGTGACTTAATCGATAAATTCATGAAGTTCGTAGGGTTTTTTCAATATTAACCCTAGATCTGTTGGCAAATGGCTACACTATTATGTCTCCAAGACTAACTAATAAGCTAAATGCTTGATCTATGGTTCTCACATTGCACTCAGATAGCAACCTAAGATACCTTGAACTAACAAGCTTGATCTCAAATTCTTAACCAAATCATGCGGCTAAAAACCTAAATCAAAGTTTAAAGAGGTAAATCACAGTATCTGATTTCTAATTTTCAATTCCTAGCATTGATTGACTTCATTCTATTTTCTAAGCATTATAATTGTCGTCTGTTCATAAAATATTCATCAACATTCAAACAGATCACGACACCAACCAAAAACACACGAAATAAATCGATGAAGCAGTTGTGGAATCGCTTACGCATTAAAGGTACCAGAAACCGTGTCGTTAGCAGACCTAACAGCCGATTCAATATCGAACGTACCAACGAGGCTACTAGAAACCGAATCGGGGCCTTTCGTAGAGGCATAAGAATTCCAATCTGCTAACAGAGATGAAGAGGACGACGATAACGTCGTCGGTAGTGAATTTTGAGTAGTATCACCGCCACCGGAAAACCAGTTCATTTTCAGGTTTGGAATCAAAACACTTTTGTTGGATTAGAGATCGGGAAACTCTTCGCCTGCTGGTGGATTGGCAGTAGGTTCAACCGTTCAACTGTTGGGTGATATCATGATACGACGTCGTCTTGGAGCCGATAGCCTCCACCACCACCCTCCGTGCTGACTGACATCGTTCATACCGTTTATATTTTGCAAGTTAAATTCGTTTAAAGGCTTTTTTATTTTATTATAATTAGTTTTATGACCCAACGTAATAGCTAGATATTTTTAATAAAATATATTTATATAATATTTATATGAGTAAAAATAAATTACTAATATTTAAAATAATGTAAACTAAAAGTTATTTTTAATTAAATATGTTTTAATTATAAATTAAGATTTTAGTTTATACATAATATAATACTTATATATTTTACTGCAAATTAATATTTATAGACTAAAAATAATAGAGTTATTTATCAGAACAATTGTATTTCTATTTTATTATTTATTGATTAAAAATAATAGAATTTATTTATCTTTTTAAAAATGATAAATTGTATGTATCTCTTATTTTTTTTATAATAATATGTTGTATTAATCTTTTATGGTGAAATGTAGAGGTGATATGTGACATTTGATTTTTTTTTAAGGGAAAATGACATCAAATAGCTCTGAACTTTCGACTTTGTACACATTTATGTACTGAACTTTTTTTTGTGCACATTTGGTAGTCAAAGTTTCAAAATTGTTCCAATTTGGTAGTTGGCGTACCTTTTAACCGGTTGCTTCCGGTTTCGATGCCTACATGGACAATTTTTTAATGACGTGTCTACTCGTTTTTATATTATACCCGGTTTTATCTACGTGGCAACCCGTTTTTTAAAATCACACAGGTTTATAACGCCGTATGAAATTAAGAAATCACCTGGGTTTATACGTCGTTTTTTAAATAACCCGGATGATAAAACCGGGTGATTTTAAAAAACGGGTTGCCACATAGATATAACCGGGTATAATATAAAAACGAGTAGCCACGTCATTAAAAAATTGTCCACGTAGGCATCGAAACCGGAAGCAACCGGTTAAATGATACGCCAACTACCAAATTGTAACAATTTTGAAACTTTGACTACCAAATGTGCACAAAAAAAGATCACTACATAAATATGTACAAAGTCTAAAGTTCAGAGCTCTCTTTGATGTCATTAACCTTTTTTTTATTATATAAGTTTATTAACCCATGTGTTACTTGAGTATTTTAAAAAAAAACCTAAATATTTTTTGAGAATATAAACTTATAAACAAATACACAATTGTTATATGCATGTGATATAAACATATATTAGTTTATCAAAAATTTAATTAAATTAGCACATTTATAATTTTTTCAACTATATCATTTTGTATACAATCAATGTAGGATGTCATACAAAAGTTATCCATAAACTTTTAACTCAAACTTAATTTTATTTTTATATAGGCATGTGTGATTAGTTCAATATATAAAATTATAAAAAACGTTGTGCTTGATTTAAATTTAAACGTATAGACATTAAACTTGTCCAAACATAATATTCAAAAAATATAGTTTTATCTTATTTAATAAGATCAATTTTTTTTTCTAAATAAGAAAAACTTAAATATGTAATTCAAATCCAGTTTATAAAAAGTAACATAATGTAACACCCACATTTATCACACAAATGCCACGTCAATACAATACACAGGTGGCAATAACGCAATCATCTCATAATGCACATGTCACAGGATTAGCGGAAAACACTGTTAATTAAAATTTTAATACAAGTCGCATACATCATAACTGATAGCTAACATACAAAGGTCAGATACAGAATACAGATAATAGTTCCGAAGTCTAATCTCAAAAGACAACTAGCACACATAAGCTCGGAACTGCCACGACCCCTACTTGGGCGGATGCTGCTGCTGTGACTGCGGTCCCACGGTCTGACTGCCTGACACATAGAAGACTCGAAAACATAAGTTGGACAGCTCGTGAGTACGCGAGGGTTAGACACTGCAGGTAAGCACATATAACATACACAACACATATATCTCGTCACACATATGCAACTCGATGCATAACACATATCTCTGCTAAAAGGGGACGCCGTTCCCCAGCTAACAGGCCGCACACAGCAGCGGTTAGCTACTCAATAGGCATAGGAGCGACCTGGCAATATCACCAATGTATATATACAGTTTCATATCTCATGACTGGTTAGGGACAGTCAGCCTGCGCGATCACATATCGCGGACACCTGCAATTCAAACACACATAGCACGTATAGGGTAGAGAAACTCATATCTGCGCGCTATCACAGTCTCATTCACATATATATCACAATCACATAGATGACTCGAAAGAATGCACGTGCGTTTGAAAGGAACTCGAGTACTCACCGACTACCCGATTTCGATTTGAAACTCGAAACTCTCAATGCGGCTCGGCACGTGATCGGCTAGAACCTGTAAACGCCACGGATCTCACAGATTAACACAAGCTCAATAACCGAATAATTCAATCCAAACATATTTATCACAATCAAACTAAACCCGAAACACGCCCCGAACAATCACCGACCCCCGAATCCCTTCACGAGACTCTCACCAAAACTCAAAACCCAACTGAACTCGACTCGACACTATCCCAAAGGAACTCGACATACTACGACCCCAAATCTCCCCAAAAGGATCAAACACGTTTTCCCTTGCAGATTGAAACCCGCGCCGCGCCCCCCTGCAGTCGCGCCGCGCCTCAGACCTTCTGCGCGTCGCGCCGCGGCCCCCTGCCCGTCGCGCCGCGACCAGGTGCCTGCTCCCTGCTTTGCTCTTCGATGACCATGGCCGAACCAGGGGAAACTCTCCCCTTTACACACGATTTCCAGCCCAAAAGCACGCAAATTACTATACAATAACCTCATATCACAAGGAAATTACTTCACATAACTCTCACAACATACAACACAAGATTTAACCTTCAAAACTAATAATCCTTACCTCAAGATTCTCAAGAACTCCAACAAGATGATGAAGATGATCAAGGTACAGCACTTGATTCAATTCTTGGCTGGAGCTCCTCCCAAATACACACACTCACTTCTTTCTCTGGGTTTTGGAAAAAGAAAAAGGATAAGGGATAGATAAGGAAGCTCACATATATACGTCTTTATCTTTATTCCGGTTCCGAACCCATTAACCCGGACTCGATATCACTTTTTCAACATTAATATCATCAGGACCCAATTAAATCCACGATCTCAAGGATAATAATCATCCACTAATTATTAGCTCGGAGACACGTATCACTCGGTCTCGACACGTTAAATCCACGAAACGGAATTTAATTGGACCAACGCAATAATATTAAAATAAAGAGCCAGTAAATTAAATCCACGTACCAGGCTCAAATTCGGGATGTTACAAATCCTCTCCTCTTAAAAAGATTTCGTCCCGGAATCTAGCTCGGATTCGGGAACAGCTGTGGATATCGACTCCTCATCTCGGCCTCGGGCTCCCAGGTGGCACTAGTACCCTTATGATGCCTCCACTGAACGAGTACTAGCGCGATCTCTTTATTCCGCAACCTCTTCACTTTTCGGTCAGTAATCGCCTCAGGCTGCTCGACATATCTCAAATGATCGTCCACGGTGATCTCGGATAACGGCACAAACTGATCATCTTTAGCCAAACACTTTCTCAGGTGACTCACATGAAACGTATCGTGGACTCCGGCCAGCTCGGGAGGCAACCTCAATTTATACGCCTGATCTCGGACTCTGGCGATGATCTCAAACGGACCGATGTACCGCGGACTCAGCTAACCTCGGTGTCTGAATCTAATAACTCCTTTCCACGGCGACACCTTTAGCATAACGCGGTCCCCGACACTGAACTCGAGCTCGGTCAGACGACGATCGGCATAACTCTTTTGCCGGCTCTGTGCTACTCTCATATGCTCGCGGATAACCGCCACCTTATCGCTCGTCTCCTGTAGCAACTCGGGCCCACTGATAGGTCGCTCGCCGACCTCGCCCCAACACACCGGGGTTAGGCACTTACGCCCATACAATGCCTCGAACGGAGCCATCTTGATGGAGGAATGGTAGTTGTTGTTGTACGCAAACTCGACTAACGGCAAGTGAACATCCCAACTACCACTGAAATCGATCGCGCAAGCTCGGAGCATATCCTCGAGAGTCTGATTCGTCTGCTCTGTCTGCCCATCTGTCTGAGGTCTGTACGCTGTACTCAACTGAACTCTCGTCCCCAGCTCGCGCTGAAAGCTCTGCCAGAACCTCGAAGTAAACCGCGTATCTCTATCGGACGTAATCGACATTGTAACGCCGTGCCTCGAAACTATCTCACTTATGTATAACCGAGCCAACTGATCCATAGTGATGGTGCCCCGAACCGCTAGAAAATGAGCACTCTTCGTCAATCGATCTACTATCACCCAGATTATGTCATTGCCTCGAACGGTGCGCGGAAGTCTAACGATGAAGTCCATCGTGATATGATACCATTTCCACTCTGGAATCTCTAAAGGCTGCAAATGCCCGTGAGGCTTCTGATGCTCGGTCTTAACTCGTAGACAAGTCATACACTCCTCGACATATCGACCCACATCTCTCTTCATCCCTGGCCACCAATAGAACTCACGCAAATCTCTATACATTTTGGTGCTCCCGGGGTGGATAGACAACCTCGATCGATGCGACTCGTCTAAAATCAGCTGTCGCAGATTACCGACTCTCGGAACCCAAACCCGATCATGAAACGCCCATAAACCTCTGCTATCTCTGCTCAATACCTCAAGCTGTCCCGCAAGCCGCTCTCTCTTCACGTTCTCTGTCCGCAAACCCTCTAGCTGAGCATGCCTCAGACTCTCCACTAGAGTCGATGTGACCTCGAGCCTCGCTGCTCGGGAAACCACCGTCTGGCCACACGTCTTACGGCTCAACGCATCGGCCACCACATTGGCCCTACCAGGATGGTACTGAATCTCGCAGTCATAATCCTTTAATAACTCGAGGATGCGCCGCTGTCTCATATTCAGCTTCTTCTGACTAAACAGGTACTGAAGACTCTTATGATCGGTATACACTACAAATCGCGAACCGTACAGATAATGACGCCATATCTTCAACGCAAACACTATCACGTCTAACTCGAGATCGTGCACGGTATGATTCTCCTCGTAGGTCTTCAGCTGTCGCGACGCATACGCAATCACCTTGCCTCGCTGCATCAGAACACATCCCAACCCGATACCTGACGCATCACAATAGACTACGAAATCCTCTATACCCTCGGGCAATGCTAACACTGGAGCCTGACATAACCGGGATTTCAGCTCCCTGAAGGCTGACTCCTGCTCATCGGACCACACGAAAGGAACGGACCGCCGTGTCAATCTCGTCTACGGCCTGGCAATCCTCGAGAAGTCCTGAATGAAGCGGCGATAATACCCGGCTAGGCCCAAAAAGCTGCGAACCTCAGGCACAGTCTTCGGCGGCTCCCAACTCATGACGGCCTCTATCTTCGCCGGATCCACTGAAATACCCTCGGCGCTCACAACATGCCCCAGAAACTGGACCTCGCGCAACCAAAACTCGCACTTGGAGAACTTCGCATACAGTCTCTCCGCTCGCAGCACGGTCAAAACCTCTCGCAAGTGCTGCTCGTGGTCCTCGGCACTCCTCGAATATATCAGGATGTCATCAATAAAGACAATCACGAACCGATCCAACATAGATCTACACACCGTGTTCATCAGATCCATGAATGTCGCGGGTGCGTTAGTCAGTCCGAAGGGCATGACTAGAAACTCATAATGGCCGTATCTCGTCCGAAATGCAGTCTTCGGAACATCCTCGTCTCTAACTCTCAGCTGATGATACCCCGATCTCAGATTAATCTTCGAGAAGAAGCTCGAACCCTGTAGCTGATCGAACAGATCGTCGATGCGTGGAAGCGGATAACGGTTCTTCACCGTCACTTTATTCAACACTCGGTAGTCAATACACATCCGCATAGAACCGTCCTTCTTCTTCACAAACAACACTGGAGCTCCCCACGGGGACGAACTCGGACGGATAAATCCACGATCAAGCAACTCCTGAAGCTACAACATCATCTCTCTCATCTTAGTAGGTGCCAGCCTATAAGGCGTCTTCCCAATAGGCACCGCTCCAGGAATAAGGTCGACACGGAACTCGACCTGGCGATCTGGCGGTAACCCAGGCAACTCCTCTGGGAATACCTCAGGGAACTCTCTAATCACAGGTATATCCGCTAGAGTCTTCTTCTCTAATCTGGCGTCAACAACATAAGCCAGAAAGGTCTCACACCCCTTCGCGACATACCTCTGAGCTCGGGCCATCGAAACAATACAAATCTCGCCTCGGCGCCTCTCGCCATACACTTTCACCGTCTCACTGTCTGAAATGGGTATCCGGATCATCTTCTTCGCGCACAGAATATCGGCCTGCCTGGCTGTCATCCAGTCCATACCCACTATCACGTCGAAACTGTTGATCTCTATCGGCAGTAGATCAATCAGAAACCAGTGAGCATCGATCTCTAAAACACAATCTCGGAATACTCGACTCACTAAAGCTGTACTACCGTCTACCCTTTCAACAACTAACGGCACAGATAAAATAGTAGGAGGCACAGAAAAGTAGGCACAAAACACGACAGATACATACGAGCGATCCGCTCCAGAATTAAATAAAATACGAGCACTAAGCCCGTTCAGGATGTACGTACCAGAAACAACATCTGTAGACTCACGGGCCTCCTCTGCCGTAGCCTGAAATACTCTGCCTCGGCCTCTAGGTGCTGACTCTCGACGGCTAGAAGATGAGGGCTCTGCTCTGGTCCCGCTAGTGCTCGCTCCCTGCACTGCTGGCGGCGCATCTGGACAATCTCTCACAATATGACCTGGCCTCCCACAGCGGAAGCACAGGGAATCCCTCGAAGTACATGTAAAAGAAGTGTGGCCATACTGACCACAACGATAACATCTGAGCTGCTCTGACATGCAAGGACCGGAATGGCGACGGCGACATCTCTGACAGTCTCTCTCCCCGGCTTAACTATCTGCCCGGCTCCCTGATGGCTGGGACCCCTGTCCCACGCTGCTCTGACTCTGGCTAGGAGCGCTATAATGGGAAGTCTGCCCCTGACTCTGACTGGCCGTCCCGGATCCCTGATACTGCCCAGACCTCCTGGACCTGCGATCTCTGCCTCTGTCTCTGTCTCTGCGAAATCCCGAACCCTGCCATTGAACCTGCTGCTGCTCAGGCTGTCTCTCTCTCTGAAAGTCCTGGGGCTCTCGATAATAGCTACAGGGCTGCTCGGACGTCTCGGTCCTCTGTCTCTGGGTCGGAGGCTGACCCCTCTGCCTCTCGATCTCTCTCTCTCTGACACGGGCCACCTCCAAGGCTCTCGCAAATGTCGGGGTGTCGTGAATCCCAACGAACTCCCGGGTATCAGATCTCAAACCATCGATAAAGGCATCGGCCTTACGAACCTCTGAATCCACGTGCTGAGGTGCAAACTGAGCATACTCATTAAAACGATCTACACACTGCTGGACTGACATACTGCCCTGCTGAAGATGTAGAAAACGACGCTCCATCTCCCGGCGCTCATCCCGGGGAATATACTGAAGCTCGAAAATGGCACGGAACTGATCCCACGACATAGCGTACGCTGCAGCTGTAGTAATGGATGACTCAATGGACTTCCACCACTGTGAAGCCCCTCCCTTTAGCAAATAGGCCGCATAGCCGACCATATCACGAGGGTCGACATGGGCAACTCGAAATGCCGCCTCTATCTCTCTCTCCCAAGCCATAGCCGCACCCGGCTCACCACCGCCACGGAACTGAGGTGGGACTCCCGCCATAAAGTCCTTAAACGACCCACCTCGCACAGAAGAAGAAGATGCCCTAGTCCCTGTCTCAATACTCGTAACAGGCGGCGGATCAGATCTCTGTCGCTGCTGATCTCTCTCTCTATAGAACTCAGTCAATACTGCCAACATCTCTGACCGGCGGACATACTCGTCTCCCGCTGGTTTCTCGGGCCCAGATCCCTCACCATGATCTGCCATAATAACCAACACATATCACAAAGGTAAGATAACAGATCGACCACCCAGCTTTATACAATAAGCTAGGTCAGTTAATTCCGCTAAACTCAGTCTCAGGGGAGAATCCCACAGATCTGAACACGGTAAGAGCTCAACCATCCACTGATACTCAATACTGAAACCACAAGCTCTGTTACCAAGCTGTAACACCCACATTTCTCACACAAATGCCACGTCAATACAATACATAGGTGGAAATAACGCAATCATCTCATAATGCACATGTCACAGGATTAGCGGAAAACACTGTTAATTAAAATTTTAATACAAGTCGCATACATCATAACTGATAGCTAACATACAAAGGTCAGATACAGTATACAGATAATAGTTCCGAAGTCTAATCTCAAAAGACAACTAGCACACATAAGCTCGGAACTGCCACGACCCCTACTTGGGCGGCTGCTGCTGCTCTGACCGCGGTCCCACGGTCTGACTGCCTGACACACAGAAGACTCGAAAACATAAGCTGGACAGCTCGTGAGTACGCGAGGGTTAGACACTGCAGGTAAGCACATATAACATACACAACACATATATCTCGTCACACATATGCAACTCGATGCATAACACATATCTCTGCTAAAAGGGGACGCCGTTCCCCAGCTAACAGGCCGCACACAGCAGCGGTTAGCTACTCAATAGGCACAGGAGCGACCTGGCAATATCACCGCTGTATATATACAGTCTCATATCTCATGACTGGTTAGGGACAGTCAGCCTGCGGATCACATATCGCGGACACCTGCAATTCAAACACACATAGCACGTATAGGGTAGAGAAACTCATACCTGCGCGCTATCACAGTCTCATTCACATATATATCACAATCACATAGATGACTCGAAAGAATGCACGTGCGTTTGAAAGGAACTCGAGTACTCACCGACTACCCGATTTCGACTTGAAACTCGAAACTCTCAATACGGCTCGGCACGTGATCGGCTAGAACCTGTAAACGCCACGGATCTCACAGATTAACACAAGCTCAATAACTGAATAATTCAATCCAAACATATTTATCACAATCAAACTAAACCCGAAACACACCCCGAACAATCACCGACCCCCGAATCCCTTCACGAGACTCTCACCAAAACTCAAAACCCAACTGAACTCGACTCGACACTATCCCAAAGGAACTCGACATACTACGACCCCAAATCTCCCCAAAAGGATCAAACACATTTTCCCTTGCAGATTGAAACCCGCGCCGCGCCCCCTGCAGTCGCGCCGCGCCTCAGACCTTCTGCGCGTCGCGCCGCGGCCCCCTACGCGTCGCGCCGCGACCAGGTGCCTGCTCCCTGCTTTGCTCTTCGATGACCATGGCCGAACCTGGGGAAACTCTCCCCTTTACACACGATTTCCAGCCCAAAAACACACAAAATTACTATACAATAACCTCATATCACAAGGAAATTACTTCACATAACTCTCACAACATACAACACAAGATTTAACCTTCAAAACTAATAATCCTTACCTCAAGATTCTCAAGAACTCCAACAAGATGATGAAGATGATCAAGGTACAGCACTTGATTCAATTCTTGGCTGGAGCTCCTCCCAAATACACACACTCACTTCTTTCTCTGGGTTTTGGAAAAAGTAAAAGGATAAGGGATGGATAAGGAAGCTCACATATATACGTCTTTATCTTTATTCCGGTTCCGAACCCATTAACCCGGACTCGATATCACTTTTTCAACATTAATATCATCAGGACCCAATTAAATCCACGATCTCAAGGATAATAATCATCCACTAATTATTAGCTCGGAGACACGTATCACTCGGTCTCGACACGTTAAATCCACGAAACGGAATTTAATTGGACCAACGCAATAATATTAAAATAAAGAGCCAATAAATTAAATCCACGTACCAGGCTCAAATTCGGGATGTTACAAATCCTCTCCTCTTAAAAAGATTTCGTCCCGGAATCTAGCTCGGATTCGGAACAGCTGTGGATATCGACTCCTCATCTCGGCCTCGGGCTCCCAGGTGGCACTAGTACCCTTATGATGCCTCCACTGAACGAGTACTAGCGCGATCTCTTTATTCCGCAACCTCTTCACTTTTCGGTCAGTAATCGCCTCAGGCTGCTCGACATATCTCAAATGATCGTCCACGGTGATCTCGGATAACGGCACAAACTGATCATCTTTAGCCAAACACTTTCTCATGTGACTCACATGAAACGTATCGTGGACTCCGGCCAGCTCGGGAGGCAACCTCAATTTATACGCCTGATCTCGGACTCTGGCGATGATCTCAAACGGACCGATGTACCGCGGACTCAGCTTACCTCGGTGTCTGAATCTAATAACTCCTTTCCACGACGACACCTTTAGCATAACGCGGTCCCCGACACTGAACTCGAGCTCGGTCAGACGACGATCGGCATATGAAAAAGTTTGAATTAGATTTCATATTTTCTTTTAATAATGAATTAGTAAAATTAAAAATCCAATTATGAAAAAAAAATCATAAATCATAAATTTAGAGAGATGATGTAGTGACACGTGGCATGAGATGTTTTTCTTTTTTCATTCAGATTTTTTAGAATTGATAATTTATTATAATTGCTACTAATAAGTAATAATAATAGAAAATTTTAAGAATAAAAGTCGATTTTAAATTTTATAAATTTGTTTAAAATTTAAAACCAATACTTTTGTAGAATGTTTATGAATGAAAACATATGAAATATATGAACGAATAATTGTATCTAATTTGTCAACATTTTATACTTATTTATGATTTAGCTAAAAAATTATGTTATATTAAAAAATAAATATTTGTGTTAAGATATTAATTATACAAAATTATTACAATTATAATATGAGTGTTTCAAATTTAAAGACAATATATATGTTTTAGTTATTAGCAACCTATCGGTTAATTGCGTTTAATATAATAAACTGAAGTGATTAATGTGAGGAAATAAATTAGGAAAGAAAGATAAAAATTTAGTTATATATATTTTTAATTAATTAAATTTACCATTGAATAATTCTAAATTAGGAAAAAGAGCGGGAAAATTAAAAGGTAATTCGTTGAGAGGATATCTGAAAGGTCTGCTCTCTACGGATCTTATCTTGACGCGACACCTTCCAACGAGTGCGGAATCCTCGTTAGTGGCTTGACAGAAAGACCACGCACACCGAAACACGGAGACTAGTACGGTGATAGACGAACAACGGATCGTCCCAACACAGTGATTCTCTCCACACGGAACTCTCCAAATGCTAGCAAGTTCGAGATCGCCCTTTTGCTTAATCTCTCTGAAATCTGCAAAAGTCTAATAATTAATCGAATTAACCCTTAATTATACTGACTGGTTCGACTTTGTCTAGGACAAATTCGAACTTGGCCCAAGGCCTATTCGAACTTGTCCTCCTAGACAAATTCGAATCTGACTTCAAACTTATGTTTGAACTTATGTTTGAACTTATCTTTGAACTTTATGTTTGAACTTATTGTAATACATTACACCAAGTTCAAACATACATACAATTAATATCAAACATATATAATCAAATATATATATATATATATATATATATATCAAACACTTGTTAATATTCAGTATCAAGTAAATTGACTTACACAAAATGCTATCTATACTTAGACTGCTATCGTCACACATGATGTACTAACAGACTCCCCCTTGACGATAGCTTCTAACTATTTACATTTTGTCTAACTACTTGAACTATATAAGCTACTACCTGCATATAAGCCTATATCGATACATACTCTAACTATCTTTTGGAATTTCCTAGCCTCAGATCTCCAGCCTTCATAAAAGAAGATAGGCTGATCGTGTAGCTTTCGTAGGTCATCCTTAGATAGGTTTATTAGGTGCAACGGATCATACACTTTCAAAATAACTTTGTCTTCTGAATCTTCCATTACTGCTTCAGCAGTATCGTTATCTATGTACCACCACTTCATGTTACTGAGAACATCTTGTGGCATAGACTTCAGTGGCACCTTCTTCAGACATTTGACGGGTTTGTAAACCATTTTAGCCCATGGTCTTCCCGTGTGAGGATCTATCCTTGATTCATCCTCCACTCTTTTTCCCGACCTCGGCTTGAGTCTTGGTCCCACATTATGCAACACGATATCAATCATAACTAAGATAGAGTAATTTAAGTTGCGGAATTTCAGATTACAAGTACAAACATTAGGATAAGTTTAATAAAATTTTAGTTCAGATTACAATTTTATAAAATAAACTTATAAAGGGCACCATCTAATCTAATACATGTCATCATATGATCAATTCAAATCTACCCAGACCACCACAAGTATCTTCTGCCAATCAGTACCGAAGGGTTTTGTTGAGTAGTGGTCTATAGAATACTTCAATCTTGATCTTGTAAGACCTAAGAACTAGGTCCTGCAGGTGACTTTCATTTATCTTTTCCTGTAAAATATTAAACAACAACTGGTAAGCAAGGCTTAGTGAGAATATAGATTTTCAGGTTACATGCATTAATCAAGCGGATCATGGGTCAAAGCGTGATATGTCTGGACTGCCGCTACAGCCACTCAATGATTGAGACATAGAACTCAGGGAATCGGATGATGTTCAGCCCACGCTCACGCTTTTAGTGGAAGCTATCCACTCATGCTGGGCTAGCTACCAGCGGTCTTCATGGGGGAACATCGGAATATCAATACCAAGTTCAATAGAACTGGTGACATAGCTAGGTCTAGAACAATAGACCGATAAAGCTAATTATTCTAAGCTGAATCAATATGTCAAATGATGCGATCAATAAAGAAAGCATAGTGATCAAAGTCATGATAGCAATAACATATGAAATGAACTATAAGTACAATGTCATGTGAAATGATAAGTCAAATTAGCTATCATGATCCACAGGGCATCACCGAACCATGGTGTGCACAGGTCACAATCCAGCTGAGCATTCATGAATGTCAAATAAACTGTCATCAACAATATATCTCAATCGGAAGTCTAGCATGAAAAACTGAATATCTATAACTCACAGTTTCTGTAGTCTTTATCAAGCAGATTTATAATCCACCACCTGGGTTATCCCAGGATTTATCTTTAATCTTTCTGAACTCTGGCTTTGCCTTTTCAATCTTTAATTTTGTAATTCTTTAACTCTTTGTTCAGAATTTATCTGAACCTGTCCAGAATAATATTACATCATTGTCAATTTCATAATCTTTTGACTTTAAAGTCTTTATATTCTTATTTTCATCTGATTCTGACTGATAATTCTTTATTCTTCCCTCTTGGATTAATGATTCTTGTGTTTAAAGAATATCAAAATATATATCTACAAATTCGGACCAACCCTCATCCGGATTCGGATCTAAGGATCATCCGAATTAGGATCAGATTCGAAATGTACTGGAACTAGAGAACTCGCCGAGTAAACTCGGTGAACTCGCCGAGTTCACATCCGAACTTCGGATAGGGAACCGGATTTCGGACCATCCGAATTATGCTGACCCATCCGAATTCGGGTCCATCCGAGATCGGTTCTAATTTAATTTCGGTCCAAATCTAATTTCGGTTTTCATCCGAATTCGGGTCCCAACCGAATTCGGATCCGATACTTATGAATTTTTTGAAGAATGTTCAAGCTGTTCTTGGGAACTCGCCGAGTTCCCCTATGAACTCGCCGAGTTCACTTGCAGATTGCAGGTCGACCCTTACGGGTTTTACCAAAAATTCACCAATCGACAATTATACTAACATGCAATTAAATCCAACGTTATATTATCAATTTTGGGGTGTTTCTACACTATTTTCTCTATCTCTAACACATTAAATCGTCCAGATTTGTTCAAAATGTTGAAATTTTCTCAAGAACACAAAAGTTTATAAAAACTCAGATTTTTGATCTTTTTGGACGATTTAAGCTACGATTTCTGTTTCTAAATCATTTATGGGTTTCATTACATGATTTCTAACCAGTATTTCAAACATATAACATAATTTTTACAGATTTATAAATTCGAATTTGTACATTTAAATTCTTAAAAATACAAACTACAACTTAAAATTTAGTTGTATTACCTTAAATTTCACTTGATTCTTGATATACTTCAGTTAATCCACGAATTTCTTCCTCTGATTTTGATTTCCAGCAGATTTTTAGAGACTTTAGAGAGAGAAATTGAGAGAATTTGAAGTTGTAAGATGATGATGAAGATGAAGAAATAAAAGACTTATGGTCTTTTATTTCTAAACTTTCGGATATTGACACATTTGGTCCCTCCACATCTGATTTTCATTTAAATTCAGATTTATCTTCATTTTATCATCACTAGTTAACTTATCTTAATCAAATATTTTCATTACTTAATTAAAAATTACAATACAAATAATGTAATAAAATTACATTATTGAATCAAAGACAGAATTAACGTTAAGTCAAAAGCTAGGTTGTTACAGAATGGGCTCCACCACGCATAAACTTCGTCCCCGAAGTTAGCTATGTTCGAACAGACTTGGATACGTTGCTTTCATGACATCTTTTGATTCCCAAGTCTGATGCGAACCCTTGTGGTGTTTCCACTGGACGAGCACCATCTGTATTTCTTTATTACGAAGCTTTTTGGTCTTCGAGTCCAGAATGCATTCCGGCTCTTCAACCACTCGAAGCTTCTCATCAATTTGCACATTAACGTGTGGTATCTGAACTTCTCTTTCATCAGCTAGACTCTTTCGTAGATGACTAACATGGAATACAGGATGTATTCCAGCTAAGTCAGTTGGCAGTTCAAGACGATACGATTGATTTCCTATCTTTTCAACAATCTTGAACGGGCCAATGAATCTCGGAGCTAGCTTGTTCCTCTTTATGAACCGAACCACATTTTTCATTGGGGATACCTTCAACATCACCCAATCGTTAACTGCAAAACTGATCGATCTGTGACGATTATCATAATACGACTTCTGCCTGCTTTGAGCTTCAAGGATGTTCCTTCTGACAAGCTGAATCTTATCATGAGTCAACTGTAGAAGGGCAGGACCTGCTAAAGGAGATTCACCTGTTTCGCGCCAATAGGTGGGAGTTCTGCACTTTCGTCCATATAAAGCTTCAAAAGGAGCCATCTTAATCGTGGAATGATAACTGTTGTTGTATGAGAATTCGACCAAGGGTAAATGGTCATCCCAGTTACCACCCAGATCAAGAACGCAGGCACGGAGCATATCTTCCAGAGTTAGGATAGTGCGTTCACTTTGGCCATCTGCATTAGGGTGATAAGCTGTACTCATTGAGATTCGAGTACCCAACCCGTCTTGCAGTGCTTTCCAAAATCTCGAAGTGAAACGACTATCACGATCAGAGACGATAGATTTTGGCACACCGTGACGTGAAATAACCTCGGTGATGTACATCTGCGCCAATCTATCAAGTGAGTATGTCTCTTTCATCGGTATGAAATGTGCTGACTTCGTTAATCGATCCACGACTACCCAGATGGAGTCGTGTTGTCTCTTGGTCTTTGGCAATTTCGTGACAAAGTCCATGGTTATATGCTCCCACTTCCACTCAGGAACTGGCAGTGGTTGCATATCCCCGAAGGGCTTCTGGTGTTCTGCCTTAACCATTTGACATACTATGCAGCTTTCAACGAATTGACCGATGTCTTTCTTCATTCCTGGCCACCAATAATCCGCTTTCAGATCGAAATACATCTTTGAGCTGCCAGGATGAATGGATAACTTGGACTGATGGGCTTCGGATAGAAGAGTGTTGCGAATAGAACCATATTTAGGAATCCAGATTCGGTTTCCCTTGAGACATTGAAGTCCCAAATGATTCATAGACAGAAATTGAAGTTGCCCTTTGAGATTTTCAAAACAGATGTTCTCTTCTTTTAATGCTTCGACTTGAGCAGATTTAATATCTTCAATGAGATCAGAAGAAAATACAACTGGAGTCAGGGCATAGCAACACTTTTCCGGATAGACTTTTCTACTCAATGCATCCGCGACCACATTGGCTTTGCCGGGATGATATAGGATCTCGCAATCATAGTCCTTGATAAGCTCCAAGGACCGACGCTGTTTCATGTTCAGATCCTTTTGAGTAAAAAGATGTTTGAGGCTTTTATGGTCGGTGTAAAGCTGACACCGAGTCCCATAGAGATAATGCCGCCAGATTTTTAATGCAAAGGTAACGGAAGCCAACTCAAGATCATGAGTTGGTGCACTTTTCTCATAATCCTTCAATTGCCTTGAAGCGTAGGCAATGACTTTTCCCCTTTGCATGAGGACACAACCTAAACCAGTACCAGATGCATCGCTATAAACAACGAAGTCATCATTGCCCTCTGGTAAGGCTAGGATTGGCGCTTGAATGAGTTTCTGCTTCAGAGTTTCAAATGCCTCTTGCTGTTTATCAGCCCATACGAAAGGTGTATTCTTTCGTGTTAGCATCGTAAGTGGCACAGCAATCTTCGAAAAGTCCTTAATGAATCGCCGGTAGTAACCAGCCAATCCAAGGAAACTTCTGATTTCGGAGGCATTGCGAGGCGTTTGCCATTTTTGAACGGCCTCGACTTTGGATGGATCAACAGAGATGCCTTCGCCAGATACAACATGGCCAAGGAATTGAATCTATAAAGAAATCAGAACAGAATTCAAGTTTTGAAACAACAAACGCTTTAAGAAATAACTCGAGACAACGTAATATTTTACCTGTCTGAGCCAAAACTCGCATTTTGAGAATTTTGCATAGAGTCTTTCATTTCTCAATAACTCTAGCAATTGACGTAGATGAACAATATGATCAGCCTCCGTTTTGGAGTAATTCA
The DNA here is from genome assembly GCA_020465985.1 of Centrapalus pauciflorus. Classification (NCBI taxonomy): domain Eukaryota; kingdom Viridiplantae; phylum Streptophyta; class Magnoliopsida; order Asterales; family Asteraceae; genus Centrapalus; species Centrapalus pauciflorus. The sequence continues at coordinate 194,189 of JAANYP010001798.1, forward strand.
GAATATCGTCTATGAATACGATAACTGACTTATCCAGCATTGGTCTGCACACTCGATTCATGAGGTCCATGAACGCCGCTGGTGCATTCGTTAATCCGAAAGGCATTACGAGAAATTCGTAATGACCATATCTTGTTCGGAAGGCTGTCTTTGGAATATCCTCCTCTTTAACTTTTAGCTGATGATACCCAGAACGAAGATCGATTTTTGAGAAATAGCTGGCTCCTTGTAGCTGATCAAATAGATCATCAATTCTGGGCAGAGGATATTTATTTTTAATTGTGACTTTGTTCAACTCACGATAGTCAATGCACATTCGGAGAGTTCCGTCTTTCTTCTTTACGAACAAGACAGGTGCACCCCACGGAGATGAACTCGGTCGGATAAATCCCTTCTCTAACAGATCTTGCAATTGCTTTGACATTTCCTGCATTTCTGCAGGCGCAAGTCTGTAGGGAGCTTTAGCGATGGGAGCCGCACCAGGAACTAAGTCGATCCCGAATTCAACTTGTCGTTCCGGTGGCACTCCAGAAATGTCATCAGGGAATACGTCTGGGAACTCACAGACGATCGGAATATCATACACTGGTTTCTTGTTGGCTTCCGGGGTGGATTCAGACGAGACATAACAAAGATAAGATTCGTGACCCTTAGAAAGATATTTACGCGCTTTCTCAACCGATATAAAACAATGAGCACCTTTACGCTTGTCGCCTTTAATCTCTAACACTCGGCCGTCTGAAGTCTTGATTCGGATGATTCGGCGGTTGCAGACAATAGTAGCCTCGTTGTTCGTTAACCAATCCATGCCGATGATAACGTCGAACTCTTTTAGCGGTATCGGAATAAGATCGAGGTTAAATACAACGTGATTAACGAGTAATGTGCAATTTCGATAAACGGAATCAGCCACAACGTAATTGTTACTGGCTGTCTCTATGTCAAGTATAACAGGAAGCTTTGAAGGAAACATAGATAATCTTTGCGCAAAAGTAGTCGAGATGTATGAACGGCTTGCACCGGAGTCGAATAACACACGTGCAGGTATTGAGTTTAATAAAAACGTACCGGTAACCACATCCGGGGTTTCTTTCGCTTCCTCCGCCGTTATTTGGAAGGCACGGGTCCTAACAGTTGGAGTTGCAGCTGAGCTTTTCATTGTAGAACCTCCAGCTGATGATTGTGATTGACCTCGTTGTCCACTGTGGCACTGATACATGAAGTGACCACGCTTTCCGCATTTAGCACAACCAAGACCTCGTTGGGGGCACTCTTCTCTACTATGGCCGATTCTGCTACACACATAACACGTGACATCGTCTGGATTACACAATCCCATATGCGATTTTCTGCATCTCTTGCAGAATCGTGGTTCATTTGTAAGCGAATAAGCTTGGACTTTCTGTGGCGAACTGTACTGTTGAGACTGTTGGGGTTGCTGAGTCTGAGATCTATTCGGCTTGAAGAATCTGCCAAATCTTTGCTTCTTTGGGGGAGATGGACAAGTCGGGTTCATTGATGGAGCGTAGAGTTGATCGCCGTACTCTAAATATCCTCTCTCAATCTGCCTTGCCGCTTCAACCATTTCGAGATACGAATTGTACTTTATTGCGCTCATTGGGTGTCGATATTTCGGGTTAAGTCCTCCACGAAATCGGTTCATCTTCCTTTCTTCCGTAGCTACCTGATATGAAGAATATCCACAGAGCCGTGAAAATTCGTGCTCGTACTCGTCTACAGTCTTGGTTCCTTGGGTTAACTGCATCAGTTGAACCTCCATCTTGTCTTGTTGGTCAGCAGGACAATACTTCGCGTTGAACATTTCAAGAAACTGGTCCCATTCTAGAGTCTGGATGACCTCCTCACCATAAATACTTCTCTGGGTCTTCCACAAGGCACGGGCAGCACCCACGAACAGAGCAGATGCATAACTCACTTTCTTAGACTCCAAGCAATCGGAGATTCTGAAAATTTCTTCAGTGTGACTTATCCAATCCATCGCCTGGATTGGGTTGACTGTACCCTCGAAGTTAAGGGCACCGCTAGCTTTAAAATCCTTGAAGTTACAGCCTTTCGGCTGCTCAATTTGGGCATTCGGAGTAGAGTTATCAGAATCAGATTCATCGTTCTGGATTTGTTTATCTTTTCTTTTGTTCTTTTTGTCAGCGCGTCTTTTTGCTTCGGCCTCATCTCTAGCCTGAAGCTGTTCTTGCATATACTTATTTTGTTGTTCAGTATGCTGAGCTAGTAGTTGTTGCATCATTTCAAACATTTGTTGTGGGGTCATGTTGTTGGGAATGTCACCTGATCCTGACATCTTTACTGAAAATTAAAAATCATTTAACTATCAGTTTATAGACTTAGATCTATGTACCCTTTTTCCCCATCCTAACAGTCTGTACATCCTATCTCAGTTCAAACCACCTAAATGATTGATACATATGTATTGCTTCAGTTTGAGATCAAGTATTACTCTCGTAATACTTGATTCACTCAAACTATGGGCTCTGATACCATCCTGTGAAGATCTCCCCTTACGGGGCAGTCCTCAGAGTCTAGGTCCCACATTATGCAACACGATATCAATCATAACTAAGATAGAGTAATTTAAGTTGCGAAATTTCAGATTACAAGTACAAACATTAGGATAAATTTAATAAAATTTTAGTTCAGATTACAATTTTATAAAATAAACTTATAAAGGGCACCATCTAATCTAATACATGTCATCATATGATCAATTCAAATCTACCCAGACCACCACAAGTATCTTCTGCCAATCAGTACCGAAGGGTTTTGTTGAGTAGTGGTCTATAGAATACTTCAATCTTGATCTTGTAAGACCTAAGAACTAGGTCCTGCAGGTGACTTTCCTTTATCTTTTCCTGTAATATATTAAACAACAACTGGTAAGCAAGGCTTAGTGAGAATATAGATTTTCAGGTTACATGCATTAATCAAGCGGATCATGGGTCAAAGCGTGATATGTCTGGACTGCCGCTACAGCCACTCAATGATTGAGACATAGAACTCAGGGAATCGGATGATGTTCAGCCCACGCTCACGCTTTTAGTGGAAGCTATCCACTCATGCTGGGCTAGCTACCAGCGGTCTTCATGGGGGAACATCGGAATATCAATACCAAGTTCAATAGAACTGGTGACATAGCTAGGTCTAGAACAATAGACCGATAAAGCTAATTATTCTAAGCTGAATCAATATGTCAAATGATGCGATCAATAAAGAAAGCATAGTGATCAAAGTCATGATAGCAATAACATATGAAATGAACTATAAGTACAATGTCATGTGAAATGATGAGTCAAATTAGCTATCATGATCCACAGGGCATCACCGAACCATGGTGTGCACAGGTCACAATCCAGCTGAGCATTCATGAATGTCAGATAAACTGTCATCAACAATATATCTCAATCAGAAGTCTAGCATGAAAAACTGAATATCTATAACTCACAGTTTCTGTAGTCTTTATCAAGCAGATTTATAATCCACCACCTGGGTTATCCCAGGATTTATCTTTAATCTTTCTGAACTCTGGCTTTACCTTTTCAATCTTTAATTTTGTAATTCTTTAACTCTTTGTTCAGAATTTATCTGAACCTGTCCAGAATAATATTACATCATTGTCAATTTCATAATCTTTTGACTTTAAAGTCTTTATATTCTTATTTTCATCTGATTCTGACTGATAATTCTTTATTCTTCCCTCTTGGATTAATGATTCTTGTGTTTAAAGAATATCAAAATATATATCTACAAATTCGGACCAACCCTCATCCGGATTCGGATCTAGAGATCATCCGAATTAGGATCAGATTCGAAATGTACTGGAACTAGAGAACTCGCCGAGTAAACTCGGTGAACTCGCCGAGTTCACATCCGAACTTCGGATAGGGAACCGGATTTCGGACCATCCGAATTATGCTGACCCATCCGAATTCCGGTCCATCCGAGATCGGTTCTAATTTAATTTCGGTCCAAATCTAATTTCGGTTTTCATCCGAATTCGGGTCCCAACCGAATTCGGATCCGATACTTATGAATTTTTTGAAGAATGTTCAAGCTGTTCTTGGGAACTCGCCGAGTTCCCCTATGAACTCGCCGAGTTCACTTGCAGATTGCAGGTCGACCCTTACGGGTTTTACCAAAAATTCACCAATCGACAATTATACTAACATGCAATTAAATCCAACGTTATATTATCAATTTTGGGGTGTTTCTACACTATTTTCCCTATCTCTAACACATTAAATCGTCCAGATTTGTTCAAAATGTTGAAATTTTCTCAAGAACACAAAAGTTTATAAAAACTCAGATTTTTGATCTTTTTGGACGATTTAAGCTACGATTTCTGTTTCTAAATCATTTATGGGTTTCATTACATGATTTCTAACCAGTATTTCAAACATATAACATAATTTTTACAGATTTATAAATTCGAATTTGTACATTTAAATTCTTAAAATACAAACTACTACTTAAAATTTAGTTGTATTACCTTAAATTTCACTTGATTCTTGATATACTTCAGTTAATCCACGAATTTCTTCCTCTGATTTTGATTTCATGCAGATTTTTAGAGACTTTAGAGAGAGAAATTGAGAGAATTTGAAGTTGTAAGATGATGATGAAGATGAAGAAATAAAAGACTTATGGTCTTTTATTTCTAAACTTTCGGATATTGACACATTTGGTCCCTCCACATCTGATTTTCATTTAAATTCAGATTTATCTTCATTTTATCATCACTAGTTAATTTATCTTAATCAAATATTTTCATTACTTAATTAAAAATTACAATACAAATAATGTAATAAAATTACATTATTGAATCAAAGACAGAATTAACGTTAAGTCAAAAGCTAGGTTGTTACAATCTTCGCAATAACTTCAGCATAAGGGTCCTCACCGACATTGATTAACTCTTTCCAGGATAACTCCTTCACTTCTACCTTCGGCAATGTGTTAAACACTTTATGCATTCGCCTCAGGTATTGGAGTCCATCTCTTCTTTTCAGTATAAAAAGCTGCAGTTCTCTGTCGAAAAACCAGCTAAGAATTCCACCAGAGAGATTTTCAGATCCTGGCACTTTCATCTTTTCCTTCATCTTCGGGTCTGCCTTCTTCTCTTCCTTACGGAACCACAGATTTAACAGTTCAGCCCTGGTTGGCTCTTTCTCAGCTTCCTCCAGTTCTGAATCTTCTACAGAGGCCAACTTAATCTCGTCAATATCAATCACATTTTGATTGTTCTACACATATAGCTCTGTGGTAGGCTGTGAATGAATGATCACTTCATCAACATTGTCATCTTCATCTTCCACCGCCTCTTCATCGGATTTCCAATCAACTATGTCTTCAGGAACAAACTCCCCTTCCTCCAAATCTTCAACATCATTTTCAAAATCAAATGCTATTTCTTCCTCTTCAATATCCATTAGAGCCTCAATCATTTTGCTCTCTACAGACTTTGAAGTCTCACCTTCAGCTCCTTCCATTGCAGTAGACTGACTCGGCTCCCCCTGAATTGTTGCATGCTGAGCAGTTGAAAAATCTACTGGCTCACTTTCTTTTCTAGACTCGGGATCATTGCTGTCATCATCTTCTCTCCTTATCGCTTCAGTTTCTTTGCATCTTGTCTCCCCCTGAGCTTGAAGATTTTTCAGTAACTGCTCCAGGAGGGACTTCATTGATTTAATCTTAGACGCTTGATTAGTAACAGTTGTTCTCAGTTCTGCATTCTCCTGATCAAGTCTGGCGTTATGCGCTTGAAGTTCATTAACTGCTTTGGTAAGCTGGAAGATTTGGACTGTTTGGAAAACTACTTTGCTCCTTAGCTCTGTGAAACGCTGATTTTCAATGTAAGTGTACGATGTGGATGGAATAGATGTGATTGGTGATGGCGTTATGGATGGCTGAACAGCTGGTATCTCAGGCTCTGGAGCAGAAGTAGATGAAGCTCCCTGCATGAATCTGTGCCTTTTCGCCCTTTGCCTTGGCACAAGAGGAGTAGGATCTTCTGCTTCATAATCAGAATCATCCTCATCTGATTCTCTAGCCACTCCCTTTCCTTCCTCTCTTTCACTGACCACAATTCTTGATCCGTATCTGCCTATTCGAACAGATGGATCAACTGATTCAACTGCTACTTCTTCGACTTCTACCTCTTCAACTTCCTCAGACTCAGATTCTGAGGTGGTCACTGCTTGACCTTCTTCCTCAGGCTGATATTGATCTATGTCTCTCATAAGATCATCGTAATCAGCTGGAGGCTCCAAGATAGTATCAATTAGCTCAGCAGAAATATCTTCTTGTGCCTGAGAACCTTGTGCCCAAATTTCCTCTAGAGTCTCTACTCGAGGATCAATTTCTGGGGCCACGCCTGAAGGGCCCGCAGCATCCGACGATGGACCTGCTGCCAATGACTCCGGAATTCTGCTTGAGCTTGGCCTCGTAGCCTGAGTCTGTCTTTCCTGAGCTCTTTGCGTCCTTCGAGGTTGTGGTTGAGGGCGTTGTTGTTGTTGTGGCTGTTGCTGCTGTTGCTGCACTTGATGCGCCTGAGGTCCTTCTCCAGCCAAATTATTCCCAGCTGGAGCCACATAATCTGGATCTACCACTGCACCAAAGAGAGGTTCATCGAGTGGTCTAATCTGCTCAGCCCTGCGGGCGTTGTGTGACTGGCAGTCTGCAAAAATACGTTTGTCTATAACTGCCACACTTTGAATATCTGGCAGCTGTGGCAGATTCGGCAAAAAGTGACGGACCAACATCATCACAAAGCGCGGATACATAAACAATATTTCGCGCACTGGAGCCGTGATCTGGTGCACGAACTCCGCAAAAAACATCTCAGAATAGCTGAAGCTTTTATTATATACCAAGGCAATCATAGCCGACTGCATCTTGGATACTATATAGTCAAAACCCGCCTTTTTCGGTGCAAAGCACACCATAATCACGTGCGCTAGATACCTCCATTGGCCTATCAAACCACTCTTCATATAAGAAGCTTTAGCAATATCGAGTCCATAACGCTGCGCAAAAAGGCCGCTTGCCTTATGTTCAACGTGAAATCGATTGGCCTGCCTCTTGTTCTACTGTCCCGAGTTGCAAAATCTGACGCAGCATGTCAGCAGAAAACACTATAGGCTGCTCGCCAACTCTTGTCCTTAACACTGTTGGCGTCACGGTACAATCCACTTGTAAATAATCCCAGAATTGCCTAACATATGGCAATATTATCTGTACATTATGTGATAGTGCATATGACACCCTGGAATGTGCCAAAAATTCTACCATCTGCCGAAAGGCCTAAGCTTCGGGAAGCTCTCTGTCTGGCGATATGACCATATTATGCTTCTGAAAAAATGCTCTTTCACCCATATCTGCACATTAAACAATAACATATATTAGAAGTGAAATATAAAAATGAAACTTGTTTAATTTCAAATTTGTTTTATTTTGAACTTTCGTAAGTCCAAAATCCAACACATTCAAATTTCTACAAGTTTGGATTTAAAATTATGCAAACATTTCGACTTTCATAATAAATTCGAAGGACATGTTCGAATTTGACTGAATTCGAGTTTGTTGGCAAATTCGAATTTCCTGACAAATTCGAACATGATGAACATGTTCGAATTCGGTCACTTTCGAACACAAATCCATGATTTAAACTCCATTTGACTTAGAAATTAGTATCGTCTAGTCCTATTAGGTTCTAATCGAAGATATATGTCCTTTATTTGAAGTTTCACCGGTTAAAACTTGTGATTTTGAATCACAAAGTTTAAACCCTAAAAACTTCAGGAATGGTCGATTTTTTGCAATAAATGAGTCCTAGGCTACCTAAATTTTGTATAATCTTGATGTTTATACCTAGATTAGTAAGTAGATTCGAACACACACGAGCAAAACTTCGAGAAATAGTTGAAAATTCGAAAACGGCAAACTCGAAGGTAAGTTCGAAATCGTCGGTAGACAAATTCGAAAAGATAGAATCGAAGGTAGGTGATAATTAATGTTCACTGTTGACCTTTATATACTAACCACCTTCGAACTTGTCGTTAAGTTCGACTTTACTGACAGAATCGAATATTTATTCGGATTTGTCTTAAATTCGAACATACTTGAAATTTTTGAAAATCTTTGAATAAAATTCAACTTTTCCAACGTTTTCATCTTTTTCAACCTTTTCGTGTAAAGGAACAAACTTTGCAAAAATTACTTACACTAAGCACTAGATTTTCATGCAATGTTTATTTATTCAACTAAAAATGCATCCTTAGTAACTTTGACCTTTTTCCTAAAAAGAAAAATAAAATAAAGTTAAATTTTGAATAAAATTTAAACTTAAACTACTCAAAAATACTTTTTAAAATTTACATCCAATAGTAACAGAATATTTTTGGCGAGAAAGTCAAAGAAAGGTTCAATCAGATAGCGGTGTCAGATACGCACTTTCAATATTTCACTCTCACATTTAGGAATTTTTGCTTCCTTTGATTGTTTGTCGTGACACACATTTCTAGGCGATTGTCGGTATTGTTTTCCCTTTAAACATGTTACACTTTGGAATATCCCTTGGCTTTTTTATTTATCAAGAAACTTCCTTACGTGTCTCATACGTAGACATACTTTTATGATCAAGGCATACACACAATGATTATAACTTTTCGGTATTGCAAATTTTCTTTAAAAGGCAAACGTCGGACACAGTTCTGTATTTACATACAACAGAGTGTCTTAGTTTGTCTTAAAGTTTATTTTAAAGCTAGCAAGACAGCGGTGACAGGTCTGTACTGACGTACAACAAAGCGACTTATCTTGCTAACTCGAGTCAAACCAGAGGCAACAGGTCTGTACTTACGTACAACAGAGTTACTTGTTTTGACTCTCAATTCACTATCATGATTTTTTTATTCTTTTCTTTTCTTTAAGATGTATCTGATGTTGCTATACATCCCCCAGAAAATTTGCATACCTCATTTAGAATCATTGTCTGTATGTCTCTAACATAAAAATTAAGACCCTTTGGTCATACATCTAAGTTAGTTACACATATGACTTTTTCTTGAATATTTTATTAGCTTTTAGAGTCCCTTTGTGCATTATGCCTACCAACACATCAAACTAGAAAATGTATAACACTTAGAGTTAAGGTGTATTATGTGTGAAAGCTTAACACTTAGAGATTGTATCGACTGTGCTAATTTTCGTCACTTTGAACCTATGCATCTAAGACTTAACTCATTTTCTAATATTCTTTTTTTTTATAGCTTTTTATGGTTTTCTCTCTTTTTTCTTTTGTTTTTCATAAATAAGAATAAGAAAATAAAATAACCTGCTAACTTACTATAAAAGGAACGAAATTCTACTTAGCTACTTAACTTACTATAAAAAGAAAGAAAAATTACTGCTATAAAAAGAAATAAATTCTACTAAGGTCAAGCTACTCTGGATTACGCATGCCATTTAGTTGAACTAACAACTCAAAACGTGACTTATCAAAAGCTTTGGTAAATAAATCAGCATTATTATCTTCCGTTACCACTTTTACCAGCTTAATTAAATTCTTTTCAGCACAATCACATATAAAATGGTGTCTTATGTCTATGTGCTTGGTTTTACTGTGTTTAACTGGATTATTGGTTATAGCAATAGTAGACTGGTTATCTATCCTAATAGGAGTATGAGTATAAGTCAAACTGTAATCCCGCAATTGTTGTTGTATCCACAAAACCTGTGAACAGCAACTACTAGCAGCAACATATTCGGCCTCGCACGTTGACACGGCTACCAAAGTCTGTTTCTTGCATTGCTAGGAAACGAGTCTCCCTCCAAGGAACTGACAACCTCCAGTTGTTGACTTGCGATTCAAGCTGCATCCTCCATAGTCTGAATCAGTGAATGCTTCCAATTCCAGATCACCATCCGCGTGATACCAAAGTCCCAGCTTTGGTTTCGACTTGAGGTATCTCAGAATCCGCTTCACAGCTTTCATGTGCATCTTTTTTGGATTAGCTTGAAACCTAGCACAAATACACACAGCAACATTATGTCAGGTCTAGAAGCAGTTAAATACATGAGTGATCCGATCATGGCCCGATATAACGTCGGATCCACATCAATATCACTTTCTGTACCCGGTCCGAGATTATGATTCACTTGAATCGGCGTGCTGAAGTGAGCAGTCAACTTTGTCCCCTCCATCCCGAAGTGCTCTAGAATGTCGTAGACATACTTCGTCTGATGGATAAACATGCCCTCCTTCCTCTGTTCGACTTGCAAACCCAGAAAGAAGTTTAACTCACCCATAGCACCCATCTCAAACTTAGACTTCATCACCTTCTCAAAGTCTTTGCACATCTGCTCGTTTGATGACCCGAAAATGATATCATCGACATACACTTGTACCAAGATGAAATGTTCACCCTTTCTCTTCACAAAAAGCATACTATCAATTCTCCCTCTTTCAAACCCGTTGTCTAAAAGATGAGTAGATAGAGTCTCGTACCACGCCCTTGGTGCTTGATGTAGTCCATACAAAGCCTTATCTAAACGATACACTCTGTCTGGATACTTCGGGTCTGTAAACTCAGGCGGTTGTTCCACATACACCAATTCCTTCACTTTCCCATAAAGAAAAGCACTCTTTACGTCAAGTTGATAAACTTTAAAACCTTTGAAGGACGCAAAGGCCAGAAACAAACAGATTACTTCAAGCCTTGCCACTGGTGCAAATACTTCATTGTAATCGATTCCTTCCTCTTGGTTGAAACCCTTTACCACAAGTCTTGCCTTGTTGCGAGTCACTATACCCCGATCATCTCTCTTGCACTTAAAAACCCACTTGGTTCCTATTGCAACTTCTCCTCGAGGTAATGGAACTAACTCCCACACTTCAAGTTTCCTAAATTGTGACAGTTCTTCCTGCATCGCTTCAACCCAAGAATTGTCCTTTAGTGCCATTTGCACATTCTTCGGCTCTACTTGCGAGATGAAACACGAATAGAGGCAAGTGTGAAAGGCCTCGGAGTCATTGATCATCGACAACAACACTGTGTTGTTATTCAAACTACTCCTAGTCCTCACACCAGCATTTGGATTTCCTATGATGCTCTCAATCGGATGATTCTTATTAATCCTAGATGTTTCTATCTCGTCAACCCTAAGATTATCTCCTAAATTTGATCCTGTAACATCCTCGAATTCAATTACTGTAATTTGGATCTATTTAGGTGGAATAATTTATAATTAAGTTGAATTATGAGCAATTATCATGTATTTGGGATATTTAGAAAGTTTGTTGTTATTTTAAGAAAATTTGAACTCTGAATTATTGTTAGGAAGTAGTATGAATTATAAAAGCTAGTAATGATAAATTTAAGAATAAATCAGTATTTTATGGAACCGGTTAAGTTGAGGGGTGAAATGTGCAAAAATGAAGAAAGTTGAATAAAAAGGCTAAAAGCCTTTCATTATTCACATTTTCACTCTCTCTCTAGACTCTCTCTCTAGAAGTTTTCTCTCTACATCTCTCTAAGTTATTTCACAAACCGACCGGCCGATTATCGAGATATATACGTCAACGGAAAGATCTCGAGGAGTACTACAACAATCTGCAAACGGATTTCTGATTTCATACGAACTGAGGTAAGAATCGACTCTTTTAAGTTTATAGTTTCGGTTTTGAAGAAATTAGAATTTTGAATCTGTTGTTTGGTGTGAATTAGAGCTTGTTTTGCTTGAAATATTGCTAGAATGTGATAGTATATGCATAATAGAATCGAAACTAGACATCATACATGATATATCAGTGATTTTAGGCCTTAGAATGATGGATTTAAGTTATAAGGATGAACAGACTCGAATATGCCAAGAACAGAGTCGAAATGCAAGAACAAACTCGATTTTTGTACTAGATTCGAGTGTGTTTTCGAGTGTGTACCCTAGATTCGAAGGGTGAGTTCGAATCTATCACTTAGATTCGAGCTTGGGTTCGAATCTGCCCATGGAATTTGAATCTGTCAACAGATTCTAAGGTGGTTCGAATCTAACCCATTAAATTCGAGTTTAATGCCTAAAATTTAGAAATCTACTCTCTAAACTCGTGTATTTTGAATGAAACTCATAAACAACACATAAAATGACAAGGGTTACTCAAAGGACAATGTATGAACATGAGATAAGCTCAAAATTGATTATGGTATGAATTTAGACATGGACCCGAAATGGGAAAAATATTGCAAAACTTACGAAACTTGATTTTATGGATTTAAACGGTTATTGATTCGAGGTATTGTTGTAATTAATATAACAGGTCCCTTGTGGTGTTGTTTAACCCACAGTGGGGTACTTGGTGGATCCGGTTGAAAGCCCGAGGAGAAATAATAATTGGTTAACATTTTACGCACCCACTGTGAGTACATATAATTTCACATGTTTATATCTGCTTTATGATTGCTTTTGCTTACTGAGACATGTTGCTTCATTTTTCGTTTGATGCATGTCCGTTCGTTTGTTGTGCATCTACGATGGACCGGTGGGTCGCATCTGTTACTCTGATGTTACTGCTCTATATGATGCTGGAGCTGATCCCTCCAGGTCCGGTAAGCAGTATGTCATCCCCGATGTTATGTCTGTCTCAGTAGTATGTTTTAAAGGCCGAGCTTTGGGCTCTTATGAGCGACGGCTCATGTGTGGTCGTACTTTGTGTACGTGGAGAGTGCACGACGTGCGTCGTCGGTGCTACTCTTGTGGGCATCATAAGGATTTATAAAATGTGTAAATCTGTGTATTCACTAAGCATTCGCTTACCCCTCAGTTGTCTTTATTTTTACAGGAAATGGGAAATCAGCTGCTGGACCTTCTAGTTAGGTCATTCGGGAAGATTCGGAAGACTTGGTACTATTTCATTAGTAATTTATGTTATGAGACAATGTTGTAATATATTCTGGATGATTGTAATAATTGTAATGGGTGTGTAGACTTAGACTCGGTACCCCTTAGCACTATAGGGTGTTTGTCACTGTTGCACTATTTTACTTATATATTTTAATGCTTCCACACTTAATTTAGGTTATCAGATCATTATTTTATTGCATGTTGATGATTAATCCTGGGTGTATTGTAATTGGTGGTTGTTGTGGCAAGGGTGTCACACGAGGTGGTATCAGAGCAGTAGTTTGAGATTCAAGTGTCCGTGAGGTCTTGGTCTCAAACATTAGGTGATGATATGTAGTGATTTTAAGTAATGATCTGAACTAAGATAGGTTATGATCTAGTAATTATAAGAGATTGACTATCATACGGGACAAATGAGTGGTGTCTTTAAATTAATGACATGTTACTAAACAAATTATATGTTTATATTACAGAACATGTCTGGAGGAATGACACCGGAAGAAGGCAGAGAGATGATGCTAGCCATGATGGCTGAGCAGAACAAAATGATTCAGGACCAGTTTCGGGCTCGAGATGAGGCCAAAGCCAAAAGAAAAGAAGACAAGAGAAAAGAAGAAATGGAACATGAAAGGAATTATGTTAAGGATGACATAAACTTTAGAAATAAAGCAAAACGTAAAGACAAGGGCAAGGAAAAGATTGATTATGAAACCGGAATAAATGAGAATTACATGAAATATGTAATTAAATCCTTCAAGGACTGGCAACCACCAACATTCATTGGATCTCGGAGAATTGAAGAAGCAGAAATGTGGATTACAATTATGGAACAAATCTTTAGGGAGATGAATTGTAAGGATGAGTATAAGGTATTTTTAGCTAAGGATCAATTGATTGGACAAGCTAAGGAATGGTGGGACCGTTGGGAAAAAGAATTGGGATCCAAGTTGATTGCTTTCTTTAGTTGGGAACAATTCAAGTTGTTGTTTAGTAGGCAATATGGTGAGCCTGATATCGTATCACATGTTAATCATGAAGAAAGAGCTATTGGAAAGATCTTAAAGTCTGGAGAAGATGAACTAAATGGACTATACTTGAGGTCAAGAACAAATAAACGTGATAGAAGTAAGAGATGTTGCCATTGTAATCAATTTGGACATAAGGCTAACAAATGTCCAATAAAGGCCGATGCTTGTTATAATTGTGGAAAAGTGGGCCATTTTAGCAGAAATTGCAAATTTCGACCAAAGAATTAGCATGTAATGATATCACATGATGAAACTATGAATGAAAGGTTCAACAAGGAGATCTCTGAGATTGTGGTTATAACTTTTGGACGTTAATCCATAGAGTTAGAAGTACTTTAAAGATTCCATATGTAATATTTCATCGAAGTTCTATGATGCTGAAGTTAACGTGAAATCGAGTGATATAAAGTTTTATTACTAATATAAGTATAATCATGTTTGTGAATGAGAATATTCGAGTATATAAATAGGCAGTAGATGAATAGCCAAGATGAACTTGGAAGCTTTGAATTGGAAAAGATGTTATAGACTTCTTGGAAATTTATGAATGAGTTTAGAAGTTGTAATGAAGTTTAAGTTTGACCATGATGAGTTAAAAGAATTGGAACTAATAGTATTAGTATCATATGTAATATGTTTGAGGGAATGATAGCGACTTGTAGTGTTTATCATAAAACAAAATAGCATCAACTTGTATTAAAAGGAAACGGTAAGGTACATTGTATTGAATATTTTAAGCTTACAAAGGTGGTGGTTGAGAACGTATGACACGAACTGTTCATGAGAATTTGATGTAGTTGAAGTCAAAGAGGCTATTTCAATATTTGAAATATGTAAATTTTATAACAGAAAGGAAAATAATTCAAGCATTTCTGAGAAAGCGAGCGGAGGTATGAGAATAAGTGACTTGTGTTAATATTGAATGGGATTTGGAATATGCAATGCGACGTGTAAAGTAAGAGATACATGCAAAGTATAATTGATCGGAAGAGGGATATAATACTTAATGAAATGGAGATTTGATTAAACATAAAAAGTTTAAAGAGACTTTGGACACTAAGGAAATTGCTTATACAGCAAAGAAAGGTCTAGTACTACGATTCGGAATCTAAGGAAGATTCGGAGGTGATCATGAGTTCTGTTTGATTTTGGGTGTCGATTAATTATTTGTATCTACTGCTTTTGTTCAACAAGTGTAAATACCTTGATCTAAGTTGTCTATTGTGATTGATGTTGAAATTGCTAAGTAACACATTAGTTAGCATAGATCATGTGTATCATGATTGTAATTTAGTGATTGAGGAGATAGTACTCAATCCTGACTTGATTTCAATAGAGATCGGTGATTTGATACGATAATTAGAAAGAACTTATTACATATATGTAACAAGGCGCATGTAGTTTGCAATGAAGGAATAATAAAGATAACTACGCCAAAAGGAGGCGAGAGATTTGTATATATGAGTATTGGAGAAGTGGGGATCAATGTCTAATGATGACTGTTAGGTCCCGAAAGCTGATTGCTTAGGGCTGTGAGTTTTGTTTGGTATATGTTATTGATACCAAGACTTGTCTGATGTGCCACTTGAAAGACACGTGAAATTTTGACTTGATCCCTTGAGCTTCTCCAATAGCTTGTTTTTCGTATCGGTATGCATCTATTGAAATGTAAGAGATGATGAAATAGCTTTAGGAGTTATTAGATAAGGGCTTCGTTAGATTGAGTTCTTTGTCATGGGGAGCCTGATAGTGTTTATGAAACTAAGAATGTCATAATGAGAATGTGTATAGATTAACATGATTTGAACAAATTGACTGTAACAAGTAAGTATTCGGTGCCAGGAATTGATGATTATTGATCAGTTGCAAGGGGTTGGTTATTATTCAAAGATTGATTTATGTTCAGGATATCACTAGTTGAAGGATTTGTAAGGATAAAATACTGAAAATGGATTTCAGGGATAGTTATGAGTTTTACGAGTATTTTGTTATGCCATTTGGGATAGCCAACACCCCAACTGTTTCATGGACATTATGAATAAAGATTTGTATATCAATGTTGGGGGAAATCTGTAATCATAATTATCGATGATATGTGGGTATAAGTTTAAAGTTGAATATGTCAAATCGTGAGTTTGATTATAATAGATTATATTTTGGGATATGCGATTTCTGGAAGTGGATCTCGGAGGATTCTGCTAAAAAGGGGAGTGATTGATAATTTGAAAGTTGTCTCGCAGTATTGCAAGAATTAAGAAGTTTTCTACGATTGGTAGATTGTAGACAACTTGATTAATTCGGTATATTATATATACGGACTCAAGAAGGTTATTGCTAGAAAAGAATTGCACAGATGTGCATGAGTAAGGTTATCATTATTTCTATGGTATTCTAGAATTGATTATGTCTTATTAGAGGAGTTGTTTCATGTTCAACTTTTGGTTTGCTTTACAAGTAGGATTATGCACTCATATAACTATGAGTACAGCTTACGACCTTGACAAATGGTCAAAATGAATGAACTATTTTCATATTTGAATACATGATGAGATCATGTATTTTGGATTTAAGTATCAACAAAAAGGAACAAGTTAGCACTATGGTGTATTGGTTCATTGAGAATAACAGAAAAGTTAGGAATCTGTTATCTCATTTGGAATTATTTAAGGAAATATCGAAATAACGCTTGGTGTTTTATTGGAAAAGCTTTATGTAATCTTCACAACTGGTAATGAAGATTGGGATGATTATACCGAATTGGAATTCATGAAAGGTTAGTATATGTAAAGAAGTCGGAGTATATTACAGATATGAAATTAATGAAGATAAGAAACAAAGACATTAAAATGGTATTGATATGTTGGAAGCATAACAAAGAAGTAAATCACATTTGGGAGACAAAAGTCGATACGTTGAAAAAAGTATAAGTATGTATTCAAATCCAAATAAACTTCGAGGACGAAGTTTGAGCGTGGTGGAGCCCATGTTGTAACATCCTCGAATTCAATTACTGTAATTTGGATCTATTTAGGTGGAATAATTTATAATTAAGTTGAATTATGAGCAATTATCATGTATTTGGGATATTTAGAAAGTTTGTTGTTATTTTAAGAAAATTTGAACTCTGAATTATTGTTAGGAAGTAGTATGAATTATAAAAGCTAGTAATGATAAATTTAAGAATAAATCAGTATTTTATGGAACCGGTTAAGTTGAGGGGTGAAATGTGCAAAAATGAAGAAAGTTGAATAAAAAGGCTAAAAGCCTTTCATTATTCACATTTTCACTCTCTCTCTAGACTCTCTCTCTAGAAGTTTTCTCTCTACATCTCTCTAAGTTATTTCACAAACCGACCGGCCGATTATCGAGATATATACGTCAACGGAAAGATCTCGAGGAGTACTACAACAATCTGCAAACGGATTTCTGTTTTCATACGAATTGAGGTAAGAATCGACTCTTTTAAGTTTATAGTTTCGGTTTTGAAGAAATTAGAATTTTGAATCTGTTGTTTTGTGTGAATTAGAGCTTGTTTTGCTTGAAATATTGCTAGAATGTGATAGTATATGCATAATAGAATCGAAACTAAACATCATACATGATATATCAGTGATTTTAGGCCTTAGAATGATGGATTTAAGTTATAAGGATGAACAGACTCGAATATGCCAAGAACAGAGTCGAAATGCAAGAACAAACTCGATTTTTGTACTAGATTCGAGTGTGTTTTCGAGTGTGTACCCTAGATTCGAAGGGTGAGTTCGAATCTATCACTTAGATTCGAGCTTGGGTTCGAATCTGCCCATGGAATTCGAATCTGTCAACAGATTCTAAGGTGGTTCGAATCTAACCCATTAAATTCGAGTTTAATGCCTAAAATTTAGAAATCTACTCTCTAAACTCGTGTATTTTGAATGAAACTCATAAACAACACATAAAATGACAAGGGTTACTCAAAGGACAATGTATGAACATGAGATAAGCTCAAAATTGATTATGGTATGAATTTAGACATGGACCCGAAATGGGAAAAATATTGCAAAACTTACGAAACTTGATTTTATGGATTTAAACGGTTATTGATTCGAGGTATTGTTGTAATTAATATAACAGGTCCCTTGTGGTGTTGTTTAACCCACAGTGGGGTACTTGGTGGATCCGGTTGAAAGCCCGAGGAGAAATAATAATTGGTTAACATTTTACGCACCCACTGTGAGTACATATGATTTCACATGTTTATATCTGCTTTATGATTGCTTTTGCTTACTGATACATGTTGCTTCATATTTCGTTTGGAATTCTACTAACTTGCGTAGATTTAGATGCACATTCTTATTTGATGCATGTCCGTTCGTTTGTTGTGCATCTACGATGGACCGGTGGGTCGCATCTGTTACTCTGATGTTACTGCTCTATATGATGCTGGAGCTGATCCCTCCAGGTCCGGTAGGCAGTATGTCATCCCCGATGTTATGTCTGTCTCAGTAGTATGTTTTAAAGGCCGAGCTTTGGGCTCGTATGAGCGACGACTCATGTGTGGTCGTACTTTGTGTACGTGGAGAGTGCACGACGTGCGTCGTCGGTGCTACTCTTGTGGGCATCGTAAGGATTTATAAAATGTGTAAATCTGTGTATTCACTAAGCATTCGCTTACCCCTCAGTTGTCTTTATTTTTACAGGAAATGGGAAATCAGCTGCTGGACCTTCTAGTTAGGTCATTCGGGAAGATTCGGAAGACTTGGTACTATTTCATTGGGAATTTATGTTATGAGACAATGTTGTAATATATTCTGGATGATTGTAATAATTGTAATGGGTGTGTAGACTTAGACTCGGTACCCCTTAGCACTATAGGGTGTTTGTCACTGTTGCACTATTTTACTTATATATTTTAATGCTTCCGCACTTAATTTAGGTTATCAGATCATTATTTTATTGCATGTTGATGATTAATCCTGGGTGTATTGTAATTGGTGGTTGTTGTGGCAAGGGTGTCACAGATCCTATCTCACCTAACGGGGAAACGACTTCAGACTCTACATTTTCTTCCTCATGAACACTGTCTTCAGAGTTGGAACTTGTTGTCTGATTTTCGTTTGTAGGCAGGCAACTCAGAATCATTTTCTGATGGAGATCTCTCTTCTGTCGTTGTAGGCTCGGAAGTTGATGGAAAGGTCGTCCTCGGAAAACTTTGACCCTCGTCATTCAGATCTAATGACGACAAGTCCTGTTCGCTTGTACCTGCATTTCCATCCAAAGGAATGTTAAATGATTCAAACAGTTTGTCATAATCAAAAATCCATTCCGGACCAGTTTGGGGTTCATGTGTATAACTTGTGACATCAATGTCATACACAAGTTCTACCGTACCATTAGATTTTTTAAAAACCCTTTTATTTGGCGAATTAGGCACATAACCTAGGAAATATCCTTCGTCAGCCTTTTCACCAAACTTAGGTTGATGTTTTGTTTTCATTAACGTAGATGGTACCCTAAATGGTTCGAAGCCAGTTAAATTTGGTGGCCTTTTATTCAAAACTTCATAACAGGTTTTGTTTAGTGATTTGACACTAAGGACCCGGTTTAAAACATGACAAGCGGTATTCACTTCCTCCCCCCAAAACATGGTAGGAAGCTTTGAATCCGAGAGCATGGTCCTTGCTGCCTCAATCAAAGTCCTGTTTTTCCGTTCTGCCACCCCATTTTGTTGTGGCACATAAGGTGCACTAAATTGATGCACTATGACCTTTGATAGGCAATATACACCAATAACCGTGTTTTTAAATTCCGTTCCGTTATCACTCCTGATACGTTTTACACGCATCCGTAGGAGTTTTCAAGTTGGTCTAAGAACCCGATTAGCTTGGCAGCTGTCTCGTCCTTCGTACCTAAAAAGAAAACCTATGAAAATCGTGAGTAATCATCAGTAATAACTAAACAATACCAACTACCACCTATACTCCTTTTGTTGATTGGTCCGAACAGGTCCATATGCAACAAATCGAACGTGGCAGCTATAGAGTTCTGAGTCTTGGACTTGTGTGCCTTCTTGTGTTGTTTTCCTTTCTTGCACGGTACACACTTGTCTTCAAACTGAAAACTCTTCATTGGAACTCCTTGCACCAATCCATTTTTCGTAATGTAATTCATTTTTCTTAGGTGCAAGTGTGCCATGCGTCTGTGCCACAAAACTGATTCAGTCTTTGAAGCTTTTGATAGTAGACATATTGGTCCCATCGAAGATATCGGTTTGTTCATGTCAAGCATGTACAGGTCATTCTTCTTTGGGGCCCTCATCAGTATCCAATCTTCAGGTGCTTTGAATCCCGGTTTCAGGCACTAATGCCTCAGTTCAGTGAAAAGTACTGAGTTCTTCTTATCACAGATTTGAGATACACTAATGAGATTGTGGACCAGTTTATCAACGTGATAAACTTGATCCAGTTTGATAGTCCCATTAGTGACCACTCCAGTACCGGTGATATTTCCTCCTTTATTTCCAGCGAACGATACAAATCCCCTATTCCCTCCCTTGAAGTCTGCGAGTAGACTTCTTTCCCCAGTCATGTGCCTCGAGCAACCACTGTCGACGAACCATTTGTTGTTTAGACCTGTAGTTATCTCTTGCACATGAAAGAAAAGAGGTTAGTTATCACGGGTTACCCAAGCCATGACTGACTTGGTAATACCATTCTCGTCCACATACTTGAACTCTTTCAAATACCCATATCTTCTTTCAGGTGACTTGGGTGTTTGATTTAGAGTCTGTTGTGGTGCAGAGTGATTTAAGTTCACTCTCAGCCTCTGTGTAGGCATTTGCTGTGGAGCCCTTGAATAATTTCGATTATAAGGCATTTTCGAGTGATATCCCTAGGCTCTACCTGGTGTTTGATGTCTTACAGGAGTATGTGACCTTACCGGAGTGTAAGCTCTTCTAGGTGTAGTACTCCTATAATTTTGTTGTGGTCCTGACCTAGATTGATTAGGGACTCTATTTGGTGAATTAGTCTTAATGACTTCGTTGGGTCGACCTGACACAGGTGTGTTTGTTTCACAACACTTTTTGGTGTGGCTTGCACAATTTTCTCGGTGTGATGAGAACCACTTGTGCTTGCTACACTTGGAGAAGGTTTATGTTGTTCCGGCTTTCCAGTTTTAGGTGTAGAGTCTACCTTCCTATGTGGATAACTAGAAGCAACATGTCCCTTTTCATGACATCTAAAGCAAGACATTTTTTCAATCGACTTCTTATGTGTGCCCTTTGACTTAGGTGTCTCACTAGTGTCTTGTTCTTTCGTCTCAACTATAGTGACTGTTTTCTCCTCTTGATCATTAAAGTCAATTTTGGCTTCTCCTACAGGCTTATCACTAGAAGATGGCACAAAATTGACCTTCTTAATCTTGACATTTACTAGTCACCCTAGCTTCTTTATCCTTAACTGATTCAGACATAGGTTCAGTGGCTACCTCTGATTCAACTGGTTTATCAGTCTTATCCTGAGGCTGAGGCATATAGTTATCATTGAAAGGTGGAGGACTCTCATTATACCCTAAACCTACAGGTTTCTTAGACTGACGCTGTGCATCTAAGATCTTCCCTAGGTTCAGTGATGAGTTCCTAAACTTTTCCAGTTTACTATTCACCTCGGCTACCTTAACCTTAGACTCAGCTAGCTCTACCTCTTTGATCTTAAGCTCTTTGGTCAGTGCCTCAACATGCTCATACATTAGTTCTATTCTAACACACTGCTCACTCAGCTTGTCTTTTAGAACTATGACATCTTGTGCATTTGCCTTAAGCTTATTCCTAAGGTCTTCCTTTATATCTAAGAGGCTAGCATTGTCCGATTTTAAGGATTCATTTTGAGCAGTTATACTTTGATGTGATTCTAGCACTATGTTTAATCTATCATTAGACGTAGCACACAAAGCACATAAATCACGGAATATAGAGAAGTTCAGAATTACCTTGGCGTGATCTGATTCCACGTTGGCCATCTGTGCGGCGAACTCCAGAATTGTCTGATCTTTTGACTTTTCTACCAACATAGGACTGCCATCATTCTGGTCTTTGTCCTTTGTTTCTTCCTCTGCTCCGACACTTCCAGTCTCCGTTACTTCAGCCATAAAGGCTCTAGCGTTGGACTCTGGATGTGTACTCCAGTCATATGTTCCATCGAGCTGTCTGTCAGATGTGACATTGGTTAACAGACCAGCTATATTTGCCTGACTACCCGAACTACCCGGCTGATATCTCCCTTGAGATTGATTCTGGTACTGGTTCTGGTAGTTCTCGACTTTAGGTCTTTGACACTCTCTAGCGAAATGTCCTAACCCTTAGCAGTTGTAGCACTTAACTTTGGATTTATCAAACCCAATTTTATTGTTGCTGACATTGAGATTTCTGCCCGTCCTCTTGATGAAACTTTTAACTCGCTGAGTTACAATGGCCAGTTGCCATTGTAGATCCATCTCCTCTAAATCATCAGGGTCCACCTGATCATAATCCTCATCCCATAGCGCAGGATCGTTGATTTTCCCTTGAACGCAATTGCCATAGGCGGCCACAAATGAAGCTAGAAGATTTAAGTGATCTTCAGCTAATTTTGCGCTCATCGGCATCTTTGAGTATCCTTGAGATGTAGATGCAGACTGAGTTGGCTTTTCTTCCGGTCTAGAGAACCCTAAGAAAGCTCGGCTCCCTGAGTCATCTACTTCAACCGGAGTCGATGTTTCACCCGTAAAGAATGTTGTAGCCGTCTTCAAGTCACTTGCCCCTGAAGGTTTGGACTTCCCAAAATACATATCCGGATCCTGTACTTGGTCATAATCCCGTTCCTTCTTCAGCAATTCAAAGTTATAGGCCCTCAGCGTTCCTATGACATTTTCTAGAGTTAGGGTGTCAAACTTTTCTTCATCATGCTTTATCAGCGCCACATACATCTCCCATTTGGCTGGTAAAGCATCTAGAATTTTTACAATCTTCTCTGACTCACGATACTCGACATCGTGGTTGTCTAACTCAGTCAACAAATGATAGAACCTAGTAATGGTCTCATCCAGCTTTTCGTTTTTCAAAGCCTTGAAAATAGCAAACTGCTTCTTGAGCATTTCCATTCTATTTTTTCTAACTCTTGGATTACCTTCACACCTTTTCTCCAAAGCATCCCACAACTCTTTTGCTGTTCGTTGATTGCGAAATGTGTGCAGGATCTCTTGAGGTAAAACCATTCTAATAATAGAGAATGCTCGGTTCTCGGCCTCATAAAGCTTCTTATCATCATCCTTCATCTTTTGATATGACAAGACTCTTTGACGGCCTTCAACCTCTGTTGTAGGTGGAACGTATCCCTCGTCGATACAAATCCACATCCTCATATCGTTGAATCGAGCGAAGTCGGCGAACCTATCTTTCCACCAATAATAATCCTCCAACTTCATCAGCTTAGGTGGAGAATTTGCCTTTCCAACCTCATGGTCCATCTCAATAAAACTTTGTAAACTTGTCATTGTTTCGTAAAAGTTTGAATTTAAAACTTAATTAATTTAAAACGAAATTAATTTAAATTAACACTTTCGAACTTGAGGAAGTTCGAATTTGATTAATTTTAAATTTCTTTGGAATTAAATGCGAAATTAAGTTTGAACTTCAACTAAATTCGAAATACTTGACAAACTCGAAGGTATGACCAACTTCGAAATCCTAAATTCGAATTTTGGGTAAATTCGAAACTGAGAAAATCCGAATTTAAGCAAACTCGAATCAAACCCTAAAGAAATTCGAAAGGAGTGTATTTTTCTGACAAACTCGAAATTTGAGGAAACCCTAATACCCCCTTGATGTTCGAGCGCCGCAAGTTCGAAAAACGGCTAACAATTCGATTTTTTCAAGGTTTCAGATTAAACCAATATTTTTAAGAGTAAAAATATTGATTTCGACCAAAAACTTGAACTAATGCAAATTATTTTCCGATATCTTACTTGATGAACTCGAAATCTATCCAAAAACGTGATTTTGACCGTCCAAAACGTCAAGAAACCACAGATGTTACTTGTGAACACGAAGAACACCACGAACACCCAATGGCTCTGATACCACTTGAAAGGTCTGCTCTATACGGATCTTATCTTGACGCGACACCTTCCAACGAGTGCGGAATCCTCGTTAGTGGCTTGACAAAAAGACCACACACACCGAAACACGAAGACTAGCACGGTGATAGACGAACAACGGATCGTCCCAACACGGTGATTCTCTCCACACGAAACTCTCCAAATGCTAGCAAGTTCGAGATCGCCCTTTTGCTTAATCTCTCTGAAATATGCAAAAGTCTAATAATTAATCGAATTAACCCTTAATTATACTGACTGGTTCGACTTTGTCTAGGACAAATTCGAACTTGGCCCAAGGCCTAAACAAATTCAAATCTGACTTCAAACTTATGTTTGAACTTATCTTTGAACTTTATGTTTGGACTTATTGTAATACATTACACCAAGTTCAAACATACATACAATTAATATCAAACATATATAATCAAACATATATATATCAAACACTTGTTAATATTCAGTATCAAGTAAATTAACTTACACAAAATGCTATCTATACTTAGACTGCTATCGTCACACAGGATGTGCTAACAATATCATGTGGCAATGAGATGATCTCCTTTATTATAATATATAGATATAGATATAGATTTCATGTCAAATGGCTTGAAAAAACAATTTTAGAAAATTTATGAATTAGATAATAGCTATAACAAAAACATATTATTAATAAATTAATTTTTGGTTTAGCTTTTGTTATTTGCTATAACAGTTATTACATAATTAGTTATTAAATTGATTGGATTTACGTTTAAACTTGTAAAATGATTAAATAATCAATTATTAAGCAAATAAGTTTTATTTGTTAGCTTAGAAAAGCGTATGCAAGGATAATTCTAAACGCAAAGAATCTATTATTAACGAATATAATCTAAACACATTAAACCAATTATTTACATTATTGTAAAATAATAATATAATAATATTCATGGTAACATAAAAGTAACCAAACACCTTTTTGATTGGAAATTCTCAACTTGACTGGAAATGAGATTGGGGATAACAATTATCTTATTTAAGATAGGAAAAACTACCAAGAAAGGTAATATAAAATACAAAATTTGACAATACAGGTATTGTAATTTTTTTTTTGCCAATAAGGGTAATATAAAATTCTATTTTGCCCGTGAAAAAACATGAAATTCAAATTTTAGGCCAAGAAAGATAATAAAATATTATTCGCTTACCAAAAAAGGGAGCATAAAATTAAAAATTTACCTTCTTAATTTGTCATCAATACCATTTTTTGTCAAATTTGAATTTTATGTTATCTTTCTTGGCCTAAAAATTTTTGCATTACCTTTATTGGCAATTTTTGAATTTTATATTACATATCTTGGTAATTTGCCCTTTAAAATAACATGCATGAAAAATACTTTAATCGAAATTTTGATCCGACCCCGACCCCGATCCTATTTAATGTTTTAATGTAACTTTATTATAATTATTAAATTTTACAATGTAAACTATTTATTATATTTTATATGATGGTTTAATATGAAAAAAACCAATATTTTCACGTTTTTTGCGGCTTTATCGCTCCATGTTATTTTTTCCTAAAAAAGTCCTCGGTTTAATGTTTCCATTTGATTTTTGGAAAAGTTCTCTTTTTTTCCCCCATAATCAACCTTATGTTTTTTCACAAAAAACCATGTTATCACTTTTTTGCTCGAAAAATCCTGAAACTTGAATACTTTTTGGAAAAAAAAAACGAAAATAAAAAACAAATGACTAACTTGAGTATTTTTTTTTTTGGTTTAAAAATAACACGTTGGTTTTTTTTTTCATATTAAACCATTTATATATTATTAGTTGTGTATGAATTATTTTCGTATAATTTCAACACTATAGTTTTATTTATTTTTATAGGTATTGTTGTAACACCCTCCTAATTCTCATAAATGTCACGTCACAATAATATTATAAGTGACAATATCGCATAAAATCCTTATTACACATGTTAGTGGATAATACAAATATTTGTTAATTAAAACTTTAATATAAACAGAACAATAGGGTCATATACAATGGAACTGAGATACAACTAGTACTAGTAAGTACAAGCACTAAAAATTACACAAGTCACTGAGTACAAATCTTCAAAAGACACTATCAACATACAACAGCTAATACAGTAATCCCTGATATGTCCATTTCCCTACTTCTGCGGCTGCGAATGATGATCCCATTTCTGACTGCTTGAGACACGTTAGACGTGAAACGTTAACTCGGAAGCCCGTGAGTATGCGAGGGTTAGACTCTTCATAATAAACACAATATACAAGCACATAGCACATAACACACTAAGCATATCTCTATCTCAATCCCTGACAATCTTCCACACATCTCAGATATGGTTATGAGGGAGCATGAGATCCAAAACTCTGTATAACACAATCCCTGTGGGGATACTTCCCCGGCTAACAAACTGCACACGACAATGGTTAGCAAATCACTGAAGCTCCTGAGCGACCTGCCTAATAAACCTTGTCGTATATATAAGCTGGTTAGGGACAGTCAGCCCACGCAATCGCCCATCGCGAGTAACAGTCCGTATGGAACACATCACGGATACCCTGGAATGAATCTCATCTCATTCACATGAAGCACGCATAATAAGAATAGAATCATCCTGAGGTTCACGTCTCTGTCTCACACACAACACATATATTAACAAAAGCTACACAGCTAAGACTCCTAAAAGAATCGTGCGTTGAAAATGACTCGAGTACTCACCTGATCACCGTGATCCCTTCAGTAATCTCTCTGATCACAGTCTCGGCCCGACTCACTATTTACCCGTCCCTATACACACTTGAAATCCAGAATATTAATTCAAACCTAACAGATTCACATAACAAACTCATACACTGATCCCATAACTGAATTGGACCCCAAAAGTATCCCCAAAGCCTAAAACCAATTCTGGCCTAATTAGACTGATTGCGGCCCACACTCGGCCCATCGCGGCCGCACTCAAGCCATGGTGGCCGCACTGATCATCACGGTCCGCACCCCCCGATCTCGGCCGTACTCGACCCCGCACCACCACAGAAGCGATCACGGCCGCGCTCAGGGGATCGCGACCGCACTCCTGGGCGAGCAGGGCTCGCCTGTTCGTCGTTCATGACTGACTAGGGGCAAAACAACCCCAAAAATCCGATTTCCAGTCCTTATGAACTCACAAAATCAATACATATCGGCTACCTACAGGCTTAGAAGCCAATTCCTTCATCTTAACAACACATAACTCGAAATTAAGCGACCAAAGCAATGCTTCCTTACCTTTGCACTTCAAGAACGCCAAAGATGACGATGATGCTCAATTTCAGCAACAAAATCTAACTCCAGCAACCTTTTAGTTGTTCCAGCTACACACATAACACACACACACACACACACACACACACACACACTCTCTCTCTCTCTCTCTCTCTCTCACTCACTCACTCTCTCTCTCTCTCTCTCTCTCTCTCTCTCTCTCTCTTGTTTCTTGCTGCCAAGCGAAGAAAGGGAGAAGGGAATTCAAAAGGAAGCTTTATATATATGCTTTTTATTTTTAGCAGTCTGACACCCAATAATCCGAACCCGATATCATTTTTTTAATATTAATATCAATTCAAGCTATTTAATCTCGTGATCTCATATTTATAAATAATCCACTAGAATTATAAACCGGTGCCATGTATAACCCAGTTCTGACACGTATAAATTCACTAATCGGATATTACTCGACCAACACAATATTAATAAGATAATAATACAATAAAATAATTCCACGTACCAGGTCAAATTTCAGGATGTTACAATTATAAACGTTTGTATCATGGATGAGAATGTAAATTCATCATCCGAAGGGATGGGGACATGAATAGGATGGGAGGTAAGAAGCAGAGATGAAAATGAAAAGTAATATCTCATACCGTCTCGTTGTCGTCTAGTAAAATGAAATAGATATGTATATATATCTTTATTAATCACTAAAATATGTTTAAAAATAAGGGTTTGTATTGCGAGAAAAAAATCAACATGTTTTACATTTATATTGGTTTAGTCCCTTTGTCAATTTTTTCTCACTTTAGCCCCTATAATTTTTCTTACTGTATTCACTTTGTTGCCTTTGCCTAGCAAAAATAAGTGTCGTAAGCACCAAATCGATAAAATTATAAAAGGATAATGATTTGTATTGCTTACATATCATTTGAAAAAAAAATCATACTTTAATATTTTTTTATCAATTTGGTCCTTCCATCATACAAAAATGAATATGCCAAAAAAATATATATGGACTAAAATGATAAGAAAAACTCACATGGTAACCAAATTAGTAAGAATCTAAAAAATGTTGGTTTTTCGGTATAAACATAAAACTATCATATAAAACTATTATATACGTGCTAAACAAAATGCAATAACTTTCGGTATAAACATAAAACTATCATATAAAACTATTATATACGTACTAAACAAGATGCAATAACTTTATATGTATTTATTCATAATAAATTTATTTATATATATTTATATATACAAGGAAACTTACAAACAAAGTAATGAACTTTTGGTCAAAAAATATACTTTTGGTCAAATTGTTAAATGATAAAAGTTAAAATCGTTTTGTAAACCTAGTCAACAAGTTTCTTGCTTAAGTGTAAAAGTTAAGTGTGCGTTTAGTTACCGAAAATTTCAAAAATTTTCATTTTATTTTTCAATAAAAATGAAAACTTGTTTACTTTACAACAATTTCATAAATTTTCATCTCACTTTTAAAATAACACTTTTCATATTCTCTCTCTTACTTTTTTATAACCTACCCTATATTTATTTATAATACTCTCTTTCTCTCTCTTACTTTTCTACCACCTAACCTATTTTTCTTATTTTATAATCACCTATCTTATTTTTTATAAAACAAAAACTTCATCATCTAAACAAATTTTCACTTTTCATAGAAACCTTTGTTTTTTTCTAAAAACTATAACTTGAAAACTGAAATTGAAAAATGACTAGTTTTCGTGAACTAAACGCAAAACCTTTTAAAAAAAATTAGAAGTTGGTTACCTGTTGACTTTTGTTGAGACAAAATGAAGCTTAGTATCCTTTTTAACTAATATTGAAAGTATGTTACCTTTTCTTGGTGCAAAACGAAGTCCATTGCCCTTTTAAATAAGGACAAATTACTAAAAATAGTAACAAGACTAGTTTACTATCCCGTGTATTACACGGATTATAAAAACTCTTTGTTTTCTTAAAACATGTATATAAACTTAAAATTTTATTATAAATATAAAAATATCTTAAAATACTAAAAAGATAGGTTTTTTTCAACTGATAATTATTTGTTATTGATTTTATACAGTTGGTAAACAATTTATTAATGGTAAAATAATTTAAATAAAATAATTTTTCTTAAATGATCATAAATTAAAAGTGTTTCACTCTCACTTTAAATACATACTTATTTAAAACCCAATACTATGTAACCGAAAGTAAATTTAATAAAACTATAAATTTTATTAAATAATATATCTATTTATAACATTATAATTAAATTAATAAATATTTAATAAAACATTTTTGAAACTTTTATCGTACAATAAAAACTTAATAAAAATTTTTATAATATTTATGATGTTAAACTTAAAATAATATTTTTATATTTTATTTAAATATTAGATTATTAAATGTACTATTTATATGAAGATTATTATATTTTCACAATTCATATTTTTATTCATATCTTTTAAAATTGATAAAAAAAAAAAGAATTGAAAATTTATTATAAATGCTACTAATTAGAAACTATAATACAAAAAAATTTAAGAATAAAAGTAGATTTAAAATTTCTAAATTAGTTTAACTTTTAAAACCCAATAATTTTGTAGAATATTTATGAATGACAATTTAAGAAATATAAGAAAGAAAAAATCTATCTAATTTGTCAACATATTATACTTAATATAATTTTATTAAAAAATTATGTTATATTAATAAGTAAATATTTGTTTTAAGATATTAATTATACAAAATAAATACAATTATAATATGCATGTTTCAAATTTAAAAAAATATATATTTTACTTATTAGTAACCTATTATTTTAATTGTTTTTAACATAATTAATTGAAGTGATTAATTTAAGGAGATAAATTAGGAAAGAAAGATAAAAGCCTAAAAGGTTATTTATATATTTCTTTAATTAATTAAATTTATCATTGAATTGTTCTAAATTAGGAAAAAGAGCGGGAAAAAAAATTGTAATGCATTGATTGAGTGACATGTGTCAATAAGATGTTTTTTTTATTATAATATATAGATAGATTTGACATTTTTATCATTAATAGTAACATTATTTATTCATTATTATTAATAGCATCGACTTTTCTATTTTTTATCGCTTATAGTAATAACTTTTTATTTTTCTATCACTAATAGTAATTGGTGACCTACAAACTTGTTTAGCAGATCACCAACAACTTCTGTTATCAAAAATAGTAACAACTTTTCATATTTTTATCAATAACAGTAACATATCAAATTAAACCCAACTTTTTTTATTTTTTAAGTTTCTCTAATATTTCATAAACACCATTCAAGAAAGCTAAAATCTGAATGGATTGTAATCCATTTCGTTTGGAATTTACTAAAAAGTCGAACAATATGTAGTTTTTTAATTCCAAAAGGAAAAACTACGAATGAAAAAATATTGTGACTCATTCATTTGTTTAGCTTTTCTAAGAATGGAAAAACTATGACTAATTGTGATTTATAGTTTTATGAATGAAAAATACTGAGACTCATTTTTATTTTTGTTTTTTTTAAATAATAAAACCATGACCCATTTATATTGGAAAACTGAAAACTGGAACGACTTGTAATATTTTTTCGGAAAAACTAAGAAAAGGATAGTTCGTTGGTTTTTTGTTTGGAAAAAATGAAAATTAGAATGATTCGTAGTATTTTTTTCATTCATGTTATATATAATTGTGAATAAATAATCGAACATTATCTAACCATATATATCCAGAATATACATTTAAATATTTATAAGGTAACGAAAAAATAATAAAGATAAATAATAAATTGTTGGGAATTATATTTGTTTATGAATGTAATAAGTCTAGGGTCTATTTTGTAATTTCTCTATAGTTTGTGTATATATATAAATAGGAGTACAGCCACTGTAGCAATAGTTTTTTGCACGAATATTCTTATTGTACGGACAAAGGCTACTAGGTTTCAGTGCATTCCTTTCCAAGAACTTTGTATGCAATTTCTTCCTTTGGAATTAATCATTCGGCTATTTGTATCTTAATTTTTATTCTTATTGATAGATCTCAATTGTGATTGTTGTTATTTGAATATATCAATTAGTATTAGGGCCAAATATGGATAATTTGTTTTGATTTTTGAATCTGAAAAAGTTTTTGGTTCGAACACTATTATATTCATTTTTTTTCGAAATTCAGAAAATCATCGAGGGTTTTTGATTCACTGGATGGATTAAAGTGTATTTTGGATCGAAGGATCGTTTTTAGAAGACGAAAAGATTGATATTAATATCAGATTTTAACTCCAAACACACTGGAATTTATTTGAGATTCATTGATTTTTCGAAAAACTTTGTGTTCTTACTGATTTTTATCAAATTTTGGAGTTTTGATCTGAAATTAGGCAAACTTTTCATTCGAAAAGTGTTTGTATGTGAAAACCGAACACTCGAGCTTAATTTGGGATCACTTGGAGGAGTTTTAGTTGAAAATTGAGATTTTAAACTTGATTTTTGAAAGAAATTGTTAAAACTCGGGTAAAACTAAGTTTTTAGTTTTCACAGAGTTTTATCATCTATTTGATCGAGTTTGACAAGTGTTTTGACCGACTTTGATCAAAGAGTTGACCGAATTTGATCACTCTTTGATCGAGTTTGTTTAAATTTCTTTCGAGTGTGATAAACTTTCTTTCAAATTTGATCAAGTGTAATTCGAGTTTGATTAACTTGTTCTTCGAGTTTGATTGATCATTTTTCGAGTTTGATCACAATTCCATTCGAGTTTGATCAGAATTCTTCAAAGTTCATTCATTATTCATTCAAGTTCAATTTCATTCCAATCGAGTTGGTCACTTCATTGATCGAGTTTGTTAACTCTACATTCGTGTTTGATACTTTTATATTCAATTTTTATACTTTGTTGTTCGAGTTTCATACTTCTTTGATCGAGTTTCACTCTTCATTCTTCGAGTTTCACACTTCATTGGCCGAGTATGTCACTTTATTGACCGAGTTTGGTCATTTATTACCAGAGTTTGATCATTCTTATATCGAGTTTGGTCATTGATTCAGTGTTCATTCAAAATCACTCAGAAATCCATGACAAGATCTTGAAAGATTCAGTATCAACAATTCACAATGTCAAAAGATGCACTAGCCATGGATTCCGAAACCAAACCTCCAATCCAATACAGAGGAGAGTATGTACAATGGATGGAAAGGTTTTTAGAGTTCATAAGCTTTCATGATTTATTTGAGGAAATGTTGACCTTACTGACGGAAGGTCCATCAAGATTCTTTGTAACAATCCCAACAGTACCAAATGACATTCCTCCGATACTTGAGAGTACATATGTGGTTACAACTGCTAATCTGACAGAAGCTCATAAAAGAAGAAAGTTAGGAGATAAAACAACACGAAATCTCCTGCTAATCTCAATTCCAAATGACATCTACATAAGTCTGACAAACACAAACACAACCACAACCAAATCCATCTGGGATGAGGCGTGCAAGCTGATGAGAGGGTCAGACAAAGCTTCTACAAACAGAGCAAGAAACAACTTGATGGCATTTGAAAACTTCAGAGCAAGAGAATGGGAGCTGTTAGAAAATACATATCTGAGATTTGTTAACCTCGTAGGTGACATGAAAGAAAACGGGGTAACAAAGTCTAATTTGGACATCAATGTTAAATTTCTGAATGTTCTCAACCCGGAGTGGGATAAATACACCATGATAATCTAACAGACAAAGGAGATAGATGACATGGATTTTTATATGGTTTTTGAGAACTTAAACAACTATCAAGAAGTTATTTTAAGAAAGGTATCTAGAAAGAAGCAAGCTGAGAAAGCAACAGTTGATCCACTGGGTCTCCTTGCAGACAAAAAGTATAAGTACAAGCTGAAAAAGGATAAGCGAGTTGTTATAAGCAGTACATCAGAATCAGAATCAACAGATTTGTCAGCAAACTCATAGATAGAGGAAATGAAGAAGCAGATGACACTCCTGACGAAGGCATTCCAGAAGAAATTCTACGCAAACCAACGAACAATAAGATGTGATACTAAAATATGCAGAAAGTATGAAAAGAGATATAAATATGAAAATTCTGGAGAAAGAGGTGGCAAGAAGTTTGAAAAGTATGAGAAGCCTGAGAAGTATGCCATGAAAGAAGATGAGCAAAAATGTTACAACTATGGTAAGCCAGACCACTTTGCTAGGGAATGTAGACAACCAGTAGTCAAGAATTCAGATTATTATACTTGGAAGGCTTTGCTGGCTAAACAAAAAGAAGCTGCAAAGGCTTTGATGGCGGAGGATGACCACTGGCTCCAACTGTCTGAAGACGAGGATATTTTGGATGAAGATGCCCACATATGCCTGAAGTCAAAAATATTCAATGAATCTGAGCAAAGTGAATCAACTATGATTACCAAGGATGAAGTCTGGGTTGGGTTGACTGATGATGAAGAGGAAGAGAAAAAGGATACTGATTCAGAGATTGAACTGAGAGAACATGTGGTGTTAATGGCTACAGGAGAGGCTGAATGTAGCAAAGAGAAATAGGATGATGGGTCAGATTCAGAAGCCTCAGATCAATCAGAGACACACGAGGTACATTGGAATCCTGACTCTGATGAAGATAAATCCTGTGAGCTTGAACAAAAACTTGCTCAAATGACTTATATGCTGAAACGATTTGAAAAATCTTTAAAAGCTGAGAAACAGAATGTCAATTCTTTTGAAAAAAATTAAGACTCGATCATGCTTTAGTGTTAGAGTTTTCCAAAGATAAGGCATTTGCATTACGATCAGTGTCTAACACAGAAGAAAAGTACAATGATATTCAACTGCAGAATCAAAAGCTGAGTAACAATATTTTTGACTTAACAGAAAAACTAAAATTATCAGAATTAGAATCGGCAAATTACTCTGTAAAATAATTCTATCTTTGCTGAAAGAACAAAATTGTATGAGAAAATCAAATCCTTAGAAGATGAATTTTTCAAAAGAGGCCAAACAGATCAGACAATCCGTCTGAATCAACCAAAAGACACCGATTTTTATAATTCAAAATCTGGAATTGGTTGTGATAATCCTAAGTATCTAACGAAAGCAATTTAGTGTTCACCAACTCTATATGATACTTGTTATATTGTATTCCCTTTATAAATCAGCACTTGAATGTTTCTTTATCAAAACACACGAAGAATCTTGCTCAATAATTATGTAATGATGAAGAAAGACAAAAGGAATGTTGGGAGCATATGTAAAATGGCGGCTGCTCTTGTATTCAATATTTCAACCGTGTGATACAATACTAAACCCTAGGAGCTATTCATAGCCTCATTTAATTATCTTTGAAGCATTGACATAAATGGCCCCTAGACTTTTACATGGAAATAAAATACAAAGGAAATAAATACAAGACTAAATAACAACAAAATAATTATTACAAAATAAATCCACATGATCGAAATTAAATGTCTAACAATCTCCCCCTTTTCGATCAACGTGGAGGACCTGGAACTTTGGCATGATCGGTCGATTCTCGGAGTCCAAGGATGACGTCAAAACGTCTAACCACTTGTCTCATATGTAGCCTTTCGTTCAGGAGGTCAATGCCACTGAGGGTGTCCTGAATCTCCTTCGGTGAGCATCTTTGTTTTGGATTTGGTTGAGCGTCAAAATCTTGAACTTTCTGAGTAAGCGCGGCTCGAACCAATCTGAGAGTACCGTTGGAGTAACAGGGAGGATCCTTAAAGCGCATGAACCTTTTGTAGCCCTTCTGATTTACAAAAATGACACCCTGGCCTCCTCTAAAAATAACTCTGTATGCAGGATGGTGGGCTAGAAGGAAGCTGTCTTGTTCAGGTGCTCATAGGCCCACTTTAACCATCGCGCTCTCTATCGCCATTTGGAAGTCTCCGAGGCACATGATGATCGAGCGGCGGTTCATACTTTGAACAAGGGCACCTACGGCAGTCATGTGAGACAGACGTTGTTTAATATGATTTTTAAAGCGGTTGTGTAAGAACTCAACGTCGTCCACACTTATGAAGTCTATGTCATTCTCGTAGAACTCTTCAACCGTGCCATCTTCTCTTTCTACCTGAAAGGCAGGTTAGTAAACTTTTGCTCTTCTGCACATGGTCATGGTCAGGAGTTTCTTTATCTTTGATTTTGAGACTTTTGACCTCCTCTCCCTCAGCATTAATTGATAGTATTCAATCTGTTCAGCTTTGGTTACATTTGTCAGTTCCATTAGGAGGCGTCTGCTGAAGGATCCAGGCTTCTTTCTGAATACCATCTTAAATCTTTCTTCTAAGAAAGGGTTCTGAAACTGTTCAGGAGGAAACTTCTGAAGGAATTCTTTGAGGCCTTGAACGGGGGGTTCTTCTATTTCAGATTTTTTAGCTTCTAGCAAGTTGATGATTGTCCCCCGCCGTTCTTGTCTTAGTTCCTCTTTCTCTTCGACGTCGAAGAGAATCCGCCAATGATATTGGAGATTCTTGGTTTGGAAATCGGAGGGTTTGGTGAGAGGGCCGTCATAACCCAAGGTTTGTATTTCGGCGAGGGTTTCTTGGACGGAGGGAATGGGATCAAACTGAAGGCGGGTTGGCAAATAGGCTTCGGCGGGTAGGCGAAGTATATGGCGTATGGCAGCGATGGTGATTTTGACTGGGACACAGTCAATGGTGGTAGTGAAATGGGGTTCGGCGTCGGGAACAAAGTGCAATCAGTTCCAAAATTGTTGCAAGTATATCTGGAGAACTGCAATTGCGGTAGACAGGGAGTAGTATATGGGGTGGTGAATGAGAATGACGAAGGCGAGGGTTTGTGGTTCTTTGGTGAGGATAGAGACATCGAGCTGCCAGTTATGGGGTATGAACTCGACAAACTCGGCCTGTGGGAGGATGGATTGTTCGGGCAGTTGGGCGTTGTTATTGGGAATGGGGGGATGAGGTAGGGTGAGGACAACAGTTGGTTCCATCATCCTGCAAAGGTGCATCAAAGTTAGAACAAAAGACTTTAAATGATAAGACATTGATGTGAAGTCTAGATAAGTGTGAAATAGAAACCGCCTGATCTGTTTAAAGCATCGGGTCTTTATTAGTAGAATAAAAAGTCCAAAGTCAATCGTTAAGAGACCAATGTTAGATAAGACTTTTTCACTCAAACACTAATCCTAACTCTAATCAATGGTGCACCGGAATGAAAATCTTTTTGTATTTTTAATTTATAGTGAAAAAGCAAAAATGTAAAAATTTAAAAAATATGGTAAGTGTTGGATTTCGGATGGACCGAATTCGGATGAACAGTGTCATCGAATTCGGACCCGGCCGAAATCCGGATGATGAATGGATAATGAGATGTAAGGTCTGAATTCGGATGATGAGGCAATTCGGATGGGGACCGAAGTTGATGTATGCAATGACTAGGAGTTGAACGAATTCGGGTGATGTGGGTGATGGTGGTCCGAATTCGGATGCTGGTTCGGATGGAATGCATGCAATGGAAACAAAGGACCGAAGTAGGATGGAACACAGAATTCGGATGGGGACCGAATTCGGATTCCATCCTATTTCGGATGAACAGTACTTAGCAAACTTAGACTTAAGGAACTTTTCAAAAATTTGGCATTACTTTGAAAGACCGAATTCGGATCAACAGTGGTCCGAATTCGGATGCACAGTGACCGAATTCGGTCATTGTATTTTGAAAAAGTTGGAAACTTGTCTAAGTGGGACATCTGAATTCGGGGCTTGGTCCGAATTCGGACGTCCGAAATGCATGAGTGCAGTTAATGTGTTCATGCAATATGCAACGTGAACAGTTAAAATTGTGCTAAAAATGCATGAAATTAAAGATCCTAGACTAAAAACATATAAGGAACATTTTTAATAACTACAACTAAGTAAATATAACACATTAAACTACCTAAAAATAGCAAAAACCGAAAAGAAAAACTAATAAAAATTTGAAAATCAAACACAATTTAAGACGTTAAATGCTGAAATAAAGGTAGAAATATGTTACCTGGTTGTGCCGAAGTTGAAAAATGCAAGAAAAACGGAAGAAAAACGATGTTCCAAAAGCTTGGAATGGTGTTAATGGTGGTTTGGCGGTGGACGGTCGACGAGAGGAAGAAGAGAAGAAGAAGAAGAAAACTTGAAAAGGAAGGAATGTGTGTTGACCGACCCCTTTTTAAAGGCTTCCGGGTCGGGTCGGGGCAAGGATCCGCGCCCCTTTTCTCTTAGAATGGGCCGGCGGATTTTCATACCAACACACACATAAACACAAAAAATTAATAGGCTGAAAAAATAGAAACAAGGTTTTTAATAAAAAAAATTTGGCCCAATTTATTACATCTTTTTGTGTTTTTCTTTAAAAAAATAAGCAAAAACAAAATAAAATATTTTTGATTTTTCTTTGAGCATTTAAGTTATGATAAAAATAAAATAAAATAGAATAAACTAAAATATGTTTGGATTTTTGATAAATTTGAACAATTAAAATCTTTTTGGGATTTTCTGACCTATTAAGTTAAACTTAAAGATAAACTAAAATATAACCAACCTAAAATTTAAAATTTAACTACTAAAATTAAAAAGAAACAAAGAATTATAAAAATTGACATCATAACTATACTCCCCCTCAAATAAATACCTAATCGTTTCCTTTTCTTTTTCAGATTAAGTTCGTGAACCTTTTTAGCCTTAAAGATACAGACAAACCTGGATTATGTTTGCGTCCCACTCCGTGATGAACAATTCACACAGCAATTTGTCAGGATCATTAATTATTAAAAAATGTACATAGATAAGGAAATATTGAGTTTCAATTTTGTGAGACAATCCTTAAATTTAAATAACAAATATTTTGTAAAACAAAGGAATTTCAAACATGATAGATTGAAATAGAATTATTTAAGACAATATCTGATATTTAATTGGAAGGCGGATTCAACATGCCGATATGGGATACTAAAAACTGAAAACGAGGTTCGTCTAAAGCTTTAGTAAATATATCCGCAAGTTGATATTCCGTGCCAACAAAATACAACTCAATGATTCCTTTTTCTACATGATCTTTAATAAAATGATACCTGATATCTTTCTATTTCGTTCGAGAGTGCTGCACGGGATTGCAAGAGATGCAATTGCACTTCGAGAATCGCAGTAAATTGGGATATTGGTGAGTGAGAATCCATAATCGCGTAATTGTGTTCTCATCCACAGCACTTGAGAGCAACAGCTTGCAGCTACTACATACTCAGCCTCAGCTGTGGATGTTGAAACACAATTTTGCTTTTTGGAGGACCAACTCACCGATCTATCTCCCAAAAACTGCATTCCTCCCGACGTGCTTTTTCTGTCAACTCTTTAACCTGCAAAATCAGCATCTGGAAAAGCAGTAAGATCGAAATCGGTTCCCTTTGGATACCATAGACCAAGATCGGGTGTACCCTTAAGATAACGAAAAATGCGTTTTACCGCAGTTCGGTGTGATTCTTTCGGGTCGGCCTGAAAGCGAGCACAAAGACATGTTGAAAACATTTATATCCGGCCTACTAGCAGTCAGATACAGTAAGGATCCTATCATCCCTCTGTAAGTTGTATTATCGACACTTTTCCCAGAAGGATCGGTGTCTAACTTACCGTTGTAGGCCATGGGAGTTGCGATACTCGTGCAAGAGTCTAACTTATACTTCTTGAGAATGTCAAGAGTATATTTCGACTGGTTCACAAAAATCCCATCGTCAAGTTGTTTGACTTGTAATCCGAGGAAAAGTTCATTTCCCCCATCATACTCATCTCGAACATGGACTCAATTAGGGCTGAAAAATCCTTACAGAAATTACTGTCAGTAGATCCAAATATAATGTCGTCGACATATATCTGTACTAGCATTATATGTGGGCCTTCCTTTTAGTGAACATAGTTGTGTCCACCACACCTTTTGTTGGGAAATATTCTAAGTAGTTCAAGCTGTTAGTTAGATTTCTCAAACTGTTAGTAGATTTTCTGTGTAAGTACAAAGTTCATGCTGTTAGTTGAAGAAGTTCGAGCTGCCAGTGCAAAAGTTCAAGCTGCCAGAGTAAAATCACTCAAGCTGCTCTGTTCAAACTGCTAAGTGATTCAAGCTGCTCAACAGTTTCATAAACAGAAAGTGCTGATATTCAGGAAGAGATATTTACACGAAGATTCCAGCATATCTACTATCAGAGAAGTCAGAGTCCTTCAAGGAAACAAATCAGAAAGCAATATAAATACATAGAATAGGTCTTTCTATTGTATCAAGTTTCTGCACATTCAAGTTTGTAGTTGCTTTTTGTTTAAGTTTTCATAGAGCCTCTAAGGTTGTAAAACCCTAAGAACATTTTTGTGTTCTTCGTCTAATCAAACAGATTAGAGGTGATTGTAATTATTGAGTTCAGCAATACAAGCAAGTTTGTTTATTCAATTATATTTATCTGTTTTTGATTCTGAAAGCTTTTCTTAAAAAACAATTAAGTGTTATTCCGCAAACTTCTTAATTGGACTTTGATTCAATACAAGATTATTGGTTTATACTCTGATCAATTCAAATCAGTTAATCTTAGGTAGTTAAATTTTGATTCCTGACAAGTGGTATTAGAGCCACAGGTCGTTCTTTGTTTTCAAATTCAGAAGCTTTCTTTTACAAACTTTTAATTTTCTGCAATGGAATTTGAAAATAGCAGTAGTGGATCTGGGCAAGGACTCAAAGTGCCTATGCTCAAGCCCACTGAGTTTGAGATGTGGAAACTCAGGATTCAACAGCATATTCAATTCATTGATTATGCCATATGGGAAGCTGTTGAATTTCCTCCTGCAGTTGATCCTGAACTTGATGCTGATGGCAAACCTATCAAAACCCCTCCAAAAACTGAACTAGAAAGAAAGGCTAGAATGAATGAAGTGAAATCTCTTACACTTCTACAGATAGTCATTCCTAATGCTTATCAACATCAGTTTAAAAAGTTTTATACTGCTCATTCTCTTTGGATTGCTTTAGAGAAAAGATTTGCTGGGAATGCCAGTACCAAGAGAAATCAAAAGGATCTCTTGAAACAGCAGTATGAGAACTTTTCTGGTGGCAAGAATGAAAACCTTACTCAAATCTTTGACAGGTTTAACAAACTGATAAGTGAATTAGAGAGTGCAAAAGTCAGCCTGGATCAAGATAAAGTCAATAGAAAATTCCTTAGATCTCTTGGTGAAGAGTGGACAGTTTATGCTGCTCAATGGAAAACAAAAGACACTCTTGATGAAATAGAACTAGATGATCTGTACAACAGTCTGAGAGTGTTTGAAACTGAGATTGACACTAAAAAGAAATATTTTTCTTATAATAACAACACTGCTCTACTGTCATCTGAAAAATCTAATTGCAGTGATTCCTTTTCAGGTGGTGATGGCAACTCTACTGAAGCTCACTATGAAGCTTTTGTTGCCAATGATGGACTGTTTGCTCTAAATGCTGAAGATTTAGAACATATTCATCCAGATGACTTAGAGGAGATGGATCTGAAATGGCAACATGCAATGCTGACCATAAGGGCCAAAAGGTTTCTGAAAAGAACTGGCAGATCCAACTTTCAAGCAAGAGCAGAAGGCAAACCAGCTTTTGATAAA
Organism: Centrapalus pauciflorus; assembly: GCA_020465985.1. Classification (NCBI taxonomy): domain Eukaryota; kingdom Viridiplantae; phylum Streptophyta; class Magnoliopsida; order Asterales; family Asteraceae; genus Centrapalus; species Centrapalus pauciflorus. Next base: position 235,192 of record JAANYP010001798.1, read on the forward strand.
TCAAAAGTTGAGTGTTATAAATGTCACAAGCTTGGCCACTTTGCCAGAGAATGCAGATCTCAAAGTCAACAGCCACCAAGACCTCAGCAGACCAATCAGACTTCATCATCACAAGCACTTGTCTCTCAAGAAGACAATGTGTTTGACTGGAGTGATCAGACAGAGGAAGAGTTTCAAAATCAAGCTCTAATGGCAGAAACATCCAACACTGAACTACCATCTGAGGTAAATTCTAAACTCTGCTCTCAAACATGCAAAATATGGTTAGAAAGTACAGAGATCATAATGAGAGCATGTGTAAAACTCTAGCTAAGATGGAAGAAAGGAGATATGAATACATGCAGGCCATAGAAGATCTTGAAAAACAGATCAATGACTATAAGGATAATGAGATTCAAATGGGACATGATAGAACATATCATGAGTGGGAGAAAAAGGAGTTGAATAAGAAAATAGAATCCCTAAATAAAAAATTAGATGAGACAGAACAAAAGGTGTTAGAGGCTAATAAGAAACTAGAATCTGTCAATATAGATCTGGGAAATTTTAAATTGGCAAATCAAAAACTGGAACACCTAATGGAAGTCCAATTTAGAGATAGGATAAAATCTCAGCTCAATCCCAAAGAAGGTGTAGGATACAGAGCCACTCCACCTCCATACAACAACAAATACATTCACCCAATGAGTGAAGTGGCTGATAGGCTTGTCAATGAACCATTAGATAAGTGTATGACCACTGTAGATCCTATCCTTGAAAACAGTCCTGAATCTAAAGAAGATCTGATTCAAAATAGAGACTGTGAGTGCACAGAGGTTGAGAAAGAACACAAAACAATGAGTGCACCTATAGAAACCCAAATCCCCAATAAGAAAGGAAAGGAGAAGATGAGTGTATGCAATGCTGCTCCACAGGTTTCTGTACCTTCTAACTGTAATACTGCATCTTCATCAAAGAATCATAAAAAGGGTAAAAATGTTCCAATCTGCACATGCCAAAAGCATGGTGTCCAAAAGTTTCCCAAACAATAGCAGGTATGGGGAAATCAAAGGAACAAGAACCAGAAACTATCCAATAAAACTGGTTCTCCAATCCAAACAGTCAAAAAATGCTTCCATTGTGGCAGGAAAAATCACTTGGCCAGGGATTGCTTTTATAAACCATCTGTTGCAAAACAGACTGTGATTCATAAAAAGACAAATTCTCAAAATTCAAAGGCCAACCTTCCTGCTGCATCAGTTCCAAAGAAAACAGTTGATCACAGGTTCTCAAAAGTAAATAAAAAACAGTCCACACACCAAAAACAAGTTTTGGCAAAGCCTAAATCAACTTTTAAACAAATATGGTGTGTTAAAAACAAATCCTCAGATCAAACTGATAATACAATTGTTCAAACTGCTAGGCCAAGTGTTGAAACTGTTAGTGCAACTTCTGAAGCTGTTAGCACTAAAAACACAGTTCAAACTGCTAAGCATAAAACTGGAACTGCCAATGGATCATCTGAGACTGTTAAAGCAAAGGATGGACAAAATACCTGGATACCTCATGTACGAACTAAATACTCCCCACAGAATCCATCAATGGATCTCACTAAGTATAAAAAGTCAAAAACAGTATTTAGTTATGTCAATGCACAAGGACAACCCAAAACCAACTTGGTTTGGGTTTACTCCACTACTAACTAAGCTTTTATCTGTGCAGGGCAACCACAGGTCACAACATAAAACAAGATGGCATTTGGACAGTGGATGCTCTAGGCACATGACAGGCAATTCTGAGTGCTTGTCAAATTTCAAAGGCTTTGAAGGAGGGTTTGTTGCATTTGGAGGAAACTCCAAAGGAGGTAAGGTTACAGGTAAAGGTACTATTAATGCAGGCAACATGATTTTCAATGATGTTTTGTATGTTGAACAGCTTAAGTATAACTTATTGAGTGTGTCTCAAATCTGTGACAAACAAAATATTGTTTTGTTTATAGATTCTGAGTGCATTGTCCTCTCAAAAGATTTTACAATTCCTGAAAATTTTGTTTTGCTAAGAACACCAAGAAAGGACAATGTATACTGTTTGGACACAGACCTTTTATCCAAATCAAGTACTTTAAGCTGTTTGATATCCAAAGCATCATCCAATGAGTCTGCTCTTTGGCACAGAAGGATGTGTCACATGAACTTCAAATCCATGAATGTTTTAGTCAAAAAGAACTTGGTAAGAGGTTTACCACAAAAAGAGTTCATATGTGATGATCATTGTGTAGCATGTCTTAAATGCAAGCAACACAAAACTTCTCATAAGGCCAAAGAAGTAAATTCAATCTCATCTGCTCTTCATTTGATTCATATGGATCTATTTGGTCCAACATCTGTTTTGAGTTTGAATAAAAGGGCTTACTGTTTAGTCATTGTTGATAATTTCACCAGATTTACTTGGGTTTACTTCCTTAGGTCTAAAGATGAAACTGCTGAGCTAGTTAAGTCATTTATTCTTAAGATAGAAAACCAATCCAACTCCAAAGTTAAGGTGATAAGATCAGACAATGGAACTGAGTTTAAAAACCATATCCTAAACAGTTTTTGTGAGTCCAAAGGTATTGCTAGGCAATATAGTGCACCAAGAATACCACAGCAAAATGGTGTAGCTGAAAGAAAGAACAGAACCTTAATTGAGGCTGCTAGAACCATGCTAGCTGATTCAAAACTACCAATGACCTTTTGGGCAGAAGCAGCTAATACAGCCTGTTATGTTCTAAATAGGGTTCAGATTGTTCAATCACAAGGGAAAACTCCATATGAGCTATTCCATAATAGACTACCCTTAATAGCCATTTTCAAGTCTTTTGGGTGTCCATGTACCATTCTTCACACTAAGACTCACTTAGGGAAGTTTGAAAGTAAGGCTGAAGAAGGTTTCTTTGTAGGTTACTCAAATCAAAGCAAAGCCTATAGAGTATATAACAGTGTGTCTAAAACCATTGAAGAAAGTGCCAATATTGAATTTAATGAACATACTGCAAATGTCAAAGGCACTGGTCCTGATTGGTTGTTTGACTTAGATTCACGAACGAATTCTCTGAGCTTTGTTGGTGTATACTGCAGAATCTGATGAAAACAGGATTGAAACTGTCAACACAAATTTTCATGCTGGTAGCACAAATGATCAAGCTGGTGGCACAAAGTTTCAACCTGCTGCAGATTCACATAAATGGGATGAGTATACAGTTATACCTCTTCTGTCTTGTGACCCTCCAGGGGTTCTGAATGATCAACATGATTCCTATCCTGACAATGAAGGGCAAATCCCAAGTCCTGAGAGAGCAGCTCCAACACATAGGGAAACAGTCCCAGATTCAAGTCAAGCTGTTCCAGAAGCTGAACCATCAACTGGTCCTGATGGAGATGATACAAATCTTGGAATCTCTTTCCAGACAGATAGAGAGCCTACACTTAGGGTACACAAGTATCATCCTCTCGATCAAATAATGGGAGATCCACGCACACCTGTGGAAACAAGGACAATGGTTCACAAGGAGACTACTGCTGCTGAACCAGCAGTTTCTGAATTTAGTTTAGCTGCATTTGAACATGCCTGTTTCATGTCTCAGCTAGAACCTAAAAAGGCATCAGACGCTTTGAAAGATTCATCTTGGATTGAGGCAATGCAGGAAGAGCTTCTGCAATTCAAGATTCAGAATGTATGGACACTAGTTGATCTTCCTAAAGGTAAGAGAGCCATTGGTACAAGATGGGTATTCAGAAATAAGAAGGATGAGAGAGGGATAGTCATCAAGAACAATGCAAGACTAGTAGCACAAGGGTACACTCAAGAGGAAGGAATAGACTATGATGATGTCTTTGCTCCAGTGGCAAGAATTGAAGCCATCAGACTGTTCCTAGCTTATGCAAGCTCCAAAGGGTTCAAAGTGTATCAAATGGATGTGAAGTCTGCTTTTCTGTATGGCACAATTGAAGAGGAGGTCTATGTATGTTAACCTCCTGGATTTGAGGACTACAAGTATCCAGACAGGGTCTACAAACTAGACAAGGCCCTCTATGGACTCCACCAAGCACCTAGAGCATGGTATGACACTTTGTCATCCTACCCCCTACAAAATGGGTTCAAGAGAGGCACTCTGGACAAAACTCTGTTCACAAAGTCTATCAAATTTGAGATTCTGCTTGTTCAGATATATGTTGATGATATTATCTCTGGGTCAACCAATGATAGTCTGTGCAAGGAGTTTGAGGCCTTGATGCACAAAAAGTTCCAAATGAGTTCAATGGGAGAACTCACCTTCTTTCTAGGATTGCAGGTCAAGCAGAAGCCCACAGGACTCTTCATCAGTCAATCAAAGTATGTTAAAGACATACTGGAAAAGTTTGGGTACAAGGATACCAAAGCTGCAAGTACTCCAATGGATCCTCACAAGCAGCTTCATACGGACAAAGATGGAACAGATGTGGATATTCATCTATACAGATCCCTTATAGGATCTCTTATGTATCTAACATCTTCTAGACCTGATATTACGTTTGCTGTTTGTGTTTGTGCCAGGTTTCAATGTTCTCCAAAGGACTCCCATCTGGTTGCTGTTAAGAGAATTTTTAGATATCTCAAAGGCCAACCACATTTGGGCCTCTGGTATCCTAAAGACTCTCCTCTTGAATTAACAGCCTATTCTGACAGTGATTATGGAGCATGCAACATTGACAGAAAATCCACAACTAGTGGATGTCAATATCTGGGAGCAAGATTGGTCTCTTGGTAGTGCAAAAAGCAAACCACTGTCTCCACTTCATCTACTGAAGCAGAATATGTAGCAGCTGCAAGCTGCTGCTCACAAGTGATGTGGATTCAAAATCAACTGAGAGACTATGGTATGAATTTCCTATCCACTCCTATTTACATTGACAACTCAAGTGCAATTAGCATTGTACAAATTCCAGTGAAATTTCCCAAAACCAAGCATATAGACATTAGATTTCATTTTATAAGGGACTGTAATGAGAAGAAATTAATCCAAGTTACCAAAATTCATACTGATGATCAGTTTGCTGATCTATTCACAAAACCATTTGATGTAGGAAGATTCACCTTCCTAGTGTCAAATATTGGCATGGTTAATATGGATTAATTTATTTTCTTTATTCTCTCTTATTCTATGAAAATTATGTCTATCACATATGCTTGATTAAGGGGGAGTCACTGTTTCATTAGCACTTGCTTAATTTTCAACTAACAGCTTGAGTCTTTTCTCAAGCTGCTAGTTCATTTTCTCGGACTGTTAGTTGTTTCACTTGATCTGACAAACTCCATTGACAATCAATCGGTGATTAGCACTTGCTTAAATCACCGATTGATTGTCAATGGAGTTTGTCAAAGAACATAACTGTCTTCCCTATTCTCTCAAACACACTGACCTTCAACCATTCCACGAGATGATGGACTTCCTTCGAAGTTCCCACATCCATCATGCTCTTACCATAAACCCCACGATATACATATCTCATATAGAACAGTTCTGGAAATACGCCTCAGTCAAAACCATTAATGGAGTCACATCTTTGACATCCAAAATAGATGGCAACACAGTTTCTATCACTGAGGAGATCATACGCCAACATCTGCATCTTCAAGATGCCTCAGGTATATCAGACCTATCTCTTACTGCTTTACATAATGGTCTTTATGCTATTGGATATAGGGGCCCTGCTGATTCTTTTACATTCTTTAAAGCCCATTTTTCTTTTAAATGGAAGTATCTTGTGCATATTATTCAGCAGTGTTTAAGCCCTAAAAGAACTGGTTGGTCAGAATTTTCTTAAAATATAGCCACTGCCTTAGTGTGCTTATCAACGGGCCAACAGTTTAATTTTACAAATATGATTTTTCAGGGGATGTTAAGACATCATTCTCTAAAGAATGGGAAATTTTTGATGTATCCTAGATTTTTGGCAGAAATAATTGCAAAATCTTGCAATAATTTTAATATACATAAGAGGATACATGTTTCTCATAGGCACTCTTTATCATCTATCAAAAGGCTTTTAAAGCCAAGTGCCAATTGTTTGAGTGTAGATGTCCCATTGCCTTCTGCAATGTTGGGCATCAATCCAAGAAACAGAGGAGAGGGTCCTGAGCAGGCTCAGCCTAACATAACTGCTTCTCCCCCAGGACCCGAACCCACTCCTCATGATACAAATATGCCATCTATTCCTGTTGACAAACCCACATCCCCACTTATATTATACAAACGAAAAAGGGGTTCAGGAGCTCCTTCCTCCTCAGCCCAATTACAAGAGCCAAATGTCCCTGTGCAGGAGGACACTCCTGCACAGAATATCCAAAGGGCACCCACAGAGGACTCTCCCATCCTCAATTTGGAGGTGAACATCTCAACAGAAGATGTTCATATGGGTACTATGGCTGACACTACTGTTGTTTCTGCACAAGAGGCACATGACAGTGTCAACATAATTAAGACCACTCCCATGGCAACAGAGGGTGTGCAAGCACCTTCTGGAAGTCCCCAGAACCAAGAAAAGAGGGGCCCAGAAGCTTCAACTTCTGGAATTCCTGCTAGTGATAGATCACAAGCACCACACTCGTTTGCTGATCTTGATGCTAGTCTGCAACTTATGCTTTTGACGGATCCTCAGCTGAAACCTGTTGTAGCAATGTTGGAATACTATCAGTCTATTAATGCTGCACAGGGGGCACAAATCATCTCACTTAGACAGATAGAAGCTGCTCAGAATCAAAGAATGGATTATCTTCATAAGGGGTTCACCCTTTGTGGAAATAAGATCATTAAATTAGAGCAATTGATTCGAACCCAATTGGCAACGGTTGTAGGTCCTCCTAACCAAACCAATGCTTCCAAAAAGGGGGAGAATCAGGAGTTTCCTCCAGCAGTTCAAGCAGCTCCTTCTCCAACAGTCCAAGATTCTAGGCTAGCAGTCCCAACAGCTGCTCAAGCTGTTAGCCTAGAAACTCAAGCTGCTCCTACAAGAACAACTGGAGTTGTTATCAGAGAAGGAATTCAGGCTCCCATCAGTACAGTCCAAGCTACATCGTCTGCTACAAAGGATAAGGGCAAGGGCATTCTCATTGAGTCTCCAAAGCATAAATTTTCATCTAAAGAAGCCCAGATTGCCTATGATGCTGAAATTGCAAGAAAGATAGCAGAAGAACAAGATCAGGCTTTAGACCAGCAAACCCAGGTCCTAATGCAAGATGATGAAACCTTAGGAGATTACCTAAGAGGGTTTGTGGTCAAGCAGAATGTAAAAAAGAGGAAAATGCCAACAGGGCATTCAAAGGCTGAGCATAGAAGATTCTTGATCAATTTTGCCTTTTCAGCCGGTATTCCTAAAAAAATGGCTCAGTCCATGACTACAGAGAGGCTGCAAGACATCCATGACAAAGAGATGGAAAAACGTAAGGTAGCCAAAGTCTCCCAAGAAGTCCAAGGTCAAGCTGATACAAGTAATGTTCAAGCTGGTGTGAGTGATCCTGCTCCTTATGTTCAAGCTGCTGCTTCTGTTCCTCAGTCAGATATAATTTCACATGCAAAGCTTGATCAGGTTAAAAGGGTACTATTTGAGCATCAACTTCAGAAGGTGATGGAAATTGAGAAGTCCTTAGACCAGCATGACTTCACAAAGCCTCTTATAAATTACTGGTATGCTAAGCCAATGGACAACATTGACTTAAGATATCAATTTATAGTAAGAAGAGAGTCTGGTCCTGAGGAAGAGTATAAAAGCTTAATGCATATAGTCCAAGGGATGACCAGAGATGAGCTCACAAGGATGCATCATGTTGGGTCTGTAACCCAAGTCAGATCTTCTCTTCCACAAGTAAAGCAAGCCATTAAAGATCTGAAGAGCATTTTTGATCCTGAGTCAATAAGGAAAGATATAGAAGATGCCAAGGAGATGAAGATTGCACAAGTTGATCAGTTTGTCAAATCAAAGACTTACAGACTCAAATTTGCAAATGGATCCGGTATGTACTTCAATTTTGAATTTTATGATCTTCCAAAGGCTTTGTTACTTCAGATGAGATCAGTGAGAATATATTGTGATAAAGAAGATCTGAAGAAAGAATATTTGAAGGCTGTCAATCAGAAACTTGCACAGTTGTAAGTTTTTGAAATCCTTGGTTTGTAAATAACAGTTTTACTTTGTTTTATTTCCTTATTTGTATAGAACTTAAAGTCTTGTGTAAAGAATTTAAGTTAGGGGGAGATTGTTGGGAAATATTCTAAGTAGTTCAAGCTGTTAGTTAGATTTCTCAAACTGTTAGTAGATTTTCTGTGTAAGTACAAAGTTCATGCTGTTAGTTGAAGAAGTTCGAGCTGCCAGTGCAAAAGTTCAAGCTGCCAGAGTAAAATCACTCAAGCTGCTCTGTTCAAACTGCTAAGTGATTCAAGCTGCTCAACTGTTTCATAAACAGAAAGTGCTGATATTCTGGAAGAGATATTTACACGAAGATTCCAGCATATCTACTATCAGAGAAGTCAGAGTCCTTCAAGGAAACAAATCAGAAAGCAATATAAATACATAGAATAGGTTTTTCTATTGTATCAAGTTTCTGCACATTCAAGTTTGTAGTTGCTTTTTGTTTAAGTTTTCATAGAGCCTCTAAGGTTGTAAAACCCTAAGAACAATTTGTGTTCTTCGTCTAATCAAACAGATTAGAGGTGATTGTAATTATTGAGTTCAGCAATACAAGCAAGTTTGTTTATTCAATTATATTTATCTGTTATTGATTCTGAAAGCTTTTCTTAAAAAAATATTAAGTGTTATTCTGCAAACTTCTTAATTGGACTTTGATTCAATACAAGATTATTGGTTTATACTCTGATCAATTCAAATAAGTTAATCTTAGGTAGTTAAATTTTGATTCCTGACACCTTTACAGAAACCGACAGAAATAAGGAAATTAGAAAGACTATCATACCATGCGCGATGTGCTTGTTTTAAACCATAGAGGGCTTTATCTAGCACATAAACATGGTCAGGTTTATGTGCGTCAACAAATCCTTTTGGTTGTTCAATGTACACCTCTTCGTTAAGTTCACCGTTGAGAAAGGCTGTCTTGACGTCCATTTGGTACACTTTGAAGTCCTTGTGTGCCGCGTACGCCAAGAAGATTCTGATCGCTTCGATCCGTGTAACTGGAGCAAAGGTCTCGTCATAATCTATCCCTTCTTGTTGTCGGTAGCCTTTGGCAACAAGTCTCGCTTTATTCCTTATCACAATGTCATTCTCATCTCGTTTGTTCTTAAAGATCCACTTTGTTCCGATCACTGTACGGTCTTTTGGTTTGGGAACTAACCGCCATACTCTGAGCTGTTCAAACTGCTTGAGTTCCTCTTGCATTGCAACTATCCAGTCTGGGTCTTTTAGGGCTTCATCCACACGAGTGGGCTCTATCATACTAAGGAATGATGTGAAGAGGCATTCATGAGCAGACGCCCTACGAGTTTGGACTCCAGTTGAAACATCACCAATGATTGATCTGTTGGGTGACTTCGGGTCCATTTAATCTCGTGTGGAAGGGGTGCTCGGGATGGAGTCTTAGTGGTTAAAGTGGGGACGGATGAAGATTCATTGTCAATGGTTTCAAATGATGGTACCACTGGTTCCGGTTCGATTTCCGAGTGTTCAGGTGAGGGAAGGATATTCGACATTATATGTGAGGGTATTACGGGGTAGATTCAACTACGGATGTATCGGTGGATGATGTTGATGGATGAGGGTATGATGTGGATGAAGATGGAGTGGAGAAACTTTGTGGTGAAGTTGAATTGAAAGGATTACCTACATTATTGACAACATTAGACACATTAGCATTAGGACCGAAAAATTCTACGTAAAAAGGATCAAACAAATTAACTAAACCAGAAGAAGAAAAAGAAGTAGGGTTATTAGAAGAGTCTCCAGGCATTTGGGTAATGCGAGGTCCTGTATGATCAACTTCGGGTGCCAGTTCAACCAAGTCATCAAATGTGACATGCACACTTTCATTGACTGTTCTGGTCAGGGTATTGAATGCGCGATAGGCCTTCGAGTTGGATGAGTATCCAATGAAGATCGCTTCATCCGCTTTTTCGTTAAACTTCCCGAGGTTGTCTTTATCGTTCAGCACATAGCACCAGCAACCAAATACACGTAAGTACTTGATATAAGGCACTTTATTCAAAAAGAGTTGGTAAGGAGTTTTATTAAAGCGCTTATGGATAATGGAGCGATTCTGTGTATAGCAGGTTATTGATACGGCTTCGGCCCAAAAGAATGGAGGTAGCTTCGAGTATGTTAACATTGTACGAGCGGCTTCCACAAGCGTACGTTTACGCCTTTCCACGACCCCATTTTGTTGTGGCGTTCTAGCAGCAGAATATTGATGCTGAATACCTTTGGATCGAAGGAAGCCCTCAGCTACCGAGTTCTTGAACTCCGTGCCGTTATCGGATCTGATTGATTGAACTGATAGCTGTTGTTGGGTCTCGACACTCTTTATAAAATCTATGATTTCTTGAGCTGTCTCGTCCTTGGATCGCAAGAACCTGACCTAGGTATATCGTGAGTAGTCATCCACGATAACCAACACATATCGCTTCCCGTTTATGCTCTGTGTCCGCGTCGGTCCACAAAAATCCATGTGAAGTAACTCCAATACTCTTTTCGTTGATGGTTCGGGCTTTGGTTTGTGAGATGATCGTTTCATCTTTCCTTTCTCACAAGCTCCACAAAGATGGTCCTTTTCATAACGCAATTCAGGGAGACCTTTGACCAGTTGTTTCGCACCCAGCTTGTTGATATTTTCAAAATTCAAGTGAGATAATCTTCGATGCCACAACCAAGAGTCTTTTGAAGAGGCTTTTGATAAGAGGCAAATGTTATCCATTACTATGAGCTTGGCTACGTCAATGGTGTAGAGGTTAGAGTTTCGGGAACCAGATAAGATTTCTTTTCCATCCATACTCCTTACACTGCAGTTCTTAGCCCTAAACGTTACCTCTAGTCCTTTGTCACAGAGCTGTCCTATGCTAAATAGATTATGTGATAATCCCTCAACATAGTCAACGTCCTTGATGACTAGATTATTAAGTCCCCGTATCCTTTAATATGAGTCTGATGGTTGTTCCCGAATTTTACCGTCCCACAATATTGTTCAACTACGTTGGATAGCAATTCTCTTCTTCCCGTCATATGCTTGGAGCAACCCGAATCCATATACCAAATGGATTTAGCCTGAAAAGCAAATAAATTCATATAATGAAAAACTATATGCATTCAAACACATCCATCGTTTATTTACAATCAAACCGTGTTCTGAACCGAGATATTCAGAAAACATGATGAGTTAAGACCGGGTCCTGAGCTGTGTGCACAGAAGCCAAACGTGTCGGTTTAAGCACAACCGACAAGCAAAAGAACGGGTCCTAGTATATGGTAACTAGAAGCCATTTCATTGAAGAACGGGTCTTGATCAGAAGTAACCAAGAACCATCTGCATAAAGATCACACAACTTTGGGTACCCATCTCAATATGGGTCCCTTTTTGTTAGGAGTTCCAGACGTATATGGCACATGTGTAGTATTAGGAACCCATTTAGCATTTATGTGTGGTCCGGATGCATAACCCTTTGGAATCCATTGAAGATTGGATTTATTGGGCTTTGGAACCTTAGGCGATGAAATTGCCTTCGGTTTTTGACTTTTTGAGACCTTTTTGACCTTTTCTTTGGTTTTGGGCCTCGACAACAGATAAGTCTCAACTTTATTTGTGGCTGATGATGCAACATTTTTTATTTTCTTTTTCCGAATTCTTTTAACAGGGTATGGCACGAAAGCATTCATTTCAGGAACCTGTCGTCTATAACGAGTTGGACATAGATTATATAAGTCACTGAAAGAGTACTTTAAACAAGTAACAGAATTCGATACATCGTTACACACATTGTTACACACATTGTCTTTAAAGATTACAGACATCCTATCTCTAGTAACACATTCACTTGGCATTATAGCCTTCTTCACAAAAAAAAACTTGAAAAATCCAGCATGGTGGTTTTAGGAACTCTTCTTACACAATCTGTAGGAACAAAACGATTAGAGTCAGTAAGCATGGAAGATTTAGACTTGACAGAATTTTCTTTTTTGTTGGTGAGTGGGTTTCTTAAAAGACTTGGATTGGATCTGAGTCTTTTTAGAAACCTCATTTTTAAACGGTTTTGAGCACTCACCTTTATAAATGGAAGAAGAAGTTTCAGCTTTAGCCTTACATTTGTTTGATGACACATATGGGATTTTGGTGGAATGAGAAACTATTTGTTATTTTGAAAAATCCTTCAATTTTTGAGAAACCATGTCAAAATTTTCTCTGTAGACCGTTAATTCCACAGATTGTTGAAAAGTTTGATTTACCAATTTTCTTCGCTCTTAAGAAGAGCACCTTGAAGATCAAGTGCTTTCTTTTGAGACGACTTCAATTCCTTTTCTAAAACATTAATTTGATGTTGAAGAACTTTTGTAGGAATATAAAGTTGAGGAATTAGTTTTACAGTTTCTGTTTTCAATTCAGCTTCTGAATAAGTTGACAAGTAGTCTTCCTCTAAAGTGGGTACTCTAGATGGATAACTCTTGTTAAGTTCTTCATATTGAAAAGAAATTTCTTTTTCTTTATGTTCAACACGTTTCTCATTCTCTTGGTTTAAAACTTCTTTTGATGACTCAAAAAAGAAAGATTTAAGTCCAGCTCCCATATAGTTCATGTCATAAAATAAAGGTAAAACTTTTTGGGCCTTTTCCAAATATTTAGGATTTTTAAAACCGATTCCTTGTTTAGAATGGTAAAACCTAGTTTCTTTGGGCTGATTTAAGTGAATAGTTTGTTCTGTTTGACCCCTTTTTAAAAAAGCATCGTCAAGGGTCTTTATTCGTGAGTACAAACTTATCCATTCTTCTTCAATCATTATATTTTTCTAAACTGTCTATATTTTCCATATTTACTGTCTCTAATTGTTTTGAAAGTACAGATATTTCTTCTTTTAACGAGAGTTTTTCATTTGATAACCTATCCGTACAAGATTCAATATATATTCCTGTCCTGAACATCTACTTTTTCGATTAACATCTGTTTTATAACATTGTGATTAGTTAACCACTTTGATTGATATAATTCAGACGACTCTTTTAAAGTTTGAGCTAGATGTTCAGCCTGTACACACTTTGCAGTTTCAGCATTTAACCTAGCTTGTAGATCAAGAATATGTGTGTGCAATGTACATTCATTATTTACATGCTCTTGAATGTAACAGGAATATACCTCATGTGTCTCTGAACCGGATGATGAGCATTCGGGATCGTCGGCTGTAGCCATCAGACATGCTGGTGGATTTTTCATTGTCTCCCCCTCAGCAGCATGGTCAGAATTAGAAGCAGTGGAAATGGCACAGTGATCCAACCCTAGACGATCAACCATATAGCAATTCTTGCCCTTATCATCTTCCTCGTCGGTATCTTCAGCATCCCAGTAATCTTCCTAGGCGACGAGGGCCATTGCATCGGTCCTTTTCTTCGCGGCCTCCAACTGTCTCTCGTAGTAGCCTACGTCTCTGTCAAACTTATTGTTGCACTCCCGAGCAAAGTGGCCCAGTTTTCCACATTTGTAACAGAGACGCTCCTCGGCGCCTTTTGGTTCTTTGGCTCGCGGCCTCTCATCTCTTTTTTCAACCGGCCTCTTGTCGGCGCGGCGAGGTTCTCGGCTTCCATCCCTTCTTCTATCCCTACGCTCATTCTCTCTTCTCTCATCCCTGCGATCGTCCCTACGATCGTCCCTTCGATCATATTCTCTCCTGTCATCCCGGCGATCATCACGCCTATCGTCTCGCCTTACATAACGGCTCGATAGTCGCGTCTATCGTCATACCTTCTCTCATCCCTGTCGTCTCTCCGATAATCATCCCGGCGATAATCATCGCCTCGTTCATCCCTTCTTTCATCTGAGTACCTCCGCGGGCCGGTGTCATAGCGGAGTTGATTGTTAGTCTTGTTGGAGAAATGTCGTTGTTGGAGACGATTTGTCCACAAGGCTATCTGTTCCTAAATCGCGACTTCTTCCTCATCTATTGCCTCACGTGGAGGAGAAGCATACCTGTACTGTGACGAAGATGGCCCTTGTGTAAAGGATGGAGTGGGAATGTTCGTGTTGGTGATCAAGGCTAGTGAATCATTGGGTTTGATACCGGTGTTAGCATATAGCAACAAAGATGCGAGCTGATTGGCCATCTGTTTCTGATGATCCACATCCCCTTGATATTTTTTCAGTTCTTTGAAGACGACATTGATCGAAACCTCAGGAATGTTCAGAACCCGTCGTGTGGCCTGGCAAGCAATCTGCCACTCGGGGGCTAAGGCTGAGAAGAACTGGATGTTTATGTCATCCTTGTCCTTTTTAATGTGCAGTTTGTTTAACTCATTCAGTACCACACAGAACCTTGTAAACGTAGGCTGTAACGACTCCCCGTCTTTCGCACGGAATTCTATAAACTTTGCCTTCGCTTCCTCTATTTTGGCACGATCATCGAGATCCGCCCCCAGCATTTGTACTTCCAATTCGTCCCACATTTCTTTGGCAGACATTTTGCTGTCTATGCCAACCAAGATATTAGTGGGGAGGGCCTGATAGATCAAATACTCCGCCCTCTTATCGGCATGCTGCATGTCTCTCTCGGCGTCATTAGCAGGTTCTCTTTCAACCTTAGATGCTAGGACAGGGGGGTCAGCCTCGGGTCTGGCTGCGATTTCCTGATAGTAGGGGGCCCTCAGAGATGGACTGAAGCATAAGGTTTCCAAGCGGTTGCATTCCGACAAATTTGAGGAACCGGGATTTCCATTGTTCATACTCGTCAGGATAGAGAACAGGTGGTCTGTTCTTGGATCCGATTACGAGAGCATCACGAGACATGATTAGGGTGCTGATGGAAAAGATAAGATCTTAAAGGTGGAAACTTGAAACGGATGGGCTGGACTGCGGAAGAATAGTACACCGGATGGTACTAATTCGGTTGGCTGTATGGAGTTCGGATAGAGCCAAATTCGGATGGGCAACAATTCGGACAAGAACCGAATTCGGATGAACCTTTGGTTCGAATGAAAAGATGGTTCGTACAAGGCAGGGACCTAATTCGGATGAATGAAGTCTGAGGAACCAAAATCGGATTAACCGGATTCGGATGAACAGTGTTGACTTCGGGTTGATGGAGGAACCGAATTCGGATGGTCCGAATTCAGGTGAACAGGGGTACTTCGGATGAACAGTTTATAGTTCGGATGGAATAGGAACCGAAATCGGATGGTCCGAATTCGGGTGAATAGAGACTAATTCAGTCAAACACATAGGGAATTGTCCAGGAAGGGGACCGGATTCGGATGGTCCGGATTTGGTTGGTCCGAAATGGAGTGGTCCGAAATGGAAGTCTAAATTAAAGCACAAGTTAAATGATCAAAATGGAAGTGCCTGATCTGAACTTCGGATGGGACCGTATTAGGGTCCGAAATAGGCACAGGATGGTCTGAAATACACCTAAGTGAGGTCCGAACTAGGGTCGAATATGGTCCGAAATTGGTCCGAAGTTGGGTCCTAGATGGTCTGAATTGCTACAGTGATGGGTCCGAATTACAACAGGTTTTTCACAGATATTCAAAGGCAGAACAGTTCAGATGACGATTTTAGCAGATTTAAAGCCTAAAAATGTTTCTAAATGATTGGGAAACTATTTTAAACACTTTTGATATTTTAAAATATACCAAAACACTTAAAGATCAGTAAAAAACAAGCAAAAACCCACTATAACCCATATATTTTAAACTTTTCTAAACAACCGATTCTGGACGATTTTAATGTAAAGATTGAACGGAATGAGCTCGAAATCAGTATAGGATGATATGGTGGTGATTGTATGACAATAATAACACAAAAACCAGCCGAAAACAGAAGATTAAAGGATCTAACCGATTTAGAGGATGAAGAACTCGAAGAACATGAAGAAAACCCAGCAGAATCCGAATCTTGGAAGTTGAAATCCACCTTTTTAGCTCTGATACCAATTGTTATATTGTATTCCCTTTATAAATCAGCACTTGAATGTTTCTTTATCAAAACACAAGAAGAATCTTGCTCAATAATTATGTAATGATGAAGAAAGACAAAAGGAATGTTGGGAGCATATGTAAAATGGCGGCTGCTCTTGTATTCAATATTTCAACCGTGTGAGACAATACTAAACCCTAGGAGCTATTCATAGCCTCATTTAATTATCTTTGAAGCATTGACATAAATGGCCCCTAGACTTTTACATGGAAATAAAATACAAAGGAAATAAATACAAGACTAAATAACAACAAAATAACTATTACAAAATAAGTCCACATGATCGAAATTAAATGTCTAACAATACTAGATACATGAATTTAGGATTAAAGATGGTATTTTTAAAAGCATCAGATGAAGTAGAATCAGCTGAAGATCTGAAAAGGTTGAGACAAGATAAAATGGAAATTAACATGGATTATAACAAGCTTAATGAAAGTTATCAAAATCCATGTAAATCAGAAGAGTATATTCAAACATATTATGATAAAGGTTTGTCTGAAAATACATATTTCACTCAAAAGCCTTACGTTCCAAACTTAATTATTGGGAAGATTAATTCTGATCTTGAATTGAAAATTAAAACTTTTGAGGATGAAAAGGAAAAGTTTCAGGTTGTGATACAAGATTTGGAAATGAAACTTAAAGAATAGCCTGAAATCAAAACTCAACCATATCAGATATTTTCAATTCAACCTGAATCTATTAATTCTGAAAAAGAGTTTGATTTGTATATGAACTCTGAATTCAATTCTTTGGAAGAAATGTTTGTCGAAATTGACAATTTTATAAAACCACTTCATGACAAACAATCTGATAAACCTAAAGGACCAGTAAGTATTTTGAATAGAATACCTACAGATCCTAAGGGTGAATAAGTTCCAACACCTGTTTTAAACAGAAAGGATAAAGCAAAAGTTTCTTTTGTTACTCCTAAATTTGAAAAAGCTGAATCATCTTCGTCTAAGGTAACAAATGCAAAGAAAGCAGATGCTTCTAAAGGTAAGAAAGTTTTGCAGAATAAGGCTAATACTAAATTGACTAATTCTTGTTCTTCTGTTATGTCAGATAATACTGTGAAAAGAACATCGAAGCAAGTATGGCGAAAGAAGCAAGTGGAAAGGAAAAAGACAAGTTTTAGAAAAGAGTGGAGAGTTAAAGATACTAGTATTACAGATAGGATTAGCTGAGTAGGAAATTCTGTCTGTAATAAATCAACTATTAAACACTGCTCAAAATATTCTCGTGCTGAACTATTGTCGTTTAATTCAGTTACATGTCGTGCTTTGAATGCTAATTCATTGTATAATTCTGATGTTTATGTTTGGGTAGCAAAGAACAATGTTCCCAATTTTAAACAGAAAGTGGATCCAAAGAAACAAGTTCCAAAATCAGTTCCAAAAAGAGCTGTACAAAAATGGATACCCAAAAACACTATTAAAAAGTGGGTTCCGAAAACAAAGAAATTATCTGTTTCTCTACCTGAAGTAATACCACATCATTTACCGAAATCAAAAGTACCCAACTATAAGTGGGTACCTCACATTTTACTTCGTCTTGTAGGTAAATCATGTGTGGTATCTTGACTCTGGATGTTCCAAACACATGACCGGACAGCGAGACACCCTCACGAACTTTGTGGACAAATTCTATGGGACGGTCAGATTCGGCAATGATCACTTCTGTTCGATCAGAGGCTATGGAAGTCTGGAATACGATAAGATCACCATTCAGAAGGTGTTTATGTTGATGGTCTTGGCCACAATTTGTTCCGCATTGGCCAACTGTGCGACAAAGGGTTGGAAGTCAATTTTAAGGCGAATAGGTGTAGCATCATATCTTGGGAAGGGAAGAAAATCCTAGGTAGAACTAGGAAAAAAAATTTGTACTCCATGGACTTAGCAAATATTAATCTGAAGAAGGATGTCTGTCTATTATCAAAGGCATTTTCAAAGGAATCCTGGTTGTGGCGTCGCCGTCTTTTCCATCTGAACTTCAAAGAACTGACCAACCTTGCTGATATTTCAATTTAATCAATCAAACAATCAATATAATGAATTAAAGAACAAATCCAAACAACTAACCGAATGATTATATCTCCTATGATGATTACAGAGAGAAGACATCGTATGACAACTGTAGCCCTAATCTCAATGCTTTCCGTGCAAAAGATCCGTACAAAATCAGAATATCAGAACTGTTACTTTTACAAAAGGAAATATTTTATTTATATACAAAAGTCAACTATCACTTAATTACAAAATCAACCCTAGACATATTTAATCCATCAATCTAAAATTGATTCTAACATTTTCCCCGCTTTGATGAATTATAATAAGTCTTCAGTTTGAAAGTCCCAACTTCATTTCCAAAGGCCTGATACTTTTTCTGTTAGACAGCCTCCAATTAATCTTTAATATGAATTCGACCATGAGCTTTCTATCATTCACACTTAATGTTCCCTTCTTGGTTTTTCTTTTCTTATCAGCTACCAGCTTTCCTTTTTAACCCGTCATCACCTTTTGCAGAGTTCCATCACAGAACTTATTCAATTCAATACTTTTCATAGCTCTTAGCTTCTGATCTTTATCTTTGTAGATATCAACTGGATGCTTGGCCATTACAACTCTTGAAACTCCTTTAGATTTTCCATGAATTTGATGAAACGGTTTGGTGCAGTAATGTTAATCTTTCTCATCCCTCTTTCTACACCAATCTGTAGATCTTGCACAAACATAAACACCAATTTGGTGTGCATTAAGTGAAATAGTGTCTTTAGTTCAAATCTACAGTGCTCATTCCTCTTATTTCTGCACAGTTCATCAAATAAATCTTCAATGTCGACTAGATGCATTCCAAACATGTCAGCCTCCGTAAATGTATAAGTATTTCCATCAACTCTGGTCATGGTGAAGGTAGGATAGAAGATCTTAACAAAACGATCCTTTTCAATCTTAACCAAACCAACTATCCTAAACTCACTTCGGATCTTATCCACCGACTGAGCTTTATTTTGCAAGAAGCTCGCATAATTAGCTAAGTTTGGCATATTTGGCTCCAGAACTCTAAATAACTTCAAAAATGTGCATGGAGCTTGCTTCTTACAGAATATTTTCTTCTCCAATTGATCTTCAACATATGGAAGTTTGTTTCTCTTTCTGATATACTCAGCAGACTTCTTAGCAGTTAAATCCAACACCTTTATCTTCTTCTTACTTATCTCATCTTCATTGAGCAGTGTGAGCGTATCTCTGATTTCTTTCTGGACAATTTGTTGACCTTCAAATCTTAATCGATGTTGTCTTTGTGATTCATCAGCCAAGATATACTCATTAAAGAATCTGTCCATAAATTCTACTTCATTCAGCTCCTTAACAACTTGAGGCATGGCATTCTCTTAAGGAAATGGTTCTACTTCCTCTTCTTTAACCGTAACCGTAACCTCAGGCTTTTCAACTGTCGGTGTCGGTACATCATCTTTTAATATCTCCTGTACAAGATCCTCTTCTTCTTCCATCCTGTCAGCTCTTAAAGATATATCATTCAGGTCAAACACATCGTCATCATCAGACAGTTCAATCTCCACTTCTTTCTCCACTCCCTCAATCAATAAAGTCTGTCCTTGAGCATCATCATCAGAATCTTCATATTCTTTAAAGTTATAAATTTCTGATTGAATACTTAAAGGAACTGGAACATCTTCATGAAGAATCAATTCCAGCTCGCTTTGAGCATCAACAGGTTTTTCATTGGAACTCCCTGCTTCACCCATCTCTTGACCTTCCGTCTCTTTCTCCTTCTCTGGATATGTAATCATTAACAGACCAGAACTTTGCTCACCAAGCTTCCTCCTCTTCTCCCCCTCATGAGGAGCATCATCGGAGTCATCATCGTGCCCATCATGCTCTCATTTCGCAGCAGAAGCTTGTGACTTACACGTATGTTCTACAGTAGACATCCTCTCTGACATATCTCCTAAAGCTGTTATCACAGTGTTCTCTAGCCCAATCATTCTTTCTTGCATCTTATCAAATTGATCATATACAAATTCTCTTAATTCGTCAATCGCTTGATTTGGATCTCTTTGTTTATGCTCATCAGCCACATTCTTTCCCTTCAATAGTTTATGAATATTAGCCATCTGATCCATTATCTCAGAAAATTGACTTTTCATCTGATTTAAGACTCCAGCAACTACTTTATTCAAAGCTTCATTCAACTTCTCTTCGGTTACAAAGGGTGAAAGTCTAATCACTGGGTCACTCAGACTTCCAGTTGTCACAACAGTCGAACTTGTAAAAAGAACGTCTGTGTGGTCAGTGCTCAGAGTTGGCAATGTCGTAGCTCTGACTGGTCTTCCAACCTCTTGAAGTGACGGAGCAACAAATTCTTCCGACACTAAGGTTGTTCTGGCAGGAACACTCAGTTCAACTGCACACACTTCAACATATGAAGTTGATTCAAGTGTCCTAGTGTGTATTGGTTCTAAATCATGTGCAAGAATAGAAGTTGTACACCCGGGCAGTTGTGTACTATATTCAATATCCATAAAATCCAAAGGATTTAAGGATAGATCATGTGCTTAATCCCAGTGATAAAGTGAAACATCTTCCTGTTGAGAGGAAAATGAGTGGCTGGGGGTGTGCAGTTGTCAGTGGGATACTGACTGATTCAATGTTGACTCCCATTTGAGAGCCAACAGCAGATGTAGCTAGATCCCGACTGTTTGGGCTTGGGAACTCCCTCACACTCTCCCTAGCAATCTCAAGAACATCAATCTCCGGAATTCTTTCAGCTATAGAAAATTCAACCATTCCAGCACCACCCTCTTGTGCATCATTTCCATCCTCATCATCATCATTACCTTCCTCAGCTCCTTCAGCAATATTGGATAAAGTTCTTTCAGGATCTGAACTGCTCTCACCTCCCCTTACGTGTTCCTCTACTCCCTCACTCTCAAGTTGGCTGCCCTGAACATCAGCTCCGTGCTGATGTTCCTGCTCTCCTATTGCTCCCTTGTCAAGAAAACCAGGTTCTTGGGTTTCTATAAGAGCGTGATCTATTCGGTATAACTTGACATGTTCACTCTCTTGGTCCACATACTTCAACAGAGCTTCTGGAATTGGCATTACATTAGCATCTGGTGCATCTTGAGATTGCGTTGAACGAAGAAATCGCACCCTAGTGGAATCTGCAAGAACTATGCTGGCATATTCAAACCTTCTATTATTCCTTTGGGCTGAAGCTGTAGCAGCAGCTTGTTTTATGCAGAACAGATCCATAATCAACAAGAGATTCGGAAAGACTCCGTATGAATTAATAAATAAATGAGTACCTGATGTCAAATTTTTTCATGTCTTTGGATGCAGGTGTTTCATCTTAAACGACAAAGACAATCTAGGAAAGTTTAGTCAGAAAGCTGATGAAGGCATCTTCATTGGTTATTCGAAGGAGTCTGTAGCCTCCCGATGTGAAGACCTCCCCTTACGGGGCAGTACTCAGAGTCTAGGTCCCACATCATGCAACACTATATCAATCATAACTAAGATAGAGTAATTATATTGCAGAATTTCAAATTACAAGTACAAAATATTAGGAAAAGTTTAATACAGTTTTAGTTCAGAATTACAGTTTTCAAATTAAACTTATAAAGGGTACCAGACTAATCTAATTCATGTCATCATACAATCAAATTAAATCTACCCAGACCACCACAATCATCATTTGCCAATCAGTACCAGAGGGATTGTTGAGTAGTGGTCTATAGAAAACTTCAATCTTGATCTTGTAAGACCTAAGAACTAGGTCTTACAAATAAACTCCAGCAGGTGACTTTCCTTTATCTTTTCCCGTAAAAAAAGTGAAAACAACATATGTAAGCAAAGCTTAGTGAGAATATAGATTTTCAGATTACATGCATTAATCAAGCGGATCATGGGTCTAGCGTGATATGTCTGGACTGCCGCTACAGCCACTCATGAATGAGACATAGTAGTCATAGAGTCGGATGATGTTCAGCCCACGCTCACGCTTTTAGTGGAAGCTATCCACTTATGCTGGGCTAGCTACCAGCGGTCGTCATGGGGGAACATCGGAGTATCAATACCAAGTTCAATAGAACTGGTGACATAGCTAGGTCTAGAACAATAGACCGACAAGGCTAATCATGTTAAGCTGAATCAATATGTCAAAGATGCATCAATAAGGAAAGCATAGTAATCAAAGTCATGATAGCAATAATCTCATAGCAATATATGAAATGAACTGTAAGTACAATGTCATGCGAAATGATAAGTCAAATAGCTATCATGATCCACAGGGCATCACCGAACCATGGTGTGCACAGGTCACAATCTAGCTGAGCAGGTATGAATGTCAAATAAACTATCATCAACAATATGTCTCAACCGGAATCTAGCATGCAAAACTGAATATCTATAACTCACTGGTTCTGTGGTCTTTATCAAGCAGATTAAAACAACCACCTGAGTTATATCAGGATTTATCTTTAATCTTTGTCTTTCTGATCTCTGGCTTTTCTTTTCAAATCTGTGACCCACTTTCAATATCTTTAATTCTTTAGTACTTTGTTCAGAATTTACCTGAACCTGTCAAAATTATATCATAGCAAGAACATTTTAGCTTAAAATCTTTATTTGATCTGATTCTGATAACTGAGAACTTATCAATCATTCATTTGTTCATTTTCTTTGTTTCTTTGATATCTCAAAAGATATATATATATATATATATATATATATATATATATATATATATATATATATATATATATATATATATATATATATATATATATATATATATATATATATATCATGTTGCTTTATTTATTGATCTTTCATCATATAATCATGGGTATTGTAACATATCATTTATTTATTATTTTAAAATATCAAAATTGGACCATCCGAATTTGAGTAACCGAATTCGGACCATCCGAGTTCGGATCAATCCGGATTGGGTCATCCGGATTCGGACCATGCGGACTGAACTAGGCCATCCGAAGTTGCATCATCCAAAACAGGTCCGATATAGATGCTTCATCCGAATTCGGGACATCCAAATTCGGATCCCATAACTTGGAAATTTTCAGATTTGTTCTTGGTGTTCTATCTTTTACACTTACGGATTTTTACCAAAAATCTACTAAACACATTTTTATCAACATGCAACTTATAAATAAGTTATATTATCATATTTGGGTTATTTTTATACTCTTTTCCCTATCATTAACACTCTTAATTACCCAAAATCGTCCAAAAATCAATATTTTTGTCAAGAACATAAATTTTACAAAATTCAGATTTCTGTTTCATTTGGTCGATCTAATCACTGATTTTTGTTTCTATGACTTCCATATACTTAAATACATGATTATTTACTAAAATTTCTAACATGCAACTATATTTGAACTTTAAATCTTTGAATTTTCGGTTTTTCATAAAACCGAACACTAACCCATATAAATTTTGAAATTTAAATGAGTATTACCTTGAAATCTTGTAGTTTCTAGTTGTTTGATGATATTTGATACATATTCTTGACTTCAATCTTCAATTTTTTGCACATTTATGAACTTCTTTGATGAGTTTTGTGAAGGTGCCGTAGATGAAGAAAAGTAGAGAGAGAGAGAGAGAGAGAGAGAGAGAGAGAGAGAGAGTTCAATTTTCTAAATTGTGATAAATGGTGTTAAAAGCCATTAATTTAGTTTATATATATATATATATATATATATATATATATCAACTTTGATCATTATTCTATTTAACCCCTCACACTTTTGCATTTTACATGTCTTTTAATTTGATCATCTAAATAGTTTGAAGCAATTATATAATTTAATTAAATAATTTAATTACTTAATTAAACTACAAAACAAATAATGTAATAAAATTACATTATTAGCTCAAAAAATGAAATTAAAGTTGGGTTAAATGCTAGGTTGTTATACCCGAGTCTACAGTAAGAGGACAAAGACAGTTAATGAAAGCGTTAATGTTAAATTCGATGAAGGCGTTGTTATGGCTTCTGATCATACCTGTTCAGGACCCGATCTTAACCAGCCGACTTCTATGAAGTCATTTGAATAGAGTGCAGAAAACAACGATTTAAATAAAATGTTCGAGAATTTTTATGAAGACTACTTTGAACAGACCAAACCTAATGTTTCTAATTTGGTACCTGACAAGGATTACTGAAGATCCAGTCGTAGTCTCAGATTATTCTCACCAACCAAATTCGGAAGAAACTGCAGAGGTTTCAACGACAGATGTACACTTACCTGTTGACAGTGTACAACCCATTCAACCTCCAGTATCTTTTGAAACCCCCTTACCTTCTGAAAACTCAAAAACCCCGATCTCAGTTGATATACCATCAACCTCAGAAGCTAATCCTCGAGTTCCCTATCTAGATTTAAACCCCAATCAAGACCAACTTCAACCTTACCCACATACCGTTGAATGAACAAGGAATCACCCAACTGAAAACATCACAGGTGATCCTTCAGCTTCAGTTAAAACCAGAAGAGCAACTATGAACGAGTGCTTATTTTCAAATTTTCTGAGTAAAATTGAGCCAAAGAATGTAAAAGAAGCTCTCCTGGATGCGGATTGGATCGTGGCTATGCAAGAAGAGCTAAACCAATTTTAAAGGTTGAAGGTCTGGAGATTGGTGGAGCGACCAAAACACAAATACATCAGCGACACGAAGTGGCTATTCAAGAATAAGATGGATGAACACGATGTCATCATTCGAAACAAGGCTCGCCTCGTCGCCAAAGGATATAGTCAGCAAGAAGGGATTGATTACGATGAAACATTCGCTCCAGTTGCCAGGATAGAAGCTATTAGGATGTTTTTGGCTTTTGCGGCTCATAAAAATTTTACTGTTTATCATATGGATGTAAAAACTGCGTTTTTAAATGGAGAACTGACAGACGAAGTATATACATATCAGCCCAAAGGGTTTATAGATCCTTCGAAGCCTGACCATGTATATATTTTGGATAAATCCTTGTATGGCCTTAAACAAGCACCTCGTGCTTGGTATGATGCACTTTCAAACTATCTGTTGAAATGTGGATTTAACAAAAGTGCAGTGGATACAACCCTATTTATAAAACGTCAGGGTCCAGATATCATAGTTATACAAATATATGTAGATGATATAATATTTGGGTCTACAAATCAAGAAGTTTGCAAGAAATTTGCTTTCTTAATGTCCCAAAAATTTGAAATGAGCATGATGGGAGAAATCAATGTTTTCTTAGGTTTACAAATTAAACAACTGACTGATGGTATTTTCATTAATCAGTCCAAATATATTCAGGACATGTTAAAGAAATTTAACATGGTAAATAGTACTCCAATGAAAACTCCCATGGCTCCGGATTACAAATCAAAACTCGATGAGGACATTTCAGGGGAACCTGTAGATGTAACTCATTATCGAGGCATTATTGGGTCATTAGTGTATTTAACTGCAAGTAGACCTGATATTTTGTTTGCTACATGTGTTTGTGCTAGATATCAGGCACATCCGAAAGAATCACATTTGGTTGCTGCCAAAAGAATTTTAAGATATCTAAAGGGAACATCACAGGGAATCATCATTCACATTAACTGCCTTTTCTGATGTTGATCACGCAGGTGATAAAATGGATAGGAAAAGCACATCAGGAGCAGTCCAATCCCTAGGTGACAAACCCGTCTGCTGGTCATCCAAGAAACAACATTGTGTTTCACTGTCTACAGCCAAAGCTGAATACATTGCCGTATCGTCGTGCTGTTTCCAAGTGTTGTGGATGAAGAGCCAACTCAGAGACTACGGGTTTACACCACAAAAGATTCCAATTTATAGTGATTCTCAAAGTGCAATAGCCATAGCTTCGAATCCAGTGCAACATTCTAATACCAAACACATTGACATCCGGTATCATTTTATTAAAGATCATGTAGAAAATGGTAATATAGAATTATATTTTGTACCTACTGAATATCAATTAGCTGACTTGTTTACCAAAGTCTTAGATGAAAAACGTTTTAATTTTGGGAGAATTTCATATATGTCCCTCTAAAACTGCAAAATATCATATATACCTAAGCCAAAAAAAGAATTTCATATATATCCTTATAAAACTTCATAATATCATATTTACCCAATTTAAAACTTTAATATCATATATACCCTTTCAAACTTTTAAATATATCAAATATATCCAAATTATTTTGTTGTTCTTTTTTATTACTTTAAAACTCATAAGAAATATTCATTAATAAAGAAATGACCAATCTACCCTTTTTATTTCTTAAACTTCATAATATCATATTTACTCAATTGAAAACTTTAATATCATATATACCCTTTTAAACTTTTAGATATATTAAATATATCCAAATTATATATTTATGATCTTTTATTACTTTAAGATATCAAATCTTTTATTTCTTGACGGAATTCGACGATTCAAATTTCATTTGTTCGTTAAGTAGAAGCCTACCACGAGCACCTGGACATGTAAAATCAAGGGATTTAAAAGTTAATTAACTTGATTAAGTCTTCAATTCTTGTGGCTTCGACTTAACGAATAAATTGAAATTTGAATCACCGAATTCCGTCAAGAAATAAAAGATTTGATATCGTAAAGTAATAAAAGATCATAAATAAATAATTTGGATATATTTGATATATTTAAAAGTTTAAAAGGGTATATATGATATTAAAGTTTTCAATTAGGTAAATATGATATTATGAAGTTTAAGAAATAAAAAGGGTAGATTGGTCATTTCTTTGTTAATGAATATTATTATGAGTTTTAAAGTAATAAAAAAGAATAAATAAATAATTTGGATATATTTGATATATTTAAAAGTTTGAAAGGGTATATATGATATTAAAATTTTAAATTGGGTAAATATGATATTATGAAGTTTTAGAAGGATATATATGAAATTTTTTTTTGGCTTGGGTATATATATGATATTATGCAGTTTTAGAGGGACATATATGAAATTCTCCCTTTAATTTTTTGGTATACAAGTTGGGTATGTTGAATCGTTAGATTTAAAAATTCAGTAGTTACAAATTATAATTTTAAGTTTACATTTTTTTATTTGATATGAATTTGATGTTAATCTCATATATGTTTAAAGTTTTAATTTTTATGAGTTTAACAGATCTGGATTGTCATGTGCAGGGGGAGCAGAAAGATATTTTTATCTGATTCTTAAAACAAGTCTAATAAATTGTATCTGATTTTTGTAGGGGAGCTGTCATTTAAAAAGATATATACATCTGAGGGGGAGCTTAACTACAAATATCAAGGGGGAGCAATTTCTGTTTTTGTTAAATTTTTTAGTTAGTTAATTTTTTTTTGGGGTACCATTTTATTTTGTACAAAATTTTGATTGATAGTTGTTATTCTTTTAGATGTGTTCAAAAATTTTTTTTTTTTGTTGTTCATTAATTTTTTTTAGTGACAATTTTTTTAATGTGTATGTTTGATTAGTTTTGTTAAAATGATTTGGGCTTCAAATGCAAATTAAATATAGTGAGTGGGCCGGATCTCAAAAAGTTTGAATTTGAAAATTTGACTATAAAGTTAAATTTCAAATTTCAAATTCACTTTTTCAAAACCTTGAAAACTGTTCACCTTCTTCACCGACTCATTCATTCCATTTTCTTAATCACGAAGCAACACAATCAACATCAGATTTCATCATTTGTGAATAAAAATTGCAAGTCCATTTCATACTTTCCATTTTATTTGTTTTATTTCAGTTTAAGTATACGAGTTTTTGGTATATGTGTGTGTCTGTATTTACCGAGTGTGTGTATATGGATTTTAGTGTGTTGTTGCTTATAATCTGAAATAAACTGTGTATTCATATGCGGATTACTGTCATGGACTTGAATATCAAATATCAAGTTTCAGTTCCAAGCACACAGACATTAATTTTGAATTTTTCAAGATTCAAAATTTTCGAGTTCATAAACCTGAAATTGAAGTTTTTGGTATGAAATTTTGTTTCTGGACAATGTTCAGTAAACAAATGTTGTTTATAATCGATTTTCAAGTAGGACTCAATTTTTGAATGGGTGAAAAAGTCCATGAATTGAAATTTATAAAAATATCAGTGGTTTGTGGACTTAGAAATATTTCAAACATTTTCTCGATTAACACTTCAATCGAGAATGTGTAAGTTTCTATTCGAGTTGCATGAAGGTTCACCCGAGAAACTTTAAGTTTCATCCGAGTTGAACGCTTCTTGAATCGAGAAAGTGTTATGTGTTATTCGAGTTGGTTTATTTTTCAGGACTTAGAAAATTTTTTCAAAACCCTCGATAACATAACTGATTCAAGTTAAATCTTGTTTAGTTCGAGTTGGCCTCATATATGATTTGAGTCCTTTCATATTTCATTCGAGTTGGGCTGATTTATGGACTTAGAAGCTTTTTCATCAAGTCTCGATAATCAAGTTCATTCGAGACACCAACAGTTTTATTCAAGTTGTCTCATAAGTTCATTCGAGTTGTCCCATACATTCATTCGAGAAAATTCTTCAATATTCGAGTTCCATACATATGCAATTCGAGTTGGGTCATGCATTATTCGAGAAACATTCTATTTCACCCGAGTTTCATACTCATTTTCTCCAAAAATTTTCTAAGTGTTGGGAATTTAATTTTATAAAGAAAAATTTAACATTTTTCAAGAAAATTTTAAAATATGTGTTTTTCTAACATTGGCCTCTTAACGATGGAATCCTAACAATAATATTTTAATATTATTGTCTGGAATCCCAATGCTTTAAACAGGGAAACACATATTTTTCCAATTTCTAGCAAAATGTTTTATTTTTCTGTTTGCAGGATTTCATTTGATTATCTGCTGATTCTAACATGTTTATTATTTCTCACAGGTTTCAAATGGCATCCCCAACTCAATCCCAACCCTCAAACTCATCTGATTCCCATTCATCTTCAAATCATACATTAGTTTCCAAACCAGTAAAATCCGCCTCTGTCACTCGACCTTCTCCTTCCATTCTTATCCCCGACAATCATCTAGTTAAACCTCGTTATTGCTTACCCTTTCTTGATAACAACCATCGTCTTGACCCCAAGGTCATAAAAGTCAGCCACCCAATCATAATAGACATTCTTAAAGGCCATCTTTAGGATATCTACTTCAATACAAACCTTCGATTCCCCAAGTCTATCTACAGCAATTTTGGCACACCGTCAAGTTTGTCCTAGCTGATGGTAACCATCACTTTAAGGTTTCCATCGAGCAATTTAAGACGAAGATTACATTAGCCAGACTGAGACACAATCTGTTTCTACCACGTCGCATAGATACCGTGAACTTCCCAGAGCTAGCAGACTTTGAGGATTTTGTATCCGATGACGAATTGGTGCATGATTTGATTTGCCTGGGTTACTCAAAACCACTACCAAAAAGCTCTAAGTTCCACAGAAATGGAGTTAATGGAGAATGGTACATGCTATTTGGGATTATCAACCAATGTATGACATCCAAGCACACTGGCATAGATAGGTGCAACATTCACTGTCTCATAAATTTTCATTGGATTACGTTTAACAAGCATTATGATTACACCCAATGTATCTGGGAGGATCTGAAGGAGGTGGTATTAGCAAAGACGACAAACAGATCACGAAAGTTTGTCCCTCTTCAACGTTTTATTCAAATACTGATCAGGGGAATATTAAGGGGCAATGAAAAGATTCCTAAACGCTCAAATGCTTAACGGTGCCCTGATTATGTTATGATGAGTCTGCATGGAGTACATGATGCACCAACCGCGAATATAATGCCAATACCTGAAGCTTTATTAAAGTATGCTGATCCGGAAAGTGAGCATGTGAGGTTGTATAGAGTATATCACGTTCCTGTAGAAACCATAGAACCGGGTTTTCTTAACCAATGAGCTTTAGGTGAGCAGGAACTTCAGCATGGGACTTAAGTTCAGGGAAGGCAATCTGTGAGTGAGAGACTAGAAGTGCAAGAAAGGGGTGGTGAGGGAGAAGAAAGCAGCTCAAAATCTGAACGTACACTATCAAATATTGCTAAGGGAGCTGCAAAAGGAAATGATAATGATAATGATGATGATGATGAGGGAGGTTATGATCCTAATGAGGTAGGTGCAGGAATGATAGTGTCAGGATCTAAAACTGAATAACCAAGATTAACTGATTTGAATTTATCAGAGTATAAATCAATAATCTTGCTTTGAATCAAAGTTTAATTATGAAGTTTGCGGAATAACACTTAATTATTTTAACAAAATCTTTCAGAATCAATTAAGCATAAAACATAAGAAGTAATCAAGACTGTTTGTATTGCTGAATTCAATGATTACAATCACCTCTAATCTGTTGGATTAGACGAAGAACACAGACTGTTCTTAGGGTTTTACAACCTTAGAGGCCTATGAAAACTTAACCAACAAAGCAATTACAGACTCAAAATATGCAGAAAACTTCTATACAATAGAAAACCTATTCTGTCTATTTATATTGCTTTTTGGACTTGTTTCCTTGAAGGACTATGACTTCTCTGATAGTAGATATGCTGGAATCTTCGTGTAGATATCTTTCCTGAAAATCAGCACTTTCTGTTTGTGAAACTGTTGAGCAGCTTGAATCTCTTGACAGCATGAACTGAGCAGCTTGAGTTGATTTGCTCTGGCAGCTTGAACTTTTACACTGGCAGCTCGAGTTTCTTCAACTAGCAGCATGAACTTTGGATTTACATTTAAAGTCTACTAACAGTTTGAGAAGTCTAACTAACTGTTTGAACATACTTAAACTATTTCCCAACAATATCCCCCTAACTTAAATTCTTTATACAAGACTTTAAGTTCTATACAAAAATGGAAATGAAAAAGTAAACTGTTATTTACAAACCAAGGCTTTCAAAAACTTACAACTGTGCAAGTTTATGATCTATAGCCTTCAAAAATTCTCTCTTCATCTCTTCTTTATCACAAGATATCCTAACTGTCTTTATTTGGAGCAGCATATCTTTTGAAAAATTATAAAACTCGAGATTGAAGAAAATACCAAATCCATCTTTGAATTTGATTCTATAAGTTCTGGATTTAACAAAAATATGAACTTCCTTGATCTGTTTCCCTTTCTTCTCAGCAACTTCTATTTCTTTTCTTGCAAATTCAGGATCAACAACTGAACTTAGATCTCTGATAAGTTGCTTCACTTGTGGTAAAGCAGATCCCACTTGTGAAACAGACCCTATATTATGCATCTGTATTAGCTCATCCCTAGTCAACTTCTGAACCATTTGCCAGAATGTATCAAACTCTTCTTCTGGTCCAGACTCTCTCCTTATTACAAACTTGACCGTTAAATCTCTTTCATCCAGTGACTTAGCAAACCAGTAGTTGATTTGAGGCTTTGTGAAATCATGTTGATCAATCAACTTTTCTATCTCCATGATCTTTTGCATTTGTTGCTGAAATAGCACTCTTTTAACAGATGAAGGAATAACAACTTGATCAGAGGGAACAGATGCACTAGCAACAGCTTCAGTTTGGACTGATTTCTTAGATGGTTGGACTTCTTGGGATGGATGAACTTCTGGAGAGACTTTTGTTTTCTTTCTTTTCTCCATTTCTTTATCATGTATCTCCTACAGCTTTTCAGTAGTCATGGACTGAGCCATTTTCTTTGGAATTCCTGCTGCAAAGGCAAAATTGATTAAGAATCTTCTGTGCTCAGCCTTGGTGTGCCCTGTTGGCATCTTTCTCTTCTTTTCACCTTGTTTGCCCACAAACCCCTTTAGGTAATCACCTAATGTCTCATCATCATCTATTGGGGGCTGGGCTTGCTGATCTAATTCTTTGTCCATTTCTTCTGCCAATTTCTTGGCAACTTCAGCATCAAAGGCAATCTGGGCTTCTTTGGAGGAGAATTTGTGCTTTGGAGATTCAATGAGAATGCCCTTGCCCTTGTCTTTTGCAGCAGATGCTTGGACTGTACTTGATGGAGCTTGAATGCCTTCCCTGATCACAACTCCAGTAGCTTTTGAAGAAGCAGCTTGAGTATCTAGGCTAACAGCTTGAGAAGCTGTTGGGACTGTTAGCCTAGAAGGTGGGACTGTTGATGCTGCTTGGACAGATGGTGTTGGAGCTGCTTGGACTGATTTGGGAACCTCCTGATTCTCCCCCTTTTTGGAAGCATTGGTTTGGTCAGAAGGACCTATAACCGTTGCCCCTTGGGTTTGAATCATCTGCTCTAATTTCATGAGTTTATTTCCACAGAGGGTGAACCCTTTGTGAAGATAATCCATTCTTTTATTCTGAGCAGTCTCTGCCTGCTTGAGAGCAAAAATTTGAGCCCCCTGTGCAGCAATGATGGACATTTGATATTCCAACATGGCTACAACAGGTTTCAGCTTGGGATCCGTCAAAAGCATGAGTTGCAGACTTGTCTCAAGATCAGAAAACACCTGAGGTGCTTGTGATCTATCACTGACATTAATACCAGAAGTAGAAACCTCTGGGCCCATCTGTTCTTGGTACTGGGGACTTCCAGCTTGTGTTTGCACACTTGCTGTTGCCATGGGTGTGGTCTTAGAGATGTTGGCACTTTCCTGTGCCTCTTTTGCAGAAACATCAGTAGTGCCAGCCACAGAACCCATATGAACCATCTCTGAAGAGATGTTCACCTCCTGAGTGAGGATGGGAGTTTCCTCAAGTGGTTCCCTTTGGATATGCTGTGCAGAAGTGTCCTCCTGCACAGGGATATATGGCTCTTGTCTGAGGGAGGAGGAGGAAGGAGCTCCTGGTCCCTTTTTCCTTTTGTATAAGAATTTTAGTGGGCGAGTTGGCTGTTCAAAAGGATCAGAGGGAATATTTGTATCATGAGGAGTGGGTTGAGGTCTTGGGGGTGTAGCAGTGATGTTAGGCTGAGCCTGCTCAAGACCCTCTCCTCTGTTTCTTGGAATGATGTTCATCATTGCAGAAGGCAATGGAACATCTATACTTACAAAATTGGCACTTGGCTTTAATAGCCTTTTGATTGAAGACAGTGAGTGCCTATGGGAAACATGTATCCGTTTATGTAAATGTGAGGTTGTGCAGGTGTGTGCAATAATTTCTGCCAAAAACCTAGGATACATCAAAAATTTCCCATTCTTTAGGGAATGATGCCTTAACATCCCCTGAAAAATCATGTTAGAAAAATTGAACT
The DNA here is from genome assembly GCA_020465985.1 of Centrapalus pauciflorus. Classification (NCBI taxonomy): domain Eukaryota; kingdom Viridiplantae; phylum Streptophyta; class Magnoliopsida; order Asterales; family Asteraceae; genus Centrapalus; species Centrapalus pauciflorus. The sequence continues at coordinate 268,615 of JAANYP010001798.1, forward strand.
GTTGGCCAGTAGAAAAGCACACTAAGGCAGTGGCAATATTTGAAGAAAACTCAGACCAACCAGTTCTTTTGGGGCTTAAACATTGCTGAATAATATGCACAAGGTATTTCCATTTAGGAGAAAAGTGTGCCTTAAGAAAAGTAAAAGAATCAGCAGGACCCCTATAACCAATATTTTGAAGACCAAAATGTAAAGCTTGAAGGGATAGGTCGGTTATACCTGAGGCATCTTGAAGATGCAAGTGATGTCTGATGGATTCCTCAGTGATATTGATGACAGTTTCATCAATCTTGGATATGAGGGCAGGCACTCCATTGATGGTTTGAACAGATGCATGATTCCAGAACAGTTCAATATGGGAGATGTATATAGTAGGGTTAATGGATAGGGCATAATGGATATGGGAGTGCCTGAGGAAATCCATCATTGCATGAAACGGTTGAAGTTCAGAGTGTTTTAGGGTGTATGGGAGGCAGTTGTGTTCTTTTACAAACTCCATTGATGAATAAACGACGGTTTAGGGTTTGAAAGGAGGATGTGTGATTCGTTCAGAGAGAAAGCAAGAGGCCGTGGAAGAAGAATATGTAACTGGTAGTTACAACTGAACGAAGCTGGGACCTTTAAAGGTTTCGAAAAGGTTGGGTCCCGCGCACACATTTAAAAAATTACCCAAATACCCTGCACACTTTGACAGATCAAGTGAAAACAACTAACAGCATGAGAAAATGAACTAGCAGCTTGAGAAAATATTCAAGCTGTTAGTTAGAAATTATGCAACTCTTCAATGAAACAGTGTCTCCCCCTTAAATAAGCATACGGAGTAGATAATAATGAAAATCAATTAATCCATGTTTACCATACCAATATTTGATACTAGAAAAGTGAACCTTCCTACATCAAAAGGTTTTGTGAATAGATCAGCTAACTGATCATCTGTGTGTATTTTGGTAACTTGGATTAACTTCTTTTCATTACAATCTCTGATAAAGTGAAATCTGATTTCTATATGCTTGGTTTTTGGGAATTTCACTGGGTTTTGCACAATGCTGATTGTACTTGAGTTGTCAATATAAATAGGAGTGGATAGGAAATTCATACCATAGTCTCTAAGCTGATTTTGGATCCACATTACCTGTGAGCAGCAACTTGCAGCTGCTACATATTCTGCTTCAGTCGATGATGTGGACACTGTTGTCTGCTTTTTGCATTGCAAAGAGACTAGTCTTGCTCCTAAGTATTGACATCCACCAGTTGTGGATTTTCTGTCAATGTTACAACCACCATAGTCACTGTCAGAATAAGCAGTTAGTACAAAAGGAGAGTCTTTAGGATACCATAGGCCTAAATGTGTTTGGCCTTTAAGATATCTAAAGATTCTCTTAACAGCAACCAAGTGAGACTCCTTTGGAGAGCATTGAAACCTAGCACACACACAGACAGCAAACATTATATCAGGTCTAGAAGATGTTAGATACATGAGAGATCCTATAAGGGATCTGTATAGATGAATGTCCACATCTATGCCATCTTTGTCTGTATGAAGTTGCTTATGAGGATCCATTGGAGTGCTTGCAACCTTTGTATCTTGATAGCCAAACTTTTCCAGTATGTCTTTGACATACTTTGATTGACTTATGAATAGTCCAGTAGGCTTCTGTTTAACCTGCAGCCCTAGAAAGAATGTGAGTTCTCCCATTGAACTCATTTGAAACTTTTTGTGCATTAGGGACTCAAATTTTTTGCACAAACAATCATTTGTTGAGCCAAAGATGATGTCATCAACATAGATTTGGACAAGTAGAATCTCAGCTTTGATGGACTTAGTGAAAAGTGTTTTGTCCAGAGTGCCTCTCTTGAATCCATTCTGTAAAAGATAGGATGACAGAGTGTCATACCATGCTCTTGGGGCTTGATGGAGACCATAGAGAGCCTTGTCTAGCTTGTAGACTTTGTCTGGATACTTGTAGTCTTCAAAACCAGGAGGTTGACACACATATACCTCCTCTTCAATTGTCCCATACAGAAAAGCAGACTTGACATCCATTTGATACACTTTAAATCCTTTGAAGCTTGCATATGCCAAGAAGAGTCTGATGGCTTCAATCCTTGCTACTGGGGCAAATACATCATCATAGTCTATACCTTCTTCTTGAGTGTATCCTTGGGCTACTAGCCTTGCTTTATTCTTGATGACTATTCCTTTCTCATCTTTCTTGTTTCTGAACACCCATCTTGTACCAATTGCTCTCTTGCCTTTAGGAAGATCCACCAGAGTCCATACATCCTGAATCTTGAACTGTAGAAGCTCTTCCTGCATTGCCTCAATCCAAGATGAATCTTTTAATGCTTCTGATGCCTTTTTAGGTTCCAGTTGAGACATGAAACAGGCATGTTCAAAAGCAGCTAGACTGAATTCAGGAACTGCTAGTTCAGCAGCAGCAGTCTCATAGTGAACCATCTTCCTTGTTTGGACAGGAGTGCTTGGATCACCCAGAATTTGATTGAGAGGGTGATACTTGTGAACTCTTAGTGTGGGCTCTCTCTCTGTTTGAAAAGAAGTTCCAAGATTTGTATCATCTCCATCAGGACCAGTGAATGGTTCAGGTTCTGAAACAGCTTGACTTGAATCTGGGACTGTTTCCTGTTGTGTTGGAGCTGTTCTATCAGAACTTGGGAGTAGCACTTCAGTGTCTGGATTTGTATCATTCAGGACCCCTGGAGGATCACAAGACAGAAGTGGTAGAGAGGTGTAATCATCCCAACTTGGTGAATCTGCAGCATTCTGAAACTTTGTGCCAACAGCTTGAGAAATTGTATTGGCAGCATGAGAATTTGGGTTGGCAGCTTCAATCCTGTATGCATTAGCTTCTGCAGTATACTCAACAAAGCTCAGAGAATTTGTTAGTGAATCTAAATCAAACAACCAATCAGGACCAGTGCCTTTGATGTTAGCAGTATTTTCATTAAATTCAACATTGGCACTTTCTTCAATTGTTTTAGACATACTGTTGTATACTCTATAGGCTTTGCTTTGACTTGAGTATCCTACAAAGAATCCTTCTTCAGCCTTACTTTCAAATTTCCCTAAGTGAGTCTTAGTGTGAAGGATAGTACATGGGCATCCAAAAGGCTTGAAGAAAGCTATTAGGGGACTTCTGTTATGGAATAACTCATAGGGAGTTTTCCGTTGTGATTGGACAACCTGAACCCTATTCAGAACATAACAGGCTGTATTAACAGCTTCTGCCCAGAAAGTCATTGGCAGATTTGAATCAGCTAGCATTGTTCTAGCAGCCTCAATTAATGTTCTGTTCTTTCTTTCAGCTACACCATTTTGCTGTGGTGTTCTTGGTGCACTGTATTGTCTAGCAATACCTTTGGACTCACAGAACTGTTTAGAATGTGATTTTTAAATTCAGTTCCATTGTCTGATCTTATCACCTTAACTTTGGAATTGGATTGGTTTTCTATCTTAAGGATAAAAGACTTAACTAGTTCAGCAGTTTCATCTTTGGACCTAAGAAAGTAAACCCAAGTAAATCTGGTGAAATCATCAACAATGACTAAACAGTAAGCCCTTTTATTCAAACTCAAAACAGAAGTTGGACCAAATAGATCCATATGTAGCAACTGAAGAACAGATGAGATTGAATTTACTTCTTTGGCCTTATGAGAAGTTTTGTGTTGCTTACCTTTAAGGCATGCTACACAGTTGATCATCACAGATGAACTCCTTTTGTGGTAAGCCTCTTACCAGATTCTTTTTGACTAAAATATTCATGGACTTGAAGTTCATGTGACACATACTTCTATGCCAAAGAGCAGACTCATTGGATGATGCTTTGGATATCAAACAGCTTAAGGTATTTGATTTAGATAAAAGATCTGTGTCCAAACAGTAGACATTGTCCTTTCTTGGTGTTCTTAGTAAAACAAGATTTTCAGGAACTTTGAAATCTTTAGAAACAACAATGCACTCAGAATCGGTGAACAAAACATTGTTTTGTTTGTCACAGATTTGAGAGACACTTAATAAATTGTACTTAAGCTGTTCAACATACAAAACATCATGGAATGTCATGTTGCCTGCATTAACAGTACCTTTACCTGTAACCTTACCTCCTTTTGAGTTGCCACCAAATGCAACAAAACCTCCATCAAAACCTTTGAAATTTGACAAGCACTCAGGATTGCCTGTCATGTGCCTAGAGCATCCACTGTCCAAATGCCATCTTGTTCTATGAGGAGACCTGTGGTCGCCCTGCACAAATAACAGCTCAGTCAGTAGTGGAGTAAACCCAAACCAAATTGGTTTTGGGTTGGCCTTGCATATTGACATAACTAAACACTGTTTTTGACTTTTTATATTTTGTGAGATCTACTGATGGAGTTTTTGGAGAGTATTTAGTGAGGATATGAGGTATCCAGTTATTTTGATCATCTTTTCTGCTAACAGTCTCAGATGATTCACTAGCAGTTCCAGATTGATGCTCAGCAGCTTGATCTGTGTTTGTAGTGCTAACAGCTTCAGATTTTGCACTAACAGTCTGATCTTTTGCATTAGTATTTTGAGCTGAAGATTTGTCCTTGACACACCAAATTTGTTTAAAACTTGATTTAGGCTTTGCCAAAACTTGTTTTTGATGTGTGGACTGCTTTTTGTTAACTTTTGAAAACCTGTGATCAACTGTTTTCTTTGGAACTGATGTGGAAGGTTTTACCTTTGAGTGCTTTGCCTGAATAGAATTTGATTTTGTGTGATTCACAGTCTGTTTTGCAACAGCTGGTTTATAAAAACAATCCTTGGCTAAGTGATTCTTCCTTCCACAGTGAAAACATCTTTTGACAGTTTGAATTAGAGAACCAGATTTATCTGACAATTTCTGGTTCTTGTTCCTCTGATTTCCCCTTACCTGCTGTTGTTTGGGAAACTTTTGAACACCATGCTTTTGACATGTGCAGACTGGAACATTTTTACCTTTAGTATTATTTTTTGAGGAAGATGCAGTGTTACAATTAGAAAGTACAGAAACTTGTGGAGTAGCATTGCATACACTCATCTTCTCTTTTCCTTTCCTACTGGGAGCTTGGATTTCTATGGATGCACTCATTGTTTTGTGATCTTTCTCACAGTCTCCTTTTTGAATCTGATCTTCTTTTGATTCAGGACTGTTGTCAAGGATAGGATCTACAATAGTCATAGACTCATCTAGTGGTTCATTGATTAGTCTATCAGCAACCTCACTCATTGGGTGTATGTACTTGTTGTTGTATGGAGGAGGAGTGGCCCTATATCCTATACCTTCTTTGGGATTAACCTGAGATTTCACCCTGTCTTTAAATTGTACTTCCATTAGGTGTTCCAGCTTTTGATTTGCCAACTTGAAGTTACCTAGATCTATGTTAACAGATTCTAGTTTCTTATTAGCCTCTAACACCTTCTGTTCAGTCTCTTCTACCTTTTTATTCAGAGATTCTATTTTCTTATTGAGTTCGTTTTTCTCCCACTCATGATAGGTTCTATCATACCCCATTTGAATCTCATTATCCTTATAATCATTGATCTGTTTTTCCAGATCTTCTATGGCTTGCATGTATTCATATCTCCTTTCTTCCATCTTAGCTAGAGTTTTGCACATGCTCTCATTATGATCTCTGTATTTTTTAACCATATTTTTGCATGATTGAGAGCAGAGTTTAGAGTTTACCTCAGATGGTAGTTCAGTGGAGGAGACATTTGATGTTTCTGCCATTAGAGCTTGATTCTGAAACTCTTCCTCTATCTGATCACTCCAGTCAAACACATTGTCTTCTTTAGAGACAAGTGCTGTTGATGAGGATGTCTGATTGGGCTGTGAACTCCTTGATGACTGTTGACCTTGAGATCTACACTCTCTGGCAAAGTGACCAAGCTTATGGCATTTATAGCATTCAACTTTTGATTTATCGAAAGCTGGTTTGCCTTCTGTTCTGGCTTGAAAGTTGGTTCTTCCAGTTCTTTTAAGAAACCTTTTGGCTCTCATGGTCAGCATTGCATGTTGCCACTTTAAATCCATCTCTTCAAGATCATCTGGATGAATTTGTTCTAAGTCCTCAGCATTTAGAGCAAATAGTCCATCATTGGCAACAAAAGCCTCATAGTGAGCTTCAGAGTTGCCATCACCACCTGAAAAAGAATCACTGCTGTTAGATTTTTCAGAAGACAGAAGAGCAGTATTGTGATTATAAGAAAAGGATTTCTTTTTAGTATCAATCTCAGTTTCAAACACTCTCAGACTGTTGTACAGATCATCCAATTGTATTTCATAGAGAGTGTCTTTTGTTCTCCATTGGGCAGCATAAACTGTCCATTCTTCTCCAAGAGATCTGAGAAACTTCCTGTTGACTTCATCTTGATCCAGGCTGACTTTAGCACTTTCTAATTCACTGATCAGTTTGTTGAACCTGTCAAAGATTTGAGTAAGGTTTTCATTCTTGCCACCAGAAAAGTTCTCATACTGCTGTTTTAAAAGATCCTTTTGATTTCTCTTGGTACTGGCATTACCAGCAAATCTTTTCTCTAAAGCATTCCAAAGAGAATGAGCAGTATAAAACTTTTTGAACTGATGTTGATAAGCATTAGGAATGGCTATTTGTAAAAGTGTAAGAGCTTTCACTTCATTCATTCTAGCCTTCCTTTCTTGTTCAGTTTTTGGAGGGGTTTTGACTGGTTTTCCCTCCTCATCAAGTTCTGGATCAACTACAGGAGGAAATTCAACAGCTTCCCATATGGCATAGTCAATAAATTGGATATGCTGTTGAATCCTTAGTTTCCACATCTCAAACTCAGTGGGCTTGAGCATAGGCACTTTGAGTCCTTGCCCAGATCCACTGCTGCTATTTTCAAATTCCATTGCAAAAAGATTAAAAATTTGAAAGAAAGTTTTCGACTTTGAAAAACAAAGAACGACCTGTCTCTGATACCACTTGTCAGGATCTAAAACTGAATAACCAAGATTAACTGATTTGAAATTTATCAGAGTATAAATCAATAATCTTGCTTTGAATCAAAGTTTAATTAAGAAGTTTGCGGAATAACACTTAATTATTTTAACAAAAAACTTTCAGAATCAATTAAGCATAAGACATAAGAAGTAATCAAGACTGTTTGTATTCCTGAATTCAATGATTACAATCACCTCTAATCTGTTTGATTAGACGAAGAACACAAATTGTTCTTAGGGTTTTACAACCTTAGAGGCTTATGAAAACTTAACCAACAAAGCAATTACAGACTCAAAATATGCAGAAAAAACATCTATACAATAGAAAACCTATTCTGTCTATTTATATTGCTTTTTGGATTTGTTTCCTTGAAGGACTATGACTTCTCTGATAGTAGATATGCTGGAATCTTCGTGTAGATATCTTTCCTGAAAATCAGCACTTTCTGTTTATGAAACTGTTAAGCAGCTTGAATCTCTTGACAGCATGAACTGAGCAGCTCGAGTTGATTTGCTCTGGGAGCTTGAACTTTTACACTGGCAGCTCGAGTTTCTTCAACTAGCAGCATGAACTTTGGATTTACATTTAAAATCTACTAACAGTTTGAGAAGTCTAACTAACAGTTTGAACATACTTAAACTATTTCCCAACAGGTACATAGTTATCGTTGAAAGGTGGAGGACTCTCATAATATCCTAGACCTACAGGCTTCTTAGACTGACGCTGTGCATCTAAGATTTTCCTTAGGTTAAGAGATGAGTTCCTAAACTTATCAAGCTTACTGTTGACCTCAGCTACCTTTACCTTACACTCGACTAGCTCTACTTCTTTGAAATTTAAGCTCCTTGGTTAATGCCTCAACATGTTCATACATTAGTTCTAATCTAACACACTGTTCGCTCAGTTTGTCCTTTAGAACTATAACATCCTGTGCATCAGCCTTAAGCTTATCCCTAAGATCTTGCTTTATATCTACTAGGCTAGCATTATCTGATTTTCACACTTCATTTTGAGTAGATACGGTTTGATGTGATTCTAGTACTAAATTTAACCTATCGTTAGATGTAGCACATAAAACACATAAATCATGGAAAAGAGAAAAGTTTAGAGTTACCTTGGCATAATCTGATTCCACGTTGGCCATCTGTGCGGCAAACTCCAGAATTGTCTGATCAGCGGACTTTTCTACCCACATCGGACTACTTTCATTCTGACTGCTGTCCCTTGTGATTTCCTCTGCCCCATCACTTCCAGTCTCAGTCACTTCAGCCATAAAGGCTCTAGCATTCGATTCTGGATGTGTACTCCAGTCATACGTTCCATCTAGCTGTCTGTCTGATGTGACATTAGATAACAGACCAGCTATATTCGCTTGACTGGTTGAACTACTTGGTAGATATCGCCCTTGCGATTGATTCTGATACTGTCCCTGTTGATTCTGATACTGTCCCTGGTAGTTCTCTACTTTCGGTCTCTGACACTCTCTAGCGAAGTTTCCTAACCCCTGACAGTTGTAACACTTAACCTTGGACTTATCGAATCCAATCTTATTGTTACTAACATTCAGGTTCCTCCCCGTTCTTTTGATGAACCTTTTAACTCTCTGAGTTACCATGGCCAGTTGCCATTGCAGATCCATCTCTTCAAGATCATCAGGGTCTACCTGATCGTAATCCTCATCCCAAAGTGCAGCATCGTTAATTTTGCCCTGAACGCAATTTCCGTATGCGGCCACGAATGAAGCCAACAGATTCAGATGGTCTTCAGCCGATTTTGCGCTCATAGGCATCTTTGAATACCCTTGAGAGGTAGATGCCGGAGTAGCCTGATGCTGCTTTTCTTCTGGTCTAGCAAACCCTAAGAAAGCCCTACTAACTGAGTCTTCTGTTTCAGCCGGTGACGATGTTTCTCCTGAAAAGAAAGTTGTAGCCGTCTTCAATTCAGGTGCCACTGAAGGTTTTGATTTTCCAAAGTACATAGATGGATCTTGAACTTGGTCATAATCCGTTTCCTTCTTCAGCAACTCAATGTGATATGCCCTCAGCGTTCCTACGACATTCTCTAGAGACAGAGTATAGTATTTGTCTTCATCATGCTTTATTAAGGCCACATACATCTCCCATTTGGCCGGTAAAGCATCCAGAAGCTTGTTATTCTTCTCAGTTTCACTATACTCCACGTCGTGGCTGTCTAACTCAGTTAGCAAATGGTAGAATCGTGTAATAATCTCATCCAACTTTTCGTTCTTCAAGGCTTTGAAGATTGCAAACTGCTGCTTGAGCATTTCCATGCGATTCTTTCTGACCCTCGGGTTATGTTCACACCGTTTCTCTAAGGCATCCCACAGCTCTTTTGCTGTCTTCTGATTACGGAAGGTGTGCAAGATCTCCTGAGGTAACGCGCATTCGAATGATAGTGAAAGCACGGTTTTCGGATTCATACAACTTTTTATTGTCATCCTTCATCTTTGAATAAGTGACAACCTTTTGTCATCCTTCAACCTCAGCCGTGGGTGGAATGTATCCTTCGTCGATACAAATCCACATTCGCATATCATTAAACCTTGCGAAGTCGGCAAAGCTATCCTTCCACCAGTAGTAATCCTCAATTTTCATTAACTTCGGTGGTGAATTCGCCTTTCCAACCTCGTGATCCATTTCCATAAACCTCTGTAGACTTGTCATTGTTTCAAAAAGTTTGAATTCAAACTTCATTAATTGAATTCGAAATTAATTTAAAATAATTCTTTCGAATTTGGATAAATTCGAATTTAATTAATTTTAAACTGGTCTGGAATTAAATTCGAAATTAAGTTTGAAAGCAAACTATATTCGAAATTAATGGCAAAGTCGAAGGTCACTTAAATCGAGATTCCAATTAAATTCGAAACCCCACTAAACTCGAAATTCCCTAATTCGACTTTAGAGTAAAGTCGAAACCCCAAGCAAATTCGAACTGGCCAAATTCGAAGTAAACTTTAAGGAAACTCGAAAGGAGCGTATTTTGGTCAAACTCAAAACTTTAGCAAACCCTAATACTCCCTTACTAAACTCGAGCGCCGCAAATTCGAAAAACGGCTAATACTTCGAGTTTTTCAAGTTTTTTAGATTAAATCAATATTTTTACAAGTAAAAATACTGATTTTGGTGAAAAACTTGAACTACAACAAAGTATTTCCCGAATTCTGATTTGATAAGCTCGAAAACTCCAAAATCGTGATAAAAATCGTCCAAAATGTCAAGAAACCTAGGATGTATCTTATGAACACGAAGAACACCCCAATGGCTCTTTGATACCACTTGTAAGGTCTTCACTCTACGGATCTATCTAGACGCGACACCGTCCAACGAGTGCGGAATCCTCGTTAGCGGCTTGACGGTAAGACCACAAGCACGAAACACGGATACTACCAAGATGCTATACGAACGATGACGAACGTACCTACATGATGATTCTCTCCGAAAACAACTCTAAGATTACTAGTAAACTCGAGATCGCCTTTGCTTAATTACTCTCCGAAATTCTGCAAAAGTCCTATAATGATTCGAGTTAATCCTTAGTTATACTGACCAATTCGAGTTTGTCATAGGACAAACAAGAAACAGGCCCAAGGCCCATTCGAATTTACCTTCATGATAAATTCGAATTTACCTTCATGATAAATTCGAATTTACTACAAATTCGAATTTCCTTCAATGACAAACACACATTCGAATTTTGAACTTATGTTTTAACTTATGTTTGAATTTATCTTTGAACTTTATGTTTGAACTTCTTGTAATGCATTACATCAAGTCCAAACATACAATCAACCAATATCGAACACACATAATCACATATATCAAACACTAGTCAATATTCAATATTACTTAACTTGACTTACACAAAATGCTGACTATACTTAGACTGCTATCGTCACACAGGGTGTACCAACAAGTTTATTTTAAGTTAGCAAGACAGCGGTGATAGGTCTGTACTTACGTACAATAAAGTGACTTATTTTGCTAACTTGAGTCAAAACAAAGGTGACAGGTCTGTACTTACGTACAACAAAGCGACTTATTTCGACTCCCTCTTCTTTATCTAAAATTTTTCTTTTCTTTTCTTTTAAGATTTATTTTGATGATGCTATACATCCCTAAGAAAAATTTACATACCACATTTAAAATCATTGTCTGTATGTCTCTAACATAGAAATTAAGACCATTTGATCATACATTTAAGTTAGTTACACATATGACTTTTTCTTGATTATTTTATTAGCGGTTAGGATTTCCTTTGTGTATTATGCCTAGCAACACATCAAACAAGAAAGTGTATGTCACTTAGAATTTAAGGTGCATTATGTGTGAAAGCTTAACACTTAGAGATTGTTTCGACTGTGCTAATTTTCGTCACTTTGAACCTATGTATCTAAGACTTAACTCAATTTTCAATTTGAAATTGTTTATGGTTTTCTCTATTTTTTTTGTTTTTCATTTTTAAGATAAGCTAATAAACTAACCTACTAACTTACTATAAAAGAAGATAAAATCTACTAAACTACTAACTGACTATAAAAAGAAAGAAAATATACTAAGGTCAAGTTACTCTGGATTACGCATACCATTTAGTTGAACTAACAACTCAAAGCGTGAATTATCAAAAGCTTTAGTGAATAAATCCGCATTATTATCTTCTGTTGCCACTTTTACCAGCTTTATTAAATTCTTTTCAGCACAATCACGTATGAAATGATGTCTTATGTCTATGTGCTTTGTTTTACTGTGTTTAACTGGATTATTAATTATAGCAATTGTAGACTGATTATCTATCCTAATGGGAGTATGAGTGTAAGTCAAACCGTAATCCCACAATTGTTGTATCCAGAAAACCTGTGAACAGCAACTACCAGCAGTTACATATTCGGCCTCGCACGTTGACACGGCTACCGAAGTCTGTTTCTTGCATTGCCAGGATACGAGTCTCCCTCCAAGGAACTGACAACCTCCAGTTGTTGATTTGCGGTTCAAGCTGCAACCTCCATAGTCTGAACCCGTGTATGCCTCCAATTCCAGATCACCATCAGCATGATACCAAAGTCCTAGCTTCGGTTTTGACTTGAGGTATCTCAGAATCTGCTTCACGGCTTTCATATGCATTTCTTTCGGATTAGCTTGAAACCTAGCACAAATACACACAGAAAACATAATGTTAGGTCTAGAAGCAGTTAAATACATGAGTGACCCGATCACGGCTCGATATAGAGTCAGATTCACATCAATATCACTTTTTGTACCCGGTCCAAGATTGTGATTCACTTGAATCGGAGTATTTGAGCGGTCAACTTTGTTCCTTCCATTCCGAAGCGCTCCAGAATATCGTAGACATACTTCGTCTGATGGATAAACATGCCCTCCTTCCTCTGTTCAACTTGCAAACCCAGAATGAAGTTTAACTCTCCCATAGCACTCATCTCAAACTTTGACTTCATAACATTCTCAAACTCTTTGCACATCTGTTCGTTTGATGACCCGAAAATGATGTCATCCACGTACACTTGTACCAAGATAAACACTTCTCCCTTTCTCTTCACGAACAGTGTACTATCAATTATCCCTCTTTCAAACCCGTTGTCCAAAAGATGAGTTGACAGCGTCTCATACCATGGCCTTGGTGCCTGATGCAATCCATACAGAGCCTTATCGAGTCGATACACTCTGCCGGGATACTTTGGATCAGTGAACCCGGGTGGTTGTTCCACGTACACCATTTCCTTCACCTTTTCGTACAGGAAGGCACTCATTACATCTAGCTGATAGACATTAAACCCTTTGAAGGACGCGAAGGCCAGAAACAGACGAATTGCCTCGAGCCTTACCACTGTTGTAAACACCTCATTGTAATCAATTCCCTCTTCTTGGTTGAATCCCTTTACTACAAGTCTAGCCTTGTTGCGAGTAACAATACCCCGATCATCTCTCTTGCACTTAAAAACCCATTTGGTTCCTATTGCAACTTCTCCTCGAGGTAGCGGCACGAACTCCCACACTTGAAGTTTTCTGATTTGTGACAGTTCTTCTTGCATGGATTCAACCCAAGAGTTGTATTTCAGTGCCATTTGCACATTCTTTGGCTCTACTTGCGAGATGAAACATGAATAAAGACAAGTGTGATAAGCCTCGGAGTCATTAATCATCAACAACAACACTGTGTTGATATTCACACTACTGCTAGTTCTGACACCGGTATGCGGATTTCCTATGATGCTCTCAATTGGATGATCCTTGTTTATCCTTGATGTCTCAATCACATCGACCCTAGGATTATCTCCTAAGTTTGATCCTATTTCACCTAACGGGGGGTACGACTTCAGATGGTACATTCTCTTCCTCAAGATCATTGTCCTCGAAATTAGAAGTACTAGTCTGATCCTCGTTTGTAGGTAACTCAGGTTCATTCTTTGTTGGAGATCCATCTTCTGTCTTTGTAGGCTCAGAAGTTGATGGGATGTTTGTCTTTGGAAAACCTTGATTGTCGTCATTCAAGTTTAATGACGAGAAGTCATCCTCCAATGTACTTCTATTTCCACTAACTGGTATGTTAAATGATTCAAACAATAAGTCATAGTCAAATAACCACTCGAGACCTGTTTGGGGTTCATGTGAATAACTTGTAACATCAATGTTAAACACAATTTCTACCGTACCGTTTGTTTTGTTAAAAACCCTTTTGTTTGGTGAGTTAGGCACATAACCTAGGAAATAACCTTCGTCAGCCTTTTCACCAAACTTAGGTTGATGTTTTGTTTTTCAATAAAGTACACGGTACCCCAAACGGTTCAAAGCCTGTTAAATTAGGTGGTCTTTTATTCAGAACTTCATATAAGGTTTTGTTCAGTGACTTGACAGTAAGAACCCGGTTTAAAACTTGAAATGCGGTATTCACTGCCTCCTCCCAAAACATGGTAGGAAGCTTTGAATCCGAGAGCATGGTCCTTGCTGCCTCAATCGAAGTCCTGTTTTTCCGTTCTGCCACCCCATTTTGTTGTGGCTCATATGGTGCACTGAATTGATGCACTATGCCTTTGGATAGGCAATATACACTAATTACTGTGTTTTTAAATTCCGTTCCATTATCACTCCTGATACGTTTTACCCTCGTCCCGTAGGAGTTTTCGATTTGGTCTAAGAAACCAATCAACTTTCTAGCTGTTTCGTCCTTCGTACCTATAAAGAAAACCCATGAAAAACGTGAGTAATCATCAGTGATAACTAAACAATACCAAATACCACCTATACTCATTTTGTTGATAGGTCCGTATAGATCCATATGCAACAAATCGAAGGTGGAAGCTATCGAGTTCTGAGTCTTTGACTTGTGTGACTTCTTGTGTTGTTTGCCTTTCTTGCAGGGTACACTCTTGTCATCGAACTGAAAACTCTTCAGTGGGACACCTTGCACCAGACCATGTTTAGTGATTTAGTTCATTTTCTGTAGGTGCAAGTGTGCCATGCGTCTGTGCCATAAAATGGATTCTGACTCTGAATCTTTGGATAGAAGACATATTGGTCCCATCGATGAATCCGATTTATTCATGTCCATCATGTACATATCATTCTTCCTTGGGGACCTCATCAGTATCCACTCTTCAGGTACTTTAAATCCCGGTTTCAGCACTAACGCCTCAGTATCATTAAAAATTACTGAGTTCTTCTTATCACAGATTTAAGATACACTAATGAGATTATGATCAAGCTTGTCAACATGGTAAACTTGATCAAGTGTGATGGTCCCATTAGTGACCACTCTAGTACAAGTGATATGACCTCCTTTGTACCCAGCGAATGATACAAAACCCTTGCTCCCTCCCTTGAAGTCTGTGAGCAGACTCCTTTCCCCAGTCATGTGTCTAGAGCAACCACTGTCGACGAACCACTTGTTGTTTAGACCTGTAGTTAACACCTGCACATGAAAGAAAACTAGTTAGTTATCAAGGGGAACCCAAGCCATGACTGACTTAGTAATACCGTTCTCATCCACATACGTGAACTCCTTCAAATACCCATCTCTCCTTTCAGGTGACTTGGGTGTTTGATTGAGAACCTGATGTGGTGCTGAGTGATTTAAATTCACTCTTGGCCTTTGGGTAGGCATTTGCTGCTGAGCCCTTGAATAATTTCTATTATAAGGCATTTCAGATTGTTATCCCTGGGCTCTACCTAGTGTCTGATGTCTTTGAGGCGTGTGAGACCTAGCTGGAGTGTAAGTCCTTCTAGGTGTTGTACTCCTATAAGCTTGTTGAGGTCCTGACCTAGACTGATTAGGGACTCTATTCGGGGAATTAGACCTAACCACTTCATTTGGTCTAACCGACACAGGTATTTGTCTAACAGCGTTTTTGGGTGTGGCACTCATAATTTTCTCAGTGTTTTGAGAACTACTTGTGCTAGCAACACCAGATACTGGTTTATGTTGTTCAGGCTTTCCAACAATAGGTCTAGACTCTGGTTTAGAGGGTGTAGACTCTACTTTCTTATATGGACAGCTAGTGTTTGTACACCCTGTGTGACGATAACAGTCTAAGTGTGTTAGCATTTTGTCTAAGTGATATTACAAAATATTGAATATCAACTAGTGTTTTATATATGTGTGTTTATATGTGTTTGACATTTATTGACTGTATGTTTGAACTTGATGTAATGTATTATAAGAAGTTCAAACATAAAGTCCAAAGATTAATTCAAACATAAGTTAAAACATATGTTCAAATAGAAGTTTGTCTTGTGAAATTCGAATTTAGAGCAAATTCGAATTTACACATAAAGCAGATTCGAATTTAGTGCAAATTCGAATTTAGCATGGAAGGCAAATTCAAATTTGTCATGTGGACAAATTCGAATGGGCCTTGGGCCTGGTTCGAGTTTGTCCCATGACAAACTTGAAATGGTCTCTATAATTAGGAATTAACTCGATTCATTAGCAGACTTTTGCAGAATTCGTGTGAGTAATTAGCAAGAGGCGATCTCAAGTTTATCAGAAGTCTTAGTGTTTGTTTGGAGAGAATCATCGCGTAGGTTCGTTCTTAGTAGTTCGTACAACGCCGTGGTAGTCTCCGTGTTCCGTGAGTGTGATATATCTGTCAAGCCGCTAACGAGGATTCCGCACTCGTTGGTGTGTGTCGCGTCAAGATAGATCCGTTAGTTCAAGACCTTACAAGTGGTATCAGAGCCTAAGGGGTGTTCTTCATGTTCTTAGTGTTCAAAAGATACATCCTAGGTTTCTTGACGTATTTGGACGGTTTTTATCATATTTTTGAGTTTTTCGAGCTTATCAAATTGAATTCTGGGAAATACTTTGTTGTAGTTTACGTTTTCGATCAAAATCAATATTTTTACTTGTAAAAATATTGATTTAATCTGAAAAACGTGAAAACTCGAGGTATTAGCCGTTTTTCGAATTTGCGGCGCTCGAATTTATTAAGGGGAAATTAGGGTTTGCAATTTTTCAAGTTTGTCAGCCTATACGCTCCTTTCGAGATTGTTTAAAGTTTGATTCGAAATTGGCCATTTCGAATTTGCTTGGATCTTCGACTTTACACTAAAGTCGAATCAGTGATTTCGAGTTTAAGAGGACCTTCGAGATTAGTTGGACCTTCAAATTTGTCATTAATTTCGAACATAGTTGAATTTCGAACTTAACTTCGAATTTGATTCCAAACGAATTTAAAATTTAATTAGATTCGAATTTACCTAAATTCGAAAGTATTATTTTTAAATTAATTTCGAATTAAATTAATTAAGTTTAAATTAAAAAATATTTGAAACAATGACAAGTCTTCAAAGGTTTATGGAAATGGATCACGAAGTTGGAAAAGCAAATACTCCGCCAAAGTTGATGAAACTTGAAGATTATTATTGGTGGAAAGATCGGTTTGCCGACTTCACGAGATTTAACGATATGCGCATGTGGATTTGTATCGACGAGGGATACATTCCACGTACAGATGAAGTAGAAGGACGACAAAAGGTTGTTCCTTATTCTATGATGAAGGATGACGATAAGAAAAGTGTATGAAGCAGAGAATCGTGTATACGCTATTATTCGGATGGCGTTACCTCAGGACATACTGCACACCTTCCGTAATCAGAAGACATCTAAGGAGCTGTGGGATGCGTTAGAGAAAAGGTGTGAGGGTAACCCGAGGGTTAGAAGGAAACGTATGGAAATGCTCAAGCAGCAGTTTGCTATCTTCAAAGCATTGAAGGATGAAAAGCTAGATGAGAGTATCAAACGTTTCTATCATCTGCTTATTGAGTTAGACAGTCGTGACATTGAGTATAGTGACACTGAGAAGAATAATAAGCTTCTGGATGCTTTACCGGCCAAGTGGGAGATGTATGTGGCCTTAATCAAGCATGATGAACATAAATACTATACTCTCACTCTAGAGAATGTTGTGGGAACGCTGAGGGCATGTCATTTCGAGTTGCTAAAGAAGGAGTCAGATTTTGATCAAGTTCAAGATCCTGCAATGTACTTCGGGAAATCAAAACCTTCAGTGGCAGCTGAAATGAAGACAGCTACAGCCTTTTTCTCGGGAGAAACGTCGTCACCGGCTGAGACTGAAGACTCACAGAGTAGGGCTTTCTTAGGGTTCACTAGACCAGAAGAACAGCAGCAGCATCAGGCTACTCCAACATCTACATCTGAGGGATATTCTAAGATGCCAATGAGCGCAAAATCGGCTGAAGACCATCTGAATCTGTTGGCTTCATTCGTGGCCGCATACGGCAATTGCGTTCAGGGCAAAATAAACGATCCTGCACTTTGGGATGACGATTACGATCAGGTAGACCCTGATGATCTTGAAGAGATGGATCTGCAATGGCAACTGGCCATGGTAACTCAGAGAGTTAAGAGGTTCATCAAACAGACGTGTAGAAATCTTCATGTGAGTAACAATAAGTTTGGGTTCGATAAGTCCAAGGTAAAATGTTACAACTGTCAGGGATTAGGACACTTCGCTAGAGAGTGTCAGAGACCGAAGGTAGAGAATTACCAGGGACAGTATCAGAATCAACAGGGACAGTATCAGAATCAATCGCAAGGGCGATATCTACCAAGTTCTTCAACCAGTCAAGCAAATATAGCTGGTATAGCTGGTCTGTTATCTAATGTCACATCCGACAGAAAGCTAGACGGAACTTATGACTGGAGTACACATCCAGAATCGAATGCTAGAGCCTTTATGGCTAAAGTAACTGAGAATGGGTGTGAAGGGGCAGAGGAAACTACTGGGGACAACAGTCAGAATGAAAGCAGTCCGATGTGGGTAGAGAAATCAGCTGATCAGACAATTCTGGAGTTTGCCGCTCAGATGGCCAATGTGGAATCCGATCATGCCAAGGTAAGTATGAACTTTTCTCTTTTCCGTGATTTATGTGTTTTATGTGCTACATCTAACGATTGGTTGAATTTAGTACTAGAATCACATCAATCTTTATCTGCTCAAAATGAATCATTAAAATCAGATAATGCTAGCTTAGTAGATATAAAGCAAGATCTTAGGGATAAGCTTAAGGCTGATGCACAGGATGTTATAGTTCTAAAGGAAAAACTGAGCGAACAGTGTGTTAGGTTAGAACTCATGTATGAACATGTTGAGGCATTAACCAAGGAGCTGATAACCAAAGACATAGAGCTAGCTGAGTCTAAGGTAAGGGTAGCTGATGTCAATAGTAAACTTGAAAAGTTTAGGAACTCATCTCTTAACCTAGGAAAAATTTTAGATGCACAGCGTCAATCTAAAAAGCCTGTAGGTCTAGGATATCATGAGAGTCCTCCACCTTTCAACGACAACTATGTACCTCAACCTCAGGAGAAAACTGAGAAATCAGTTGACACAGAGGAATTACCGGAACCAGTGTCTGAAACTGTTAAGGAAAATGAAACTAAGGTAACTGATACTAATATCAAGATCAAGAAAGTTAAATTTGTGCCATCCTCTAGTGATAAACTAGTAGGACCACACAAAATAGACTTTAATGATCAAGATGATGAACCAGTCGCTATAGTTGAACCAAAAGAACCAGACACTAGTGAGACACCGAAATCAAAGGGCACACAAAAATGTCAATTGATAAAATGTCTTGCTTTAGATGTCACGAAAGGGGGCACGTTGCTTCTAGCTGTCCGCATAGGAAAGTAGATAATACACCTAAGACAGGAAAGCCAGAACAAGTTAAGCCTTCTACAAGTGTTGCAAGCACTAGTAGTTCTCAGAATACCGAGAAAACTGTGCAAGCGGCACCAAAATCTGCTGTAAAACAAATACCGGTGTTAGGTCGACTGAAAGAAGTGATTAGGACTAATTCACCAAATCGAGTCGTAAATCAATCTAGGGCAGGACCGCAACAGACTTATAGGAGTACCACACCTAGCAGAGCTTACACTCCGGTTAGGTCACATACCCCTGTAAGACAACAAACACCAGGTAGAGCTCAGGGATATCAGTCCAACATGCATTATAATCGTAATTATTCAAGAGCTCCACAGCAAATGCCTACACAAAGGCAAAGAGTGAACTTAAATCACTCGGCACCACAACAGATTCCAGTTCAAAAACCCAAGTCACCTGAAAGGAGAGATGGGTATTTGAAAGAGTTTAAGTATGTGGACGAGAATGGTATTACCAAGTCAGTTATGGCTTGGGTTCCCCGTGATAACTAACCTATTTTCTTTCATGTGCAGGAGATAACTACAGGTCCAAACAACAAATGGTTCGTCGACAGTGGTTGCTCCAGGCACACGACAGGGGAGAGAAGTCTACTTGCAGACTTCAAGGGAGGAAATCGGGGCTTCGTATCATTCGCTGGGAATAAAGGAGGAACTATCACTGGTACTGGAGTGGTCACTAATGGGACTATCCAATTAGATCAAGTTTATCACGTTGATAAATTGGTTCATAATCTCATTAGTTTATCTCAAATCTGTGATAAGAAGAACTCAGTGGTTTTCACTGACACTGAAGCGTTAGTGCTAAAACCGGGATTTAAAGTACCTGAAGAGTGGATACTGATGAGGGCTCCCAGGAAGAATGACCTGTACATGCTCGACATGAACAACCCAGATTCTTTAATGGGACCAACATGTTTGTTATCTAAAGCTTCAGAGACTGAGTCAGTTCTATGGCACAGACGCATGGCACACTTGCACCTGAGAAAGATGAACTATATTGCGAAAAATGGGTTGGTGCAAGGTGTTCCGTTGAAGAGTTTTCAGTTCGAGGATAAGTGTCTACCGTGCAAGAAAGGGAAACAACACAAGAAGGCACAAGTCCAAGACTCAGAACTCCATCGCTGCCACATTCGATTTGTTGCATATGGACCTCTTCGGACCAATCAACAAAAGGAGTATAGGTGGTAGTTGGTACTGTTTAGTTATTACTGACGATTACTCACGTTTTTCTTGGGTTTTCTTTTTAGGTACAAAGGACGAGACGGCTACAAAGCTCATCGGGTTCTTAGACCAAGTGGAGAATTCATATGGAACAAGGTTTAAACGACTTCATAGTGATAACGGAACAGAGTTTAAAAATACTGTTATTGGTGTATATTGCCTATCAAAGGGCATAGTGCATCAATTTAGTGCACCCTATGAGCCACAACAAAATGGGGTGGCCGAACGCAAAAACAGGACATTGATTGAGGCAGCAAGGACCATGCTATCGGATTCAAAGCTTCCTACCATGTTTTGGGGGGAGGCAGTGAATACCGTGTGTTATGTTTTAAACCAGGTCCTTACTGTCAAATCTTTGAACAAAACATGTTATGAAGTTTTGAATAAAAGGCCACCTAATTTAACTGGCTTCGAACATTTTGGGGTACCATGTACGTTAATGAAAACAAAACATCAACCTAAGTTTGGTGAAAAGGCTGACGAAGGATATTTCCTAGGTTATGTGCCGAATTCACCACATAAAAGGGTTTTTAATAAATGAAATGGTACAGTAGAGATTGTGTATAACATTGAAGTCACAAGTTATACATATGAACCCCAAACTGGTCCGGAATGGATATCTGATTATGACAAGTTCTTTGAATCATTTAACATTCCTTTGGATGAAAATGCATGTACAATCGAAAAGGACATGGCGTCGTTAAATCTGAATGACGAGGGTCATAGCTTTCCGAAGACCACTTTTCAACCAACAACTAAGCCTACTTCAACTGAAGATGGATCTAACTCTGAGGAAACGATAATCAGACTACTTTCAGAAGTTACTGATTCTGAAGTGCCTACAAACGATAATCAGACTACAGTTTCTAACTCTGAGGAAAATGTCCATGAGGAAAGAAATGTGGAGTCTGAGGTTGTTCCACCGTTAGGAGAGATAGGATCTAATTTGGGAGATAATCTGAGAGTTGACGAGATAGAGACATCTAGGATCAACAAGAATCATCCTATAGAGAGTATCATAGGAAGTCCTAGTGCTGGTGTGAGGACTAGGAGTAGTTTGAATAACAAAACTGTGTTGTTGTCGATGATAAATGACTCCGAGGCCTTTCATACCTGCCTCTATTCATGCTTTATCTCGCAAGTAGAGCCGAAGAATGTGCAGATGGCACTATAAGATAACTCTTGGGTTCAAGCGATGCAGGAAGAGCTTTCACAATTTAGGAAACTAGAAGTGTGGGAGTTAGTTCCATTACCTCGAGGGGAAATAGCAATAGAAACCAAATGGGGTTTTAAGTGCAAAAGAGACGATCGGGGTATAGTCACTCGCAACAAAGCAAGGTTAGTTGTAAAGGGTTTCAACCAGGAGGAGGGAATCGATTACATTGAGGTGTTCGCACCAGTGGCAAGGTTTGAAGCAATTCGTTTGTTTCTGGATTTTGCTTCCTTCAAGGGTTTTAAAGTATATCAGCTGGATGTTAAGAATGCCTTCCTTTATGGGAAAGTGAAGGAACTGGTGTATGTAGAACAGCCGCCCGGGTTTACAGATCCGAAATATCCAGACAGAGTATATCGATTAGATAAGGCTCTATATGGATTGCATCAAGCACCGAGGGCGTGGTACGAGACTCTGTCCAACCATCTGTTAGAAAATGGGTTTGAAAGAGGAAGGATAGATAGTACGCTGTTCGTGAAGAGAAAAGGGGAACACTTCATCTTGGTACAAGTGTACGTAGATGATATCATTTTTGGATCATCAGACGAGCAAATGTGCACTGACTTTGAAAAGGTGATGAAATCAAGTTCGAGATGAGTGCAATGGGTGAGTTGAATTTCTTTCTGGGGTTGCAAGTCGATCAGAGGAAGGAAGGAATGTTTATTCATCAGACGAAGTATGTCTATGACATATTAGAGCGCTGCGGGATGAAGGGAACAAAGTTGACTGCTTATTTCAGCACGCCGATTCAAGTGAATCACAATCTCGGACCGGGTACTGAAAGTGATACCGATTTGGATCCGACGTTATATCGGGCCATGATTGGGTCACTTATGTATTTAACTGCTTCTAGACCTGACATTATGTTTATTGTTTGCATTTGTGCTAGGTTTCAAGCTAATCCAAAAGAGATGCATATGAAAGCTGTGAAGCGGATTCTACGATACCTCTAGTCGAAACCGAAGCTGGGACTTTGGTATCACGCGGAGGGCGATCTGGAATTGGAGCCATTCACGGATTCAGACTACGGAGGATGTAGCTTGACGCGCAAGTCAACAACTGGAGGTTGTTAGTTCCTAGGAGGGAGGCTCGTTTCCTGGCAATGCAAGAAACAGACTTCGGTAGCCGTGTCAACGTGTGAGGCCGAATATGTTGCTGCCGGTAGTTGCTGTTCACAGGTTTTGTGGATACAACAACAATTGCGGGATTACGGTTTGGCTTATACTCAAACTCCTATTAGGATAGATAACCAATCTACAATTGCTATAACTAATAATCCAGTTAAACACAGTAAAACAAAGCACATAGACATAAGACATCATTTTATACGTGATTGTGCTGAAAAGAAATTAATAAAGCTGGTAAAAGTGGCAACGGATGATAATAATGCAGATTTATTTACCAAAGTTTTTGATAAAACACGTTTTGAGTATTTGATTCAACTAAATGGAATGCGTAACCCAGAGTGAATTGACCTTAGTAGAGTTTTATTTCTTTTTATAGTAAGTCTAGTAGCTTAGGATAGTTTCCATTTATAGTAGGTTAGTAGATTAATTTAAACTCCTTATTTTATTTATAAAAAACAAAAAAAAAATTAGAGAAAACCATAAAAAGTTAAAAAAAAAGAGGATATCAGAAAAAGAGTTAAGTCTTAGATGCATAGGTTAAAAGTGACGAAAATTAGCACAGTTAATACAAACTCTAAGTGTTTAGCTGTCACACATAATGCACCTAAAATTCTAAGTGTCATACTTTATCTGGTTTGATATGTTGGTAGGCATAATACATATAGGGAGTCTCAAGGCTAATAAAATATTCAAGAAAAAGTCAGACGTGTCACTAACTTAGATGTATGACCAACTGGTCTTAATTTTTATGTTAGAGACATATAGACTTTGATATAAATGAGGTATGCAAACTTTCTTGGGATGTATAGCAACATCAGATACATCTTAAAGAAATGGAAAGAATAGAAAAATCATACTGAGTTAAGAGTCAAAACAAGTAACTCTGTTGTACGTAAGTACAGACCTGTTGCCTCTGGTTTGACTCGAGTTAGCAAGATAAGTCGCTTTGTTGTACGTCGGTACAGACCTGTCACCGCTGTCTTGGTAGCTTTAAAATAAAACCTTAAGACAAACTAAGACACTTTGTTGTATGTGAATACAGACCTGTGTCCGATGTTTGCCTTTTAAAGAAAGTTTGCAATACCAAAAAGTTATAATCATTGTGTGTATGCCTTAATCATAAAAGTATGTCTAAGTATGAGTCACGTAAGAAAATTTCTTGATAAATAAAAAGGCCAAGGGATATCCTGAAGTGTAACATGTTTAAAGGGAAAATAATACCAACAATCGGCTAGAAATGTATGTCACGACAAACAATCAAAGGAATCAAAAATTCCTAAGTGTGAAAGTTTGAATACTGAAAGTGCGTATTTGACACCGCTATCTGATTCAACCTTTATTTGACAATACTCGAAAAAAATATTCTGTTATGTGATAAGTATAGGTTGTAAATTTTTTTTAATGTAGATTAGTCTAAGTTAATTTTTGTTCACAATTTTAACTTTAATTTATTTTATTTTATTACTTCATTTTTTAATCTTATTTTTATTTTTACTTAGGAAAAAGGTCAAAATTTACTGAGTGTGCATTCCTAGTTGAATAAAAAAAACATTACGTGGAAATCTTGTGCTTAGGGTAATTGATTCTGCATAGTTTATTCCGTTACTCGAAAAGGTTGAAAAAGTTGAATTAAATTCAAAGGTTTTCAAAATTTTCAAATTTTCAAAGTTTAAATTCGAGTTTAAGGTAAAATCGAATACACATTCGAAGTTGGCATGTTCTTCGAATTTGCTGATAAATTCGAAAGTAGACAAACTCGAATGTGGTTGATATAAATACGTCAACAGTGACAAGTCATTGTCACCTACTTTCGATTTTAAGACTTCGAGTTTAGTCTGAGCGATTTCGAGTTTGTCTCTTCGAGTTTGCCGTTTCTCGAGTTTCATACTCTTCGTCGAGTTTTGCTCATTTGTGTTCAAGACTACTAACCAATCTAGGTATAATAAACAGTATTGTACAAGATTTAGGTGGTTTTAGACTCCATTTGAGCCAAAATTAACGGATTTTGAAGTTCTAATGGTGGAAAGTTTGTAGTTCAAAATTCAACCGGTGAAACATCAAATTGATTACAAATATCTTTGATTAGAACCTATTAGGACTAATAGATGTAATTTTCTAAGTCTAAATTGGTTAAAATCTTGGATTTTTGTTGTTACTCAAACCGACATTCTCGAGTTTGATGATAGTCTCGAATTTGATCGTGGTCTCGAGTTTGTCACTAAACTCAAGGAAGCCATTAAATTTAAAATAATGATAGTTTCAAACTTCTCATTCGAGTTTGTTCATGGCTAGTTTTGAGTTTGTCACTAAACTCGAATAAGCCACTAAAATCGAATGAGTGGTGCTTCGAATTTGATACTCGAGTTTATCATTATATTCGAATTATTTACGTAAAAATTAAATTAAACTTGTAGAAATTCATAAGTGTTGGATTTTGTACTAATATAGTTCAAAATAAAACAAATTTGAATTTAAACAAGTTTATGTCTATCTTAATAATTCTAATATTTTATATGCTTTATTGTGCAGATATGGCTGGTAGAATTTTCATTCCAAAGGATAATATGATCATTTCTCCGGACCATGAGATTCCAGAGGCTCAAGCATACCGCCAGATGGTGGATTTTTTGGTTGGATCAAGGATTTCATATGCGCTGTCACATAATATTCAGATAGTCATCTCATATGTTCGTCAGTTTATGGATCATTTACAAGTAGACTGTACTGTTACTCCAACAGTATTAAGGACGAGGGTCGCTGGACACCTCTAGTGTTTTCAGGTGACATGTTACGTCAAGTACTGCAGTTAGGATCTCAAGAGCAGGAAAATGGGCCGATTGACTTTCCATTAGCAATCAGGCAAGCAACATTTAGCAGAATGGGATACAGTTTGGATGTGACTAAGTCTTCTTACATGAAGAGTGGGCTGACAGAGCAATGACGATATCTGGCACACATTTTTATGGTGTATTTTGCTGCTAAGAAAGCAGGATTCGATTACATCGTGTCAAAGAATCAGTCAGGGATGATAGCGTTGGTTTACAATCAAAGATTTAGCTACTCTGAGATGTTCTTTACAGAGTTTGCTTAACAAATAACAGCTCCGGACCAACAGAGATTTCTGCTATATCCAAGATTTGTGATGATGCTGATAAGGCATTTCTTGCCAAACCTGCCACAGCTGAATGAAATTCAAAGTGTTGCTGTCATAGACAAACGAATATTTGCTGATTGTTCAGCTCATCGACGAAGACTTGCTAGACCAGTGGAGGCACCACTTTTTGGTGCGGTGGTCGATCCAGATTTTTGAGTCGGGGAAGTTGCCAATTGGGCAGGGGATATACAATTTCCACAGCAATCGCAGCAACATCAACCGCCACAACCGAGGCCTCAGCAACAAAGAAGGAGGCAAAGCCCGTCTGCGAGACAAACTCAAGCTGCTAGGCCTTCCACAAGTCAAGTACAGGAGCCAGTAGAAGCTGGTACATCAGGTGCTGAAGCTAGTACTTCAGATATCGCCCATGGAGCTGATCAAAGGGCAGAAACTTTAGAAGAATTATAGGCAGCTGGGCCAAATGCAAATGAGTAGATCACTGTTGAGCTCGTTGGGGAACTTCTGGAACCTCCGGAAGGGGAAGTTGACATTTTTAGGCAAATAGATGAGTATCAACCTGAGCCAGCAGGTGAAGCCGAGTCAACTTCAGAATCTGAATCAGAAGAAGGGGAAGAAATAGAAGTTGAGGCACCAAACACAGTGACCGAAGATCCGCCTATTCACATACGCACATATGGATCGAGGTCAGTGGTGATAAATGAAGAAGCTACAAGGAGAAGAGCTTCAAGGGAGTCAGATGACTCAGATTTTAAAGAAGAAGAAGTAGTTCCTTTGGTACCCAGGCATAGGGCCAAAAGGCACCGTTTTATGCAGGGAGCTTCATCAGCCTCTGCTTCCGAGCCAGAAATACCTCAACCTCCACCCGTT
Organism: Centrapalus pauciflorus; assembly: GCA_020465985.1. NCBI lineage: Eukaryota > Viridiplantae > Streptophyta > Magnoliopsida > Asterales > Asteraceae > Centrapalus > Centrapalus pauciflorus. The sequence goes on from JAANYP010001798.1 coordinate 295,361, forward strand.
CAAACAACCATTCCACCACCACCACCACCTGTTCAAACATCCATCCCCTCACCAATCATTCCAACTCCCATCCAATCAATTCCATCCACTTCATCAACCTTCGCAGATAATCAAAGGTTTTCTGAGCTTCGGAGCAAGGTTGAATTCCAACAAATCCAAATCTTTCAGTTGACAAAGGCTCTCGGCGAAATACAGAAGCATAATGCCAATATAGACAACGAGAATGCTGAGTTAAAGAAAGTTGTTGGAAAGATTGAGGAAGAGAATCTGGAGCTTAAAACTTTTGTTGCAGATCAAGCTGATGAGATTCGATCGATGCGATCCCTAATTGAGCAATTACTGAAAAATATAAAGGCTCAGGGGGAGACGAGCTGTAGGGATCCAGAGGAGCAGCAAAGGGGAGATGATGAAGGCGATGATCCCAGTGCACCAAAATAAAATGAGCCAGTAGATTTTCCTGCTGCTCTATATGCTGAAGTTCAGGGGGAGCCTAGTCAAGGTGGAACTGAAGGAGGAGAGGCAAGTTCCTCAAAGATCACAGAGAGTGAAATGCATGAAATGATTGAAGCGTTAATGAACATTGAGGAAGAGCCACTAGATTTTGATTTTGATTTTGAGGATGAAATTGAAGACCTGGAAGAGGGGGAGTTTGTGCCTGAAGACATAGCTGACTGGAAATCTGATGATGAGGTCTATGTTGATGAAGAAGATGAGGCGAATGAGATCATTGTTCAACAAAACCCTATCACAGATATGTATGTGTCAGAATGAAATAATATGATTGACATAGAAGTAGTCAAAGCTGCTTTGAATGCTGAATCATCATCTAAGGAGCCTGCCAGAGAGCTTACAAATGAAGTAAAAAGGAATCTGTGGTTCAGGGCAGAGAAAAAGGAGTTAATGCTGAAGAAAAAGATGCGCGTGCCTGGTGCTGGAGAGCTGTCAGGAAATATTCTAAGCTGGTTCTTTGATCGAGAACTGCAGCTATTCATTATCAAGCGAAAGGATGGCCTCCAGTATCTTAGAAGAAAACTGAAAGATTTCAACTCCTTGCCAAAGGTTGAGATAAAGGCGCTGGCATGGAAGGAGCTGATAAATATCGGAGACGATCCTTATGCTGAAATCATAGCAAAGATCATCAAAAAGGAAGGAAGGTCTAGGAAGTTTGAAAGGCTCAATCCAAGAATGGGCAAGAGAGTAATGGACCACACAAGAATAGATCCTCTAACTGGTAGGCCTTGGATGAAAATTCAATATAAACCAGTTAGATGTTTGAAGAAAGTCCCTCTCAAGCCAATGCCACAGAACGTTTTGAACAATCTCAATTGGTGGTACGTGGAAAGTGAAACAGGAGAACCGGTCATGGAAGACTTTGAAGAAAAAGTAACTCTTAGAGTGTACGATCCGCTGCACCTAGTTAATCGTTCCAAAGATGACCTGCAAGTGCTTTATACTCATCAAATCTCAAGCGATGCATATATAGAATATGAGGCTAGAAAGTATCAAAATGTAGTTAAAGTATGTGTTGAGCAAGGATTGTATGCTGGCAGCAGTTTAAATAAACCTAGTACTTAAGCAAAATGTAAATAGTTTGCAGCTATCGTCAAGGGGGAGTCTGTTGGTACACCCTGTGTGACGATAGCAGTCTAAGTGTGTTAGCATTTTGTCTAAGTGATATTACAAAATATTGAATATTAACTAGTGTTTGATATATATGTGTTTATATGTGTTTGACATTTATTGATTGTATGTTTGAACTTGATGTAATGTATTACAAGAAGTTCAAACATAAAGTCCAAAGATTAATTCAAACATAAGTTAAAACATATGTTCAAATAGAAGTTTGTCTTGTGAAATTCGAATTTAGAGCAAATTTGAATTTACACATAAGGCAGATTCGAATTTAGTGCAAATTTGAATTTAGCATGGAAGGCGAATTCGAATTTGTCATGTGGACAAATTCGAATGAGCCTTGGGCCTGGTTCGAGTTTGTCCCATGACAAACTCGAAATGGTCTCTATAATTAGGAATTAACTCGATTCATTAGCAGACTTTTTGCAGAATTCGTGAGAGTAATTAGCAAGAGGCGATCTCGAGTTTATCAGAAGTCTTAGTGTTTGTTCGGAGAGAATCATTGCGTAGGTTCGTTCTTAGTAGTTCGTACAACGCCGTGGTAGTCTCCGTGTTCCGTGAGTGTGATATATCCGTCAAGCCGCTAATGAGGATTCTGCACTCGTTGGTGTGTGTCGCGTCAAGATAGATCCGTTAGTTCAAGACCTTATAGCTAGACGCAACATGTCCCCTCTCATGACATCTAAAGCAGGACATCTGATCAATTGACTTCTTATGAGTGCCCTTTGATTTTGGTGTCTCACTTGTGTCATGTTCTTTCTTTTCAACTATTGCGACTACTTCCTCTTTCTGATTATTAACTTCAGGTTTAGCTTCTCCTAGAATTTTGTCACTAGAAGACTGCAAAAACTTGACTTTCTTAATCGTAGAGTTATTATTAGATACAGTTTTCACCTTAGTAGTTCAAGACCTTACGGTTCCGCGTCTAGATAGATCTGTTAGTTCAAGACTAAGGGCTCACAAAAGAAGCCAATAGACAAAATGTCATGCTTTAGATGTCACGAGAGGGGGCATGTACCTTCTACCTGTCCACATAGGAAAGTTGAAACGACACCTAAGAATGTGAAGCCAAAACAGCCTAAACCCTCAACAAGTGTGGCGAGCACTAGTAGTTCTCAGAGTACCGAGAAAACTGTGCAGGCCGCACCAAAACAAGTTGTGAAACAAACACCGGTTAAGGTTGGACCAAAAGAAGTGGTTAGGACAAATTCACCGAATCGTGTCATTAATCAATCTAGGTCAGCACCTCAACAAGTCTATAGGAGCACAACACCTAGCAGGGCACACACTCCAGTTAGGTCACATACTCCTGTTAGACATTACGCACCGGTAAGAGCTCAGGGATAACAATCTGAAATGAAATATAATCGGAATTATTCGAGAGCTCCACAACAAATGCCTACTCAAAGGCAAAGAGTGAATTTACATCATTCGGCACCTCAACAAACTCCTGTTCAACGACCCAAGTCACCTGAAAGGCGAGATGGGTATTTTGAAAGAGTTTAAGTATGTGGACGAGAATGGTATTACCAAGTCAGTTATGGCTTGGGTTCCCCGTGATAACTAACCTATTTTCTTTCATGTGCAGGAGATTACCACAGGTCTAAACAACAAATGGTTCGTCGACAGTGGATGCTCCAGGCACATGACAGGGGAACGAAGTCTCCTTACAGACTTCAAGGGTGGGAATCGGGGTTTTGTATCATTCGCGAGAAATAAAGGAGGAACCATCACTGGAACTGGAGAAGTCACTAATGGGACGATTACATTGGATCAAGTTTATCACGTTGATAAACTGGTTCATAATCTCATTAATGTATCTCAAATCTGTGATAGGAAGAATTCAGTGTTGTTCACAGACATTGAAGCGTTAGTGCTAAAACCGGGGTTCAAGATACCTGAAGAGTGGATACTGATGCGGGCACCAAGGAAAAATGACTTGTACATGCTTGATATGAACAAGCCAGATACTTCGATGGGGCCAATCTGTTTGTTATCCAAAGCTTCAGAAATGGAATCAGTATTGTGGCATAGACGCGTGGCTCACTTGCACCTAAGAAAGATGAACTACATAACGAAAAATGGATTGGTGCAAGGTGTGCCTATGAAGAGCTTTCAGTTCGAGGACAAGTGTCTACCATGGAAGAAGGGCAAACAACATAAGAAGACACACAAGTCCAAGACGCAGAACTCCATAACCTCTACATTCGATTTGTTGCACATGGATCTTTTCGGACCAATCAACAAAAGGAGTATAGGAGGTAGTTGGTTTTGTTTAGTTATCACTGACGATTACTCACGATTTTCTTGGGTTTTCTTTCTAGGTACAAAGGACGAGACGGCTTCCAAGCTCATCGGGTTCTTAGACCAAGTGGAGAATTCCTACGGAACACGGGTTAAAAGGATACGTAGTGATAATGGAACTGAGTTCAAAAACACTGTAATTGGTGTATATTGCCTCTCAAAGGGCATAGTGCATCAATTTAGTGCACCATATGAACCTCAACAAAATGGGGTGGCCGAACGTAAAAACAGGACACTGATTGAGGCAGCTAGGACTATGTTGTGGGATTCAAAGCTTCCTACCATGTTTTGGGGGGAGGCAGTGAATACCGCATGTCATATTTTAAACCGAGTCCTAACTGTCAAATCTTTGAACAAAACCTGTTATGAAATTTTGAATAAACGGCCACCTAATTTAACTGGATTCGAACCGTTTGGGGTACCATGCACTTTATTGCGTACAAAACATCAACCTAAGTTTGGTGAAAAGGCTGACGAAGGATACTTCCTAGGTTATGTGCCGAACTCACCAAACAAACGGGTTTTTAACAAAACAAATGGTACAGTGGAGATTGTGTATAACATTGAAGTCACAAGTTATACACATGAACCCCAAACAGGTCCGGAATGGATATTTGACTATGATACGTTATTTGAGTCATTTAACATTCCTTTGGATGAAAATGCAGGTACAATCGAAAAGGACATGGAGACGTTGCATCTGAATGACGAAGGTCATACATTTCCGAGGACCACATTTCAATCCGCATCTGAGCCTACTGCGACTGAAGATGGATCTCCAGAAGTTACCAATCCAGAGGCACCTTCAACTGAGAATCAGACTCAAGCAACAAGTTCCAACTCTGAGGAAAATGTCCACGAGGAGGAAAATGTGGAAGTTGAGACTGTTCCCCCATTAGGTGAAATAGGATCTAACTTAGGAGGTAATCTGACTGTTGACGAGATAGAGACCTCTAGGATCAACAAGAAACCATCCTATAGAAAGCATTATAGGAAATCCTAACGAGGGTGTGAAGACTAGGAGTAGTTTAAATAACAACACAGTGTTGTTGTCGATGATAAATGACTCCAAGGCATATCATACCTGTCTCTATTCGTGTTTCATATCGCAAGTAGAGCCTAAGAATGTGCAAATGGCACTTAAGGATAACTCCTGGGTTGAAGCGATGCAGGAAGAACTTTCACAGTTTAGGAAACTAGAAGTGTGGGAGTTAGTTCCATTACCTCGAGGAGAAGTTGCAATAGGAACCAAATGGGCTTTTAAGTGCAAGAGAGATGATCGGGGTATAGTCACTCGCAACAAGGCTAGGCTAGTTGTAAAGGGTTTCAACCAAGAGGAGGGAATCGATTACAATGAGGTGTTTGCACCAGTAGCAAGGCTGGAAGCCATTAGGTTGTTTCTGGCGTTTGCCTCCTTCAAGGGCTTTAAGGTATATCAACTAGATGTTAAGAGTGCTTTGCTCTACGGGAAAGTGAAGGAGCTGGTGTATGTAGAACAGCCGCCCGGATTTACCGATCCAAAATATCCTGAGAGAGTATATCGCTTAGATAAGGCTCTATATGGATTGCATCAAGCACCAAGGGCGTGGTACGAGACTCTATCCAACCATCTGCTAGAGAATGGGTTTGAAAGGGGTAGGATAGATAGTACGCTGTTTGTTAAGAGAAAGGGAGAACACTTCATCTTGGTACAAGTGTACGTCGATGATATCATTTTTGGATCATCAGACGAACAGATGTGCAAAGATTTCGAGAAGGTGATGAAGTCGAAATTCGAGATGAGTGCTATGGGAGAGTTAAATTTCTTTTTGGGGTTACAAGTTGACCAGAAGAAGGATTGTATGTTTATCCATCAGACGAAGTATGTCTATGATATATTAGAACGCTTCGGGATGGAAGGAACAAAGTTGACTGCCCATTTCAGCACGTCGATTCAAGTGAATCACAATCTCGGATCGGGTACTGAAAGTGATACCGATGTGGATCCGACGTTATATCGGGCCATGATTGGATCTCTTATGTATTTAACTGCTTCAAGACCTGACATTATGTTTGTTGTGTGTATTTGTGCTAGGTTTCAAGCTAATCCGAAGGAGATGCACATGAAAGCTGTGAAGCGGATTCTACCATACCTCAAGTCGAAACCGAAGCTGGGACTTTGGTATCACGCGGAGGGAGATCTAGAGTTGGATGAGTTCACGGATTCTGACTACGGAGGATGCAGTTTGACGCGCAAATCAACAACTGGAGGTTGTCAATTCCTAGGAGGGAGACTGGTATCCTGGCAATGCAAGAAACAGACGTCGGTAGCCGTGTCAACGTGCGAGGCCGAGTATGTTGCTGCTGGTAGTTGCTGCTCACAGGTTCTGTGGATACAACAACAATTGCGGGATTACGGTTTGGCTTACACTCAAACTCCAATTAGGATAGACAATCAATCTACAATTGCTATAACTAATAATCCAGTTAAACACAACAAAACAAAGCACATAGACATTAGGCATCATTTTATTCGTGATTGTGCTGAAAAGAACTTAATCAAATTGGTAAAAGTGGCAACAGAAGATAATAATGCAGATTTATTTACCAAAGCATTTGATAAGTCACGGTTTGAGTATTTAATTCAACTGAATGGAATGCGCAACCCAGAGTAATTTGACCTTAGTAGTAGTTTATTTTCTTTTATAGCTGTAGTATTTCTTTCTTTTTATAGTAAGTCTGCTAATTTAGGATAGTTTCTATTTTTAGTAAGTTTCTATTTTTAGTAAGTTAGTAGGTTATCTTCTTTTAGAGTTTTTGTCTTATGAAAAACAAAAGAAAAAAGAGAGAAAATCAGAAAAATACAAAAAAAAGAGAATATCAGAAAAGGAGTTAAGTCTTAGATGCATAGGTTCAAAGTGACGAAAATTAGCACAGTCGTTACAAACTCTAAGTGTTTAGGCTTTCACACATAATGCACCTAAATTTCTAAGTGTTATACTTTATTTTAGTTTGATGTGTTGGTAGGCATAATACATATAGGGAATCTCAAGGCTAATAAAACATTCAAGAAAAAGTCAAACGTGTCACTAACTTAGATGTACGACCAATCGGTCTTAATTTTTATGTACAAGACATACAAATTTTGAGTCTAAATGAGGTATGCAAACTTTCACGGGATGTATAGCAACATCAAATACATCTTAAAATGGAAAGAATAGAAATATCATACAAAATTGAGAGTCGAAAACATGTAACTCTGTTGTACGTAAGTACAGACCTGTTGCCTCTGTTTAGATTCGGGTTAGCAAGATACGTCGCTTTGTTGTACGTCGGTACAGACCTGTCACCGCTGTCTTGCTAGCTTTAATAATAAACCTTAAGTCAAACTAAGACACTTTGTTGTATGAAAATACAGACCTGTGTCCGATGTTTGTCTTTTAAAGAAAGTTTGCAAATACCAACAAGTTAGAATCTTTGTCTGTATGCCTTGATCATAAAAGTATGTCTATGTCTGAGTCACGTAAGATAATTTCCTAATAAATAAAAATGCCAAGGGATATTCCGAAATGTATAATGTTTAAAGGGGTAAAATACCAACAATCGGCTAAATGGGTATTTCACGACAAACAATCAAAGGAATCAAAAATTCCTCAGTGTGAAAGTTTAAGTACTGAAAGTAAGTATCAGACACCGCTATCTGATTGAACCTTTCTTTGACTATACTCATCAAAAATATTTTGTTTAGCGTTTAGCATAGATTGTAAGTTGTAATAAATAAAGTTTAAGTCTATTTTATCTTAAGTTTATTTTATTTTTTAACTTAGGAAAAAGCTCAAAAAATTACTGAGGGTGCATTCACAGTTGAATAAAATAAACACTGCGTGAAAATCTTGTGCTTCGGGTAAAGGATTAGGCATAGTTTATTCCGTTACACAATACCGTTGAAAAGGTTGAAAAAGTTGAAGTTATTTCAAAATTTTCGAAATTTGTCTAAGTATTTGGTGAAATTCGAGTTTAGGACAAACTCGAAATTGGGTGGCTTCGAATCTGTCAGTAGATTCGACTTTGGCCATAGATTCGAAGGTAGGTGATATAAATAGGTAACAGTAACTGTCATTACTCTTATCCGTTTTCGAATCTACCCTCTCGAATCTATTTGGCGATTTCGAATCTACCTCCTCGAATGTACCGTTTTCCACAAAAACGAGAATTTGTCGAGTTTCTTACTTGGGTGTTCGATTCTACTGATATATCTAGGTATAATCACCTTGGTTGTACAAGATTCATGTAGTTTTATACACCATTTAAGTCACGATCATCAATTTTTGAAGGATTAATGGTCGAAATCGGATTTTTCAAAAATAACCAAGTTTGGAACGGTAAAAGGTCATATTAAAGGCAAATATCAGTGATTAGAACCTAGTTGGACTAATGTATGTGATTTTCTAAGTTCAAAATGGTTAAAATCATGGGTTTTGATGAAGAATTGGCCGACGACTTTTCGAATCTGTTCGTGGACATTCTCGAGTTTGTTAGTAAACTCGAGAAGACCCTTACATTCGAATCTGTCATCAAACTCGAAATAGGGTGTCTTCGAATCTGTCTATTCGAATTTGTCATTTTATTTGAATTATTTGAATTATTCAATTTAAATTTATTTAAACTTGTAGAAATTCATTTGTGTTGGATTTTGTACTCACACAAGTTCAAAATAAAACAAATTTGAATTTAAGCAAGTTTATTGATTTTTAATAATTCTAATAGTTTATCTATTGTGCAGATATGGCTGTTCGTGTATTCGTGCCGAAGCATAATATGGTCATTCCCTATGACCATCATATCCCTGAGGCGCAGGGCTTTCGTCAAATGATGGATTTCCTTGTAGAATCTAGGATTGCTTTTGCATTGTCTCAGAATATTCAGATTGTTATTCCCTATGTTCGCCAATTCTATGATCATCTTCAGGTGGATTGCTCTGTCACCCCGACAGTGCTGAGAACCAGGATAGCAGGTCAACCATTGGTGTTTTCTGCCGATATGCTGCGTCAAGTTTTGCAGCTAGGATCTCAGGAAGAAAAGTCTGGGCCTATTGACTTTCCCCTAAGTATTAGGCAAGCGGCTTTTCAGAGAATGGGTTACAGCTTAGATGTTACGAAGGCGTCTTTCATGAAGAGCGGGCTTATTGGCCAATGGAGATTTTTGGCTCATGTCTTTATGGTTTGTTTTGCAGCCAAGAAAGCCGGTTTTGACTATATAGTCTCGAAGATCCAATCTGGGATGATCGCCATAGTATATAATCGGCCATTCAGCTTTTCGGAAATGTTTTTCTCAGAATTCGTTCATCAAATCACCGCTCCAGAGCATCAACAATTTATGATGTATCCATGATTCATAATGATGCTCATCAAGCATTTCTTGCCGAATTTGCCTCAGCTAAATGAGATCCAAAGCGTAGCTGTGATGGATAAAAGGATTTTTGCGGATTGCTCCTCGCACAGAGGAAGGTTGGCGGTTCCGGTCGAGCGACCGTTGTTTGGAGCTGTTTTGGATAGGAATTTTGAAGCACCAAATACTGCCAACTGGGCAGGAGAAGTTGAAGTTCAAGCTAGACAACCACCGCAACAACAACAACAACAACCACGTGCACAGCCACATAGGAGACGACAAAGAGCAACCGCGAGTCAGACTCAGGCATCCAGGCCTTCCACAAGTCAACAGCCAGAGGTACAAGAGGCGGGCCCTTCCAATATCCCAATTGAATCTGAGCAACTGTGTCAAACACTACATGAAATTTGGGAAGCGGGTCCTCACGCCAATGAAGAAATATCTGCAGCATTAATTGGAGAATTGCTAGAGCCTCCAGAGGGAGAAGAAGATGTGCTTAGGGATGTTGATGAATATGAACCAGAGCAGACTGGTAATGATGAGTCATCATCTGCCACTGAGTCAGAAGAAATGGAGGAGATAGAGGTTGAAGCTCCAGAGTCCGTATCTACAGAACCAACAGTTCGGATAGAGACTTATGGATCTAGATTGGTGGTAATTAATGAAGAAGCTTCAAGGCGTAGAGCATCACGAGAGTCTGATGACTCTGATTTTGAAGAAGAAGAGGTTGCACCATTAGTGACAAGGCAACGAGCCAAGCGTCATAGATTTATGCAAGGATCGTCTTCAGCCTCAGCTAAACAACTTGAAAATCCTCAAACTCAAACTCCTCAACATCAGGAAACTCAAACCACCTTTCCACCACCACCACCTCGTGATGAACCATACATCCCATCGCCGATCATTGCAACTCCAATTCAATCCATCCCATCAACCTCAGCCACATACACAGAAAATCAGAGATTTTTGCAGCTTAAAGCTCGAGTTGACTTCCAAGAAATCCAAATCTTCGGCCTCACGACAGCAATAGGTGAAATTCAGAAGCATAACGCAGATCTTAATAAGGAGAATAGTGAATTGAAGAAGATTGTGGAAAAAGTTCAGGAAGAGAACTTAGAAATGAAGACTTTTGTAGCCGATCAATCGGCTGAGATAAGGTCGATGCGCTCCCTAATTGAGCAGTTAATGAAAAATTTACAGGCTCAGGGGGAGACATCGTGCCGTGATCAAGAAGTGCGCAGGGAGGATGATGATGATGAAGATAACCAAGGCAATGATCCCATCTCTCAAAGACAGAATGAGCCAGTAGATTTTTCTGCTGCTCAGGCCGCTCAATCTCAAGGGGAGCCGAGTCAATTGGGAGGTGAAGTAGGAGAGGCCAGTTCGTCTAAGCCTACGGAGTATGAGATAAGTGAGATGATTGATGCTCTCATGGATCTCGATGATGACCCAATGGACTTGGGATTTGACTTTGAAGATGATATGGATGAACTAGAAGAGGGAGAATTTATCCCTGAAGAGATTGTTGATTGGAAATCAGATGATGAGGTGTGTGATGACGAAGACGATGAAGCTGATGAAATCATCGTTCAACAAAATCCTATCACTGATACATATGTGATAGAAGGAAATGATGTAGTTAACATAGAAGTGGTGAATGCTGCTTTAAATGTTGAGTCATCAACAGAAGAACCTTTCAGAGAGTTAACGAATGAAGAGAAAAGAAAGTTGTGGTTCAGGGCTGAGCAGAAGGAATTAGAGCTGAAAAAGAAGATGAGGGTGCCGGGGACTGGAAAACTGTCAGGAAGCATATTAAGCTGGTTCTTTGATCGAGAACTGCAGCTATTCATAATCAAGAGAAAAGACGGGCTCCAGTACCTGAGGCGAACTCTGAAAGTTTTCAATTCACTGCCGAAGATTGAGATCAAGGCTTTAGCTTGGAAAGAACTTATCAATATCGGCAATGATCCCTACGCAGATATAATTGCCAGAATCATAAGGAAAGAGGGAAGATCAAGGAAGTTTGAACCCCTAAATCCAAGGATTGGAAAAAGAGTAGAGGATCCTTCTCGAATTGATCCTCTAACTGGGCGTCCTTGGATGAAGATTCAATACAAACCTGTAAGATGTCTAAGAAAGGTTCCGCTCAAGCCTATGCCTCAGCATGTCATGAAGAATCTGAACTGGTGGTATGTTGAGAGCGATACGGGAGAAGCGGTAATGGAAGATTTTGAAGAAAATGTGATTCTTAGAATCTATGATCCTCTTCATCTGGTAAACCTTTCTCGAGATGATCTTCAAATTTTGCATGCTCATAAGATTTCAAGTGACACTCGTATGGATGGTGAGGCTAGAAAATATGAGAATGTAGTTAAAGTGTGTGTTGAAAAGGGTTTGTATGCTGGAAGCAGTTTAAATAAATAATAAACAAAGTTCTTAATCAAATGTGTGAATTATTAGAAGCTATCATCAAGGGGGAGTCTGTTGGTACACCCTGTGTGACGATAGCAGTCTAAGTGATCCAACATTGTGGTTTAACAAGTGTTAGATATATATGTTTATATATGGTTGTTAATTATTATTGTTTGTGTGTTTGAACTTAATTTAACATATTACAAGAAGTTCAAACATAAAAGATCAAAGATAAAATCAATCATAATGTAAAAACATAAGTTTCAATACTTAGTTAATTATGTGAAAAGGTAAATTCGAAATGTCAAAGGGCTAGGATTCGAATCTGGTTAGATTCGAATGAGTCACAAGACAGATTCGAATGTGACCATTTAGGCAGATTCGAGAATGTCAGATGGGTCAAACTCGAATGGGCTTTGGGCCGGATTCGAGTTTAGCCCATGACAGACTCGAATTAGCCTCTATAATTAGGGATAGACTCGAAATATTATCAGACTTTTTGCAGAATTCGAGAGTGATTAAGCATTAAGCGATTTCGAGTTTATCATCAGTGTTAGTGCCGTTTCGGAGAGAATCAGTTCGTAGGTGCATTCGTGTGTCGTTCGTGCAACCTCTGATAGTCTCCGTGTTTCTGGTGAGAGTTGTTTCCGTCTACCCGTTAACGAGGATTCCACACTCGTTGACGGTTCCGCGTCTAGATAGATCTGTTAGTTCAAGACCTTACAAGTTTCATCTGCTACCTCTGACTCGACTGGTTTATCAGTTTTATCCTAAGGTTGAGTCACATAATTATCCTTGAAAGGTGGAGGACTCTCTTGATAACCTAAACCTACTGGTTTCTTAGACTGACGTTAAGCATCTAAGATTTTCCCTAGATTTAGTGAAGAGTTCCTAAACTTTTCTAACTTACTATTTACCTCTGCAACTGTAACTCTTGATTTTGATAGCTCAACCTCCTTAATGGTAAGTTCTTTGGTTGAAGCCACAACGTGCTCATACATAAGTTCTATCCTGACACATTGCTCACTTAATTTGACTTTTAGAACTATAACATCTTGAGCATATGCTTTCAGCTTATTCCTAAGATCTTCTTTAATATCTAAGAGACTAGCATGATCTGATTTTAGTGATTCTATCTGAGCAGTTAAGTTATTATGTGTTTCTAGAACTAAGTTCAATATATCATTGGAAGTAGCATATAAAAACACATAAGTCACGAAATGTAGAAAAGTTCAGAATTACCTTTTTGTGTCCGATTCCACGTTAGCCATCTGTGCAGCAAACTCCAGAATGGTCTGATTGTCTGACTTCTCCACCAAGACAGGACTTGTATCATTCTGTTCGTTGTCATCTGTCACTTCCTCTGCTCCGTCATCCCCAGTCTCTGTCACTTCAGCAATGAAGGCTTTAGCGTTCGACTCAGGATGAGAACTCCAATAGTAAGTCCCATCAAGCTGTCTGTCCGTTGATACATTTGTTAACAGACCAGCGATGTTTGCTTGATTACCCGAACTACCAGACTTATATCTTCCCTGAGATAGATTCTGATAGTTTTCAACTTTGGGTCGTTGACATTCTCGTGCAAAGTGTCCTAATCCTTGACATTATAACACTTAACCTTGGATTTGTCGAACCCAATTTTACTGTTGCCTACATTTAGAATTCTGCCTGTTCGTTTCATGAACCTTTTGACCCGCTGAGTCACCATGGCCAGTTGCCATTGAAGATCCATTTCCATATGCTGCAACAATTTCCATATGCTGCAACAAACGAAGCCAAAAGATTCAGATGAGTTTCGGCTGATTCTGCACTCATAGGCATCTTTGTGTAGTTTTGAGAAGTAGATGCTGAGTGAGTCGATTTAACTTCCGGTTTAGAATACCCTAAGAATGCCCGACTACTTGTTTCTTCTACTTCCACTGGGATAGACGCTTCACCTGAGAAAAAAGCTATAGCTGTTTTCAGTTCACTTGCGATAGAAGGTTTTGACTTTCCAGAATACATCTCTGGATCTTGGACTTGATCATATTCCCTTTCCTTCTTAAGTATCTGAATGTAGTAAGCCCTCAGCGTACCAATAACTCCTTCTAGAGTAAGAGTTTCGAAAATTTCTTCATCATGCTTTATAAGCGCTGTGTACATTTCCCACTTCGCTTGGTAAAGCATGAAGAAGTTTCTGTATCTTCTCAATTTCATGATACACGACATCGTGATTATCCAGCTCTGTCAGTAAATGGTAGAATCTCGTTATTGTCTCATCCGGCTTTTCGGTTTTCAATGCGTTGAAAATCGCAAACTGCTGTTTCAGCATCTCTGTCCTTTCTTTACGAACCCTCGGATTTCCCTCACACCTCTTCTCGAGAGCATCCCATAGCTCTTTAGAAGTACGATGATTCTATAAGGTGTGCAGAATCTCCTGAGGTAATGCCATACGAATGATTGAAAATGCTCTGTTCTTGGCCTCATACAGTTTCTTATCATCATCCTTCATTTTCTAATAGGTTAAGATCTCTGACGGCCCTCAAACTTTTGTGTAGGTAATATGTATCCCTCATTACATATCCACATTCGCATGTCATTGAAACGAGCAAAATCGGCAATCCTATCCTTCCACCAATAGTAGTCTTCCAACCTCATTAGCTTTGGCGGAGAATTTGCCTTGCCAACCTCGTGGTCCATTTCGATAAACTTTTGCAAACTAGTCATCCTTTCAAAACTTTTTGTATTCGAACTTAGATAATTTAATTTAAAATAAACACTTTCGAACTTATGCAAGTTCGAATTAGTTTAAAGATAAACTCGTTTGAAATTAAATTCGAAGATGTTCAAGTTCGAAGTCAACAAGTTCGAAGGTCTGACAACTTCGAGATTTCTGACAACTTCGAAATCTGACAAATTTGAATGTATCAAGTTCGAATCTCAGCCAAATTCGAAGAAAACCCTAAATCAAGTTCGAGAGGAGTGTATTTTCTGACAAGTTCGAAATTTCTGACAAATTCGAATAAACCCTAATACCCCCTATGTTCGAGCGCCTCAAGTTCGAGAAACGGCCAAAAGTTCGATTTTTTCAAGTTTTCAGTTTAAACCAAAGTTTTTAGGATTAAAAACTATGATTTCGACTAAAATAATGAACTAATGTGAACTTTTTTCCATTACCTTGATTGAATGACTCGAAAAACTAATAAAAGATGTGATTTTTCCGTCCAAAACGCCAAGAAACCAAGAATGTTTAAGATGAACGTGAAGAACACTATGGACACCCTTATGTCTCTGATACCACTTGTAAGGTCACCTACCTACGGATCCAATCTTGACGCGTAACCGTCCAACGAGTGCGGAATCCTCGTTAGCGGTTTAACGTATCGATCACACACACGAAACACGAAGACACACACGATGATAGATGCAAACTCGAGCGTGTCAACACGTGATTCTCTCCAAGAACACACTAAAAAAGTCTCTGCAAGTTCGTAATCGCCCGGATGATTAATTCTACAAAGATCGTTAATCAAAACTGATTAACTCTTAATTATAGGCATCAATTTCGAACTTGCCCTGGACAAGTTCGAGAAGGCCCAAGCCCACGAACTTGTCCACCATAAGTTCGAACCAGGGTTTTGAACTTATTTTAGAACTTGTCTTTGAACTTGTTCTAGAACTTATGTTTGAACTTACCTTTGAACTTATGTTTGAACTTGTCTTTGAACTTATGTTTGAACTTATCTTTGAACTTATGTTTGAACTTAAGTAACACATCAATTACTTAACAAGTTCAAACATATATACAATCAATATCAAACATATATCAAACATGTATTAATATGCAATTACGAACTATTGGACTATTACAAAATATCATCAATACTTAGACTGCTATCGTCACACAGGATGCACTAACATCCGTTATCCGTTAGTAACATTTCAAATCAACCGCCCAAACCTTTCTCTCTCCTACTCACTCACATTCAAATCTTATAAATACCCAAATCACTGTTTGATCTTCTTCTTCTTCTCTATGCTTCCCTAATCATCTGAAAAACCCTAAACGACTAAGAGTCCAAACACAGTGCATCCATCCTACTCTCATAAATGTCTTACCAAAACAACCCCTTTGTTCCTATGTATCTTGGTGACGATGTTGTGAAACACCCCTCTGTCAACACCATGCTCACAATCAAACCCACCAACTACATTGCCAACTTAACCATTCGAAAAAAGTAAGCTGGGAAAGGTTATGAACCTATGGTGGAGTTTCTGGAAGCCCATCCCCTGCACTATGCTATGACCGCATCTCCTGGTGTCATGTTCCAGGAGATGGTTTATGAGTTTTGGTATACTTGTTCTTATGATCCTTCTACCAAAACCATAAGGGGGACCATTCTCAACGGCAGTAAATCTGTTGAAATAACTACTACTCTCCTTAGGGAAGTTCTTCATCTTCAAGTTGGTGAGAAGTATGACAAACCTCAGTCTGAGAACGAGCAAATGGGCAACCTGCTACGCTGTTGTGGTGTAGCAGAACCAAAGGTTGGTGAAACTCTGTTTAGGAGGGACCTCTCCCTAACTTACAGCTTTCTCCTCACCTCAGTGGTGATGAGCTTAAGCTGCAAAGTTGGTTCTTTTGACCAACGCAGCAGGGATGAAATTGCTATAGTCCTACAGCTTGTGGATGTCCTTACTATCAACATGGCAAAATGGATATTCCTTAATCTGAGGAACTTGGTGCAACAAGAACAGCGTCCAGCAGCTGTCAGATATCCAAGGTTTTTAAGCCTCATTTTCAAGCACGTTTGTGGTGAGCACCTTTACAACTCCCAACCTCTCTTGACTACTGCTATATCTCCTGTTATAGGAAATAGGGTATATTACACCCTAGTACTTGATAATGAACATCCTCTATCAACTCCAATGAGGAGGTTGCTTAATTTGGTGGAAGGACCTTCTACTCAGGAGGTGGATCCAATCATTGCTCCCAAAGGAAAATCCAAATCATGGTCTAAAAAGGCTAAACATGCCCTGAAGACTCGTGAAGCTGGGCCTATTACCAAGAAGGCCAAAACAGCTAAGTCTGCACCCTCAGCCTCAATGGCTGAGGGGGAGCAGGCTGGTCACCCTGGTTCATCCGTTGAACTTGAAGCCTTTGTGACTGGTGCCTCTGTGGCACCTGAGACTATGGAACAAGAACATCCTCCTGTTTCTAGCCCAGTCTCCTCACATCCAAACAGAACCCCATATCACCTGGAAAACAACCATCTTCACATCTCTCCCTCACAACCTACAACAGGCTAAGAAAGAAATCCTTAGACCAAAAAGAAACCCCACTCAAACTAGCCCCTCTGACCCCGCTCAACAGGAGTCAGTTGAAAAGAAGCAACCCTGCTGCCTTGGCTTCTCTTATTGGGAGTAAGTGCAGCGCAATATGGAGCAGACTTCACTCCATACATGGTCCCCTAGGTCAGCAGCCCCAACCCTGCTTATTTCTCACAAAAGGAGCCAGTTGTACAAAAGAAGACTACCACATCCACAGTCCCAGCCTCCCAACAGGCTGAGGATATTGAAAGACAGGAGTTCACTCCACTCCATACTGAGTCCACACAGTCTCCACCTCATATTTCTTCTACACCTTCTAAGTCTGCGCAAGGCGCCAAAGCTGCTGGTACAGAACAACCAACAGACTAGCCTTCATCTTCTATTCCTCATGACACGTCTGTTCAACACCAAACAGCTGTTGAAGGACCAACAACCCAAGCTGATGAGCCTCAGGGTATGGAACAACCCTCTGGTGAAGCTGCTCCCCAAGTGCAAATTCCATCATCAGCTTTCACCACTGATGATGTTGAAATGCACATCCCCTCTCCCCATGAAGAGGTGCCTGCAAACCAATGTACTACTGTGGGAACCACCCCTGGTCTTAATGACGGTTTTACATTTCTAGTGACATCTGAAAGACCACAATCCCCAATAACCTCACCTCATGATGCAGCTACAGCCACTGCTGAAGGTTCTATTGATCTTTCCAAGATGGGTCACTTAACTTGTGCCCAGGCTATGAAAATGCTTTCTAAAGTACCTCTTCCACCTTCTAGTGACCCTCATACTCCTCAATCCTCTCCATCACACTCATTCCCATCAACCCAATCCAAACAGTCCACCCATACACCTTCATCCCCGAACGAACTTTCTTTGAAGGACCAGCTTTCTGTGGTGTCCAACAAAGTTGGTTCTTTGTAATTCTTCTATGACTTCCCTTCCATCTATCATTACAGACTCCGTGTCTGCTCAACTTAAAGGTTTTCTTGATTCGTTCAAGACTTCCTTTCCAGCCCCTTCTCCCCAACATGATAATTCTTCTCAGCTACTTGCACTCACTGCACAGCTGCAACAACTCTCCTCCTCTCTATCATCAGTTCTTGCTCACAAACAGCACTCTATGTCCTGCTTGTCAGCTGTTTCCCAACAGGTTTTAGGTCTTGCTGAAACCTGCTCTACTACACTTCCTTTCACACTGGCCTCTCTAGATACCTTAGTGATACCCCTGTCAAATTTTGTGGTAGCAAACTTTGATGTGCATGAGTCCCTTGAACTAACTCTTGCACAGCTTCAAAGTCTGGTGTTCAATGAAACTGGCAGGGCTGCTATTTCCCAGCTCTCATCCTTTGCCACTTCCCGTTCTTCTTCTCTTCAAACTTGTGTTACCCAGCTCGCAGAGGTTAAGGACAACCTGGCTTTCTTAGTGCATAGCCTGGTTGGTTCAAGACATGTTACCATATTTGCTGATGTCCAGCCTGTTGGATTCGTTCCTTCAGGCAGAACTGTTGTTGAAGGCCCTGTGCCATCTCCTTCAAAGGGGGGAGAAATTTAAATCTGCCTCGAAGTCAAAGTCTAAGGGGGAGAAATCTTCATCTCCCTCTAAGGAAAAATCAGCCTCAGTGGGACAAACAACATGTCATTCACAAGCTGCTGTTGTTGCAGGTACTTCCACAGTCTCTGAAGCTCATCCTACTCAGGCTGGATCTCTAAGCCCTGCACCATCTAAGGGGGAGGAATCCATTCCTGAGGACAAGCCAAGCAGAAGGAGACACTTAATCTTGGAAGAGGAAGAAGAAGAAGAAGAAGAGGAAACTGAAACTGTCAGGATCAGGGCAGCAAAGGGCAAAGGCAAGACCACTGTGGACACTGACTCTCTGAAAGCTACTCAACTAAAATTTGACAAATCTCAGGCCAAAGATATGGGTATTCCACTAGAGACTTATTATCAATAGAAACAAGAGCAAGCTGAGATCCTTGAAAGAAAGAAGAAGGAATAAGCTTGTGCTAAAGCTGCTAAAGACTTTGCAGCCAAGGAGGCAAGAACAATCAAAATGCCCTCCTTGGATGTTTAAAGAAAACTGATAAAAGCTGCAAAAGAGTCAGTGACTGAGAAAGAGGAGAGTTCGCAGGTCTTAGTGACCAAAACAAAGCCTATATCCTCATCAGCTAAAGCCCATGTCCACTTTGACAATATGGCAAGAAATAAGTTCTTTGATACTGCAAATAGAAGACTTGCCAAATAAACAATTGTCAAAGCTTTCCCCATCTCAAGAAAAGGTAAACAGTGAAGACTTCAAATTACAAGGCACGGTGCTGATGGTCCTGAATTAGAAGGCTACGAGTCCACTGATGTTTCCTGCATGGGATACAGCTAATGGGTTGAATTGGTTGTTGCCTTGAGCAGATCAAAATCTGAAACTGCTAAAACTGTCAGGACATATGTCAAGAAGCTGATGGAAAAAGTGATAGACTTGGGCCTGATCTCTGAAGAACTAATCAATGGTACCTCACAAGTGGAACCCAAAATTAAGCCCAAGATACAAAGAAAGGATACGGAGCTGGAAGAGCTGATAATAATGATTGAACAGGGAATGTACGCTGTTGAAATCAAAGGGATTGATCACAACTTGCCAGAGGGAGTTGAGCCTGAAGAAGGAAAATTCATTGAACAGCCTGAACTAGGGGTATTCTTTGTGGACCCCTTGTCAAAGAAAATGTGTTTCCAGAGGGCCTCAGATCTGCATAAGGCTGGTCTTAAGCAAGTCATTGCTTTCAGACTTTCAAATGTTGAACTCTCTTTGTAAATTAGTTGTACTTATTTACATGTGTTGTAATCCTTTTTTTAGTACATTAGTTGTACTTATGTAAAAACATATGTTGTTTAAATCAATATCAGTATTTATAAACTGATCAGTTACTTTACTTCAATAAACTACTTTCAGTTTCAGCAAGTGTAATGTAAATATATATAGTGATCATTGATAGTATCAGCTTAGGCTGATTATTGCAAATAGGAGAAGATTGTTAGGAACAAAAAGGCCTCAATCAAACCTGTTCTTTATCATAGGGGGAGATTATTAATCAAACCTGTTTGATACACTTAAGGGTATAATTTAAGGCCTCTTAATGCCTTATTGAATCCTGAAAAGTGATTTGCAATATAAGCCCAAAGCTGCTCACCCTGTTACATTAGTTGTAACTTAGGCAGATTGGCCAAGCTGTCCTAATCTGTTGGACAGGTTTGGTATAAACTGTCTACGTTGCTCATGCCTGTTGAGCAGCTTTGACCAAAACTAAGTGTTTTGTTCTTTGTGAACAGGTTATACACATTATGGAATTTGTTTCCATGTCATCATGTAAAGTCTTGGACGAGAAGATCAGTTTTACAAGTCGAAGACAAAGTGGAAAATCAGAAGCTGCTTACACTACCCAAGCTGTTCTGATACATGAAGACAAAAAAGATATTTGAAATGGATGACAAAGCATTTCTTATATCAAAATAGCTATACATGAAGAGGAAAGGATTAATGTTGACATCCCTCTTTAAGTTAAAGCAATCTGCAACAGAGACAAAATGAAAAAGATAAAGATTCTGCTACATAGGGACAAATGTTGTTTTGTCAGAATGTGCTGAAAAGGTATCTTTTATTTTTGCAAACGCACTCCACTATCTTCGCATCCAATGAGGAAGTTTCACCAGTATTCTCTGAGAGAGTATAAAAGAAAGCTTCTAAGGAATTTGAGATAACCAAGAGAGAGATATCCAAAACATGCAAAAGAATTGTGTTTTCATGCTTGCAAAGTCTGCTTAGAAAAGAATAGTTGAGTGTGTCCAAGCTGTTCTTGTTCAAGCTGTTTGTCTGTCTTGTTAAAATAGTGAGTGCATCTTAGTGAGTGAATTCATTGTATCCAGTCTGAGTGTGTCTTAGATTAGTTGTTTATATGTTGAATCTGTCATCTTAGTTTGAACTATTCTGCAGTTCAAACTTGTTTGTAATTAACACTTGTTGATATATACATACAAACATTGAGAAAAGTGTGTTGAAGTTTTAAATTGCTGTATTCACCTCCCCACTCTACAGCTTACATCAATATACTTGGGAAACCTTTTGGACCTACACACATCAAACCTTCTAACTACTTGACGCATGTGTAGACGATCGTTGATGGGTTCAATCGCTTTTCGGATGATCAAACCTTCTTCTGGCCACATTCTTAGTTCGTTGTGTTCTTTTATTTCATCCTCTCTGAGGCAATCATTCAGCTTTTCTCGAATTAAGCGCAGCATGCTGTCGGAGTAGTGGGCGATCTCCTCGAATCTCATGAACCTCTTTTCATTTTTTGCATTTGAATATACTACACCATGCTCAGGTTTCAAATTTACTTTGTAGATAAGCTGATGGTCGATCCTCGGGAAGCTTTGGTTGAGTGAAGTCATTCCAACTCTTACAAAATTAATCTCGATGGCCATCTAGAAGTCCTTGATGCACATCAGTATTGATTGTCTGTTCATGCACCTAACAAGTGCGCATTGAGCATTTTCAATTGGCTTTGACATTTATTTACCCTGGCTAGCTTGTCGTGCATGATCTCCATATCATCAAAAGTCAGAAAGTCTAGGTCCGGCTCGTTGACTTCGTGCTGTGTTCCATTTTCTCTAATGAAAGCGATGGACAGCTTGAAAATTTGAGCTCTTTTGTATGGCGTTATGTTCAGGACCTTTCTGACTTTAGATCTACATCACACCTTCTTTCTATACTCTCATAACATTTTCTATTTATATTCTGCTTGCTCCCCTTGGAACAATCATGAAGTTTCATGAGGAGCCTTCAACTGTAATTTCCTGGGTTCTTCATGAGGACAACTCTGAATCGGTTTTCGAGGAAAGGTTTGCAAAGGTCATCAAATGATAATTTTGAGAGATAAGATTATAATTCCCTCGTTTGGCCACGATCTACATCAGCCTGGTTGACATGTAGTAGATGATAGACTTGTTGGTGATGAGTGTCAACTAACTGTTGTTTCTCCTGAGGAGGTAGTTCAGGCACGTTTCCTCTTGAGAACCAATTACACCCAGCTGGCTTCTGATTCTTGATATGTGGCTTCGAGCTCGAGTGGACTGGCTTGGAAACAGTGTACTATAGTTGTGGTTTGGAAGTGTGTGGGAGTGGTTTCTTGGACTTGAGGGAGAGGACAGATTGGTAATCTGATTTTCAGGGAACTGGGGTTAGGGATCGGTTGAGAAGTGGTCAGAGCAGATGTTGTGGGGGTTGAGGTTATTTCATGTTCTCTTTCTAGTTCTGGCTTTGTTGGCTCGTTTAAGAAATCGAAGGATGAGGAGGTGTCATTGGAGTAAAGGATTATCAACTTAGGTTCTGCCGTACGATCCTCATAAGGTACCAACACCAATGTGTCGTCAACCCCTTGTTTTTCTGACCCCTGATGCTCTTCGGTTGTACTTTCTGACCCCTTTTGATCTGTACCCGATCCCTGTTTCACTTCGGTCGTACCCTCAGGCTTTTTCCTGGGGCGTTAGTCCCCTTCAGGATGATCAGGATCGTCCTGATCATCATGTTTTCTCTTTGCAACACTTGCTTGAAGGCGACACAACTGTTGTAGATCGATTACCGCTATTTCTAGGCGATCCATCCGCTTATTCAAATCTGCCTCTGATCGATGCATTTTACATGAAGGTTTTCATGGTCATTATATATGTAAATGCATATCTTTCGTAGAAAATAAGCTACGTTCACAAGTATTTTGTGTGAATCAGGTGATGGAAGCAAATGGTCAAAATTGGTGTAAAAGTACTTGGAAAGAAGTAACAGATTAATCTGCTAGAAGGTGATTAATCTGTCCGAGATCAGAAGTATTTAGAAGAATGTCGGAGTTTCAGCAGATCGATCCGCTTAAAACCCCATCAGTCTGTTCGAATAAAATTTTGCTAAAAGAGTGGATAAACATCAATTGATTCCGTTAGAGTTTTGAGAGATCAATAAAAGGGAGGCCATAGAACATCCAGGAGGTATCTCACATACATCCAAAGCCCCTCTTTTACCTCCATCACTCGTCGGAACTCCGTTTAACACCGAATCAACGTCAAAATCACTTCTGATTCAACCATTCTGCGATCCAACGCCTTGAAGATCTATTCACCAATGAAGATGCAATCTTTGAAGGCTATGGAGGGATAATCACACCACAGTTACTTCTGGTGATAATCCATAGTGAAGTTTTATATCTTGTCAAGTAGTTTTGTTATATAACATTGATACATTCCATGTGGTTTTCATTAGTTAATGATATGACTGTATTTTTGTGTTCACGCTTCTATTTTTTATTATCGTAAGATGAATTATTGCAATCATATCGTTCGTGCCGAGCTTATGCTAGAATAGGATTTAAGACGAGTGATGATGAAAACATACTTCGTGCCCAAGATATATTGATAATATTGTCAATAGATCATGTCTATGTGATCTTGAGTATAACCTAATGAAAGATGGAATAGAATTACTTTTCTATGTGATAAAACCTACAAGTAATCCATCCATCCGTTTAATCATAACCTACGTGTTTGGTGTTATTATTTTCCACATCTTTCTAAGTAGTGATTTTTGTCTCCTTTAAGTTTGCATTATTTTATTAATGTTCATTGTCAAGTTTCGTTAATTTCTCAAGTAAAGTCCTTAGATTTGTGTTTCTGCTGCAAGTATAACCACATGTTCCCCGTGGATACGATCCCTCTTACCCTAACTATTTAGGTTATTTTGATTTTATTTTTGACAAGTTGACGACATCTCGATTAAATTCTTACGCTGTTGTTGGGGAACTAGTGCGCTTATAGAAAAGCGATTGTGTCTGTTCTTCATAATTCTTAGTTTTAATTTGAAAAATCCAAAGATTTTAGTTTTATCTTTCTTAAAATTAGGTTACTTTCTTTTGTTTTCTTTCCTTTGCTTGTTTTCAGGTAATAAATCACTGCATGCACACACGTCATTGTAGACGTGATTCCCTACTAGAATACGCACCAGAGTTGGAGAGAACAGTTCGTAGCATTCAGAAATTATTAAGGGAGCAAGGTGATTCTAAAAAGAACCAACAAGGACCGTTATTCCTTAAAGAAAAGCCTGTGGACGAAGGAACATCGACTAGTGTTAGAATGGGAGATCGAAACGATAACGTAGTAAGTCCTCAAGGACGTCCAGTTGGATCTAATTTCAGCCAGATACATATGATGATCTGTCACCCATAGTTTACCTGGAAGGATATAATCTGATTATCGATATTCGACCCCAAGTTTTGAGCAATTTACCAATCTATAGGGTTACTACTAGTGAAGAGCCATATCAACACCTCTATGGATTTCTCTGAATGTGCAATCTTAATCAAATTAGAGGTATGACAAGGAATGGTCTATGGTTACAACTTTTCCCTTTTTCTTTTAAAGATAGAGCAAGTCAATGGTTTGCATCACTTCCTGCGGGTAGCAATACTACGTGGGAGGATATGCAAAAACAATTATTACATGAGTACTATCCCATTAGTAAAACTAGTGAGATTCGAAAACAAATTAATGATTTTTCACAATTACCAGGCGAAGATTTTCATGGAGCATTTCACCGTCGTAAAGAAATGCTACGATCAAGCCCGCATCATGCAATTCCTCGTTGGCAATTGGTGAAAACATTTTTTGATGGGGTAGATGCTTTTAGCAGACAAATGATCAATGCTTCTAGTGGAGGCGGCTTCTTAAGTCGAGAGGGTGAGGATACTTTGATATTGTTAGAAACATTGTACGAGGATTTAAAAATGCAAGCCTCATCCACTCGACGGAAGCCTGCTGCCACATCTCATGTTTCTTCAGGATTAGATCTAAATTGGAAAAATGAAGTTAATACATCTATATCTGATACTCACAAGAAGCTTGACTTCATAAATCAAAATATGGGGAAAGGTAGTGTTTCTGTCTTGCAGGTTCAAGATTTGTGCTCATTATGTGGAGACCCGTCTCACAAAGGGGACGACTGTCTTCAATTCAATGCTCCATCGAATGAACAAGTCAATGAGGCACAAGGATTTTAGCGAAAGCATGATCCATGTTCTAATACCTATAATCCAGGGTGGAGAGATCATCCCAACTTCTGTTGGAAGAATGACGAGCCTTATAATGCTAAGCCACGATATGATGGGAGTGGTTCCTCTAGCCAAAACCGATAGCAATATCAACAAAGGCCACAAGAACAGTTTCATGGCCAGAGTTCAGATCAAAGCAGGAACCAAGGTAGAGGAGATGAGAGTAGTGTTGAGGAAAATCTTGATAAGATCATGGAGTTCTTAACATACGTTGATAAAAATACGACACAAACACATCAAGAGACGAGTGCAAATTCCAAGTCTATTGCAGCACTAGAGAAGCAAGTGGGTCAATTAGCAGAGAAGTTGAGTAAAAGAGATGAAGGAAGCCTTCCGAGATCTGCAACGGTAAATCCTTCACATCAGCGAGCCGGTAAGGAACAACTAAATGAGGTAATCACTTTACGTAGTGGTAAGATAGTGGATTACAAGGTACATATGCCTAATCCTAATGATATTGATGATGACTGTGAAGTAATATATAAGGAACCTAAGCCAATAGAAAAACAAGATAAAAAGAAGGATAAAGAATGTGATAAAGTGGCACCTAATGGTTGAGGGGGGGGGGGGTACAAGTTCTTCTCTAGTATCCCCTCAGTTTTAGAGAAACCGACCTCCTTTCCATTCGGAAAGAGAGGACCAAAGGCTGAAGATACGTGGGAAATATTCAATCAAGTTAAAGTTAATATTCTCCTTATCAAATTGATACAACAAGTCTCGTCATATGCCAATTTTTAAAAGATTTATGCATTCAAAAGTACAAACTTCAAGCTTCAATGCCGAAAAATATTGATTTGACGGACCATGCAAATGCCATTTTATCGAATTCTCTTCCACCTAAACTCAAAGATCTTGGAATGCCTTTGATATCAATCACAATGGGAAACATTCAAATAAAAAGGCGCTTCTTGATTTAGGAGGTAGTGTAAATATATTTCCAGGGAATGTGTTTGATAGATTCGATCTTGGTATGCTACAACAAACTGATGTAATCTTACAGTTAGCAGACCTGTTAATACACCCGATGTGACAATAGCTATCTAGTTTCGGTATTCATAGTCTCTGAGTCTGATAGTCTGTTACGATCAATGAACAACAACTAGAAGCTATCGTGAAGGGGGAGTCTGTTGGTACATCCGGTGCGACGACAATAGTCTAGTTTTGTTATTGATATCATGATTGTGTATGATGTTTACATTTGCATTATAAGTTATAGACTATCATATTAAGTTCTAGAATAAGTTCTAGAAATAAGTTCTAGATTAAGTTCTAGGTGAAGATAAGTTCTAGAACAAGTTCAAAGATAAGTTCAAGAACAAGTTCAAAGATAAGTTCTAGAATAAGTTCAAAGGGTAGAGTTTGAACTTAGTGAGAATAAGTTCGTGAGGAGAGTCTACACGAACTTATCGGCTATATATTGAACTCATCATTGTGAATTCATTAATCTTTGACGGCTCAGAGGTTCTGTCAAACTTGAGAGCAAACAAAGCATCCGTTCATTTTATTCAGAGATCTTTTGTTGGTACACCCTGTGTGACGATAGCAGTCTAAGTTTTGATAGCATTTTGTGTAAGTCATGTTACTTGGTATTGAATATTGACTAGTGTTTGATATATGTGATTATGTGTGTTTGATATTTATTGTTCGTATGTTTGAACTTGGTGTAACGTATTACAAGAAGTTCGAACATAATGTTCAATGATAAATTCAAACATAAGTTAAAACATAAGTTCAAATAGAAGTTTGATATGTGAGGTTCGAATTTATGGGTAAATTCGAATTTGTCAAGTGGACAAATTCGAATGGGCCTGATTCGAATTTGTCCTAAGATAAACTCGAATCTGTCACTATAATTAAGGGTTAACTCGAATAATTATTAGACTTTGTAGAATTTCAGAGAGTGATTAAGCAAAGGCGATCTCGAACTTGCAAGTTGCCAGAGAGTGTTTTCGGAGAGAATCATCATGTAGGGGCGTTCGTAGTCGTTCTTCTATCACCGTGGTAGTCTCCGTGTTTTCGTGTGTGTGATCTTACCGTCAAGCCGCTAACGAGGATTCCGCACTCGTTGGACGGTGTCGCGTTTAGATAGATCCGTGAGTTCAAGACCTTACATCTTTACTGAATTTTGTGTGTGAGGCAATTACGAACTTGTGTGCGATTAGCAGAGAGTTCTTGGAGAGATTCACGTGTCGGGACGTCCGTTGTTACGTCTATCATCGT
Source organism: Centrapalus pauciflorus (assembly GCA_020465985.1). Lineage (NCBI taxonomy): Eukaryota > Viridiplantae > Streptophyta > Magnoliopsida > Asterales > Asteraceae > Centrapalus > Centrapalus pauciflorus. The sequence continues at coordinate 322,742 of JAANYP010001798.1, forward strand.
GTTGGTCTCCGTCTTTCGTGTGTGTGATCAATCTGTTAAGCCCCTAACTAGGATTCCGCACTCGTTAGACGGTGTCGCGTCAAGATTGGATCCGTAGGTAGGTGACCTTACAAGTGGTATTTGAGCCATAATGGTGTTCATCATGTTCTTCGCGTTCATCTTAAACATTCTTGGTTTCTTGACGTTTGGACGGAAAATCACATTTTTTATAAGTTTTTCGCGTTATACAAGCAAAGTAACGGAGAAAAGTTCACATTGGTTCATTGTTTCAGTCGAAATCATAGTTTTTACTCCCATAAACTTTGGTTTAATCTGAAAACTTGAAAAAATCAAACTTTTGGCCGTTTCTCTAACTTGCGGCGCTCGAACATAGGGGGTATTAGGGTTCATTCGAACTTGTCAGAAATACGCTCCTCTCGAACTTGATTTAGGGCTTCCTTTGAATTTGGCTGAGATTCGAACTTGCTAGCATCGAATTAAGTACTATTCGAACTTGTCAGTAGTTCAAACTTATCAGGACTTTCGAACTTTTCAGTCAGTCGAACTTGTTGATTTCGAACTTACATAAATTAGAATTTAATTTCAAACGAATTTAATATTAAATTAATTCGAACTTACCTAAGTTCGAAAAAGTTTAAATTAAATTATTTTCAGATTAAATTAATTAAGTTCGGGAACAAAAAGTTTGGACAGGATGTCAAGCTTGTAGAAGTTCATTGAAATGGATCATGAGGTCGGCAAGGAAAACTCTCTGCCAAAGTTGATGAGGTTGGAAGACTACTATTGGTGGAATGATAGTTTTGCCGATTTTGCTCGTTTTAATGATATGCGCATGTGGATTTGTATCGATGAGGGATATGTGTCACCTACGCAGGAGTTAGAGGGCCGTCTATGTTAGATATTAAATTTCGATCTTGTGGATTTATTTTGTAATAGTTATTTAGATTATGTTTAGTCTTGTAATTTACTTTCTAGTTAGTTTTTGTTGTTTGTAAAGTTCAAGGGCTATAAGTAACTTTCCTTGAAACTTAATTAAAGGAGCCTACACATAGGCTCCTAGGGTTGTAATTCATTTTACGGTTGAAATAGAGAGAAAAAGTCCAGCCACCATTTTGCATTATTCTCCCATTATTCTTATTGTTATTCATCATTACTCAATTATTGAGTTGACATTCTTCTTGTGAGTGATAAAGAGACATTTATGTGCTGATTACATTTGGGAATACATTACAACAATTGGTATCAGAGGTCAAAAGGTGGATTTCAACTCCATTCAATCGGATTCTGCTGCTATGTTCATCTTCATCGAGTTTTTCATCCCCATTCTCGGTTAGATCTTCATTTTCATCGTTTATCTGTTGTTTTTGTGTTGTTATTGTCATATAATCATCACATAATCATCTCCTACTGATTTAGAGCTCATTAGGTTCAATCTTAACATCAAAATCATCATATAATCGGCTGTTCTTGAACTTTAAAAAATATGGGTTTTCTTGAGTTTTTGGTCCGTTTTTAGGGATTCTTAAGTGTTTTGGTACATTTTAAAAGCTAAAAAGTGTTTAAAATAGTTTTCCAATCATTTAGAAACAATTTGAGGCCAAAAATATGCTATTATTGAAGTCTGAACTGTTCTGAAAATATTTAATATTTGCTGTATTTCGGACCGTACTGTAGCTATTCGGACCATATAGGACCCCATTTCGGATTAATTCGGATGTCACTTCGGTCCATCTCGGACCAATTTTAAGTGCTCTTCGGACCAAAATATTGCCAAATTCGGACCCTGTTTCGGTCCCATCCGAACTTCGGACCATCTGAAGTCCAGATCAGGCAATTTACTTCACTTAATTTGTCTTGTGCTTTCATTTGACTTTTCATTTCAGACCATTTTTAATTTCGGACAATCTGAATCCGGACCATCCGAATTTGGTGTTCCTTCCTGAAAATTTCCTAAGTGTTCATCTGTATTAGACATTGTTCACCCGAATCCGGATCATCCGAATTCGGTTCCTTCACCCTTAGGTCCCATCCGAAATAGCCACTATTCACCCGAATCCGGACCATCCGAATTCGGTTCATCCTCCATCCATCATCCGAACTCGGTTGCTGTTCGAACCAACTGTTCATCCGAATTCGGTTCTTGTCCGAACTCTAAGCCATCCGAATTCGGTTCAATCCAAACTCAACACCTAAATCAGAATCAGTACCATTCAGTGTACTATTCATCCGCAGTCCAGTCCATCCGATTAAATATTCCACCTTCAAGATCTTATTCGTTCATATCAGCACCAGAAATCATGTCTCGTGAAGCCCTTGTACTCGGATCCGATAACAGACCACCTGTTCTGTATCCTGATGAGTATGAACAATGGAAGTCCCGGTTCTTAAAGTTTGTCCGTATGCAACCCAACGGAAACCTTATGCTTCAGTCCATATCTGAGGGCCCCGTTATCTACTATCAAGAAATCGCGGCCGGTCACCTGTTCTCGCATCCAAGGTTGAAAGGGAACCCGCTCATGATGCTAAGCGAGACAGGCAACATGCAGATAAGAGGGCCGAATATTTGATCTATCAGGTCCTCCCCACTGATATCTTAGTCGGAGTAGACAGCAAAATGTCTGCTAAAGAAATGTGGGACGAGCTAGAAGTGCAAATGCTGGGGGCAGATCTAGATGACCGAGCGAAAATTGAGGAAGCTAAGGCTAAGTTTACCGAATTCCAAGCCAAAGACGGGGAGTCGCTACAAGCTACATTTACTCGGTTCTGTGCAGTCCTATATGAATTAAACAAACTGCACATCAAAAAGGACAAGGATGACATAAACATCCAGTTCTCTTCAGCCTTATCCCCCGAGTGTCAGATTGCATGTCGGGCCACATGACGAGTCCTGAATATTCCTGAAGTATCGATCAATGTCGTTTTTAAAGAGCTGAAAAACTATCAGGGTGATGTGGATCAACAGGAACAGATGGCAAATCAACTCGCCTCTTTGCTGCTATCTGCTAACACCGGCATCAAACCCACTGATTGCCTTGCCTTGATCTCCAACACGAATATTCCCACTGCGTCCTTTGCTCAAGGTTCCTCTTCGTCACAGTACAAATATGTTTCTCCTCCGCGTGAGGTAATGGATGAGGAAGAAGCAGTTATTCAAGAACAGATAACCTTGTGGACAAATCGTCTCCAACAACGACGTTTTTCCAACAAGACTAATAATCAGCTCCGCTACGACACCGGTCCGCGGAGGTACTCAGATTATCGAAGGGATGAAAGACGCGATGATTATCGTTGGGACGACTATTGCAGGGATGACATGGATGAAAGGAGATACGACGATAGACGCGACTATCGAGATGATCGTCGTTATGAAAGGCGAGAGGATAGGCGTGATGATCACAAGGATGACCGCCGAGACTATTATTGCAGGGACGAACGTCGTGATGACCGTAGGGACGAGCGCAGAGACGATAGAAGAGAATATGATCGTCGGGATACAAGGAGGGATGAGAACCGAGAACCTCGCCGCGCCGACAAGAGGCCGGTAGAAATGAGGGATGAGAGGCCGAGAGCCGATGAGACAAAAGGAGCCGAAGAGCGTCTCTGTTATAAGTGTGGAAACCGGGCCACTTTGCTCAGGAATGTAAAAATAAGTTTGACAGGGACGTCGGCTACTATGAGCGGAAGTTGGAAGCTGCTAAGAAACGAACAGATGTCATGGCTCTCGTCGCCCAGGAAGACTACTGGGATGCTGAGGATACCGGCAAAGAGGATGATAAGGGAAAGAACTGCTACATGGTTGATCGTCTGGGATTGGATCACTATGCCACTTTAACTGCTTCAGATTCAGATAGTGCTGATGAGGGGGAGACAATGACAAATCCACCCGCATGTCTGATGGAAAAATCTGACGATTCCGAATGTTCGTCACCCAATTCAGAGACACGAGAGGTATATTCCTGTTGCATTCAGAAGCATGTAAATAATTTATCTATAAATAGTGAATGTACATTGCACACACATATACTTGATTTAGAAGCTAGGTTAAATGCTGAAATTGAAAAATGTGTGCAGGCTGAACATCTAGCCCAAACCTTAAAAGAGTCGTCTGAATTATATCAATCAAAGTGGCTAACTAATCATAATGTGATAAAACATATGCTAATCGAAAAGGTAGATGTTCAGGATAGAAATATATACCTAGAATCTTGTATGGATAGGTTATCTAATGAAAAACACTCTTTAAAAGAAGAAATATCTGTACTTTCAAAACAATTAGAGACAGTAAGTATGGAAAATATAGACAGTTTAGAAAAATATAAAATGATAGAAGAAGAAAAAATAAGTTTGTACTCACAAATAAAGAACCTTGATGATGCATTTTTAAAAAGGGGTCAAACTGAACAAATTATTCACTTGAATCAGCCCAAATAAACTAGGTTTTACTATTCTAAACAAGGAATCGATTTTAAAAATCCTAAATATTTGGAAAAGGCTCAAAGAGTTTTACCTTTATTTTATGACATGAATTATATGGGAGTTGGACTTAAATCTTTCTTTTTTGAGTCATCAAAAGAAGTTTTAACCCAAGAGGATGAGAAACGCGTTGAAAATAAACAAAAAGAAATACCTTTTCAATATGAAGAACTTAACGAGAGTTATCCTTCTAGAGTACCCACTTTAGAGGAAGACTTCTTGTCAAGTTATTCAGAAGCCGAAATGAATGCAGAACATGTAAAATCAATTCCTCGACTTTATATTCCTACAAAAGTTCTTCAACATCAAATTACTGTTTTAGAAAGGAATTAAAGTCAATTCAAAATAAAGCACTTGATTTTCAAGAAGCCCTTCTTAAGAGTGAAGAGAAATTGGTAAATCAACATTTTTAACAATCTATAGAATTAACTGTCTACACAGAAAAATTTGACATGGTTTCTCAAACATTGAAAGATTTATTAAATGAACCAACAGTGTCTCATCCCACCAAATTCCCATTTGTGTCATCCAACAAAGGCAATACTAAAACTGAAAATTCTTCTATTAGTTGTAAAGGTGAGTGCTAAAAACTTTTTAAATCTGAGGTTTCTAAAAACACTCAGAGTCAATCCAAGTCTTTTAAGAAGCCCACTCACCAACAAAAAGAAAAATCTGTAAAGTATAAATCTTCCATGCATACTGACTCTCATCGTTTTGTTCCTACAGATTATGTAAGAAGAGTCCCTAAAACCACCATGCAGGATTTTTCAAGTTTTTTTTTTGAAGAAGGATGTAATGCCAAGTGAATTTGTTTCTAGAGATAGGATGCTTGTAATCTCAGAAAACGATGTGTGTAACGATGTAACGAATTCTTCTGTTTTTTTTTAAGTACTCTTTCAATGAATTGTTTAATTTATGTCCAACTCATTTTAGACGTCAAGTTCCTGAAATGAATGCTTTTGTGCCATATCCTGCTAAAAGAATTCGCAAAAAGAAAATAAAAAATGTAGCATCATCAGCCTCAAAGAAAAATGAGAGTTGTCCTTTGCTGAGGCCCAAAACCAAAGCAATAGTAAAAAAGGTCTCAAAAAGTCAAAAATCAAAGGTAATTTCATCGCCTAAGGTTCCAAAGCCTAATAAATCCAAACTTCAATGGATTCCAAAAGGCTATGCATCTGGACCACACATAACTGCTAAATGGGTTCCTAATACTGCACACGTGCTATATACACCTGGAACTCCTAACAAAAAGGGACCAATATTGAGATGGGTACCCAAAGTTGTGTGATCTTAATGCAGATGGTTCTTGGTTACTTCTGATCGAGACCCATACTTCAATGAATTGGCTTTTGGTTATCATAAACTAGGACCCGTTCTTCTGCTTGTCGGTTGTGCTTAAACCGACACGTTTGGCTTCTGTGCACACAGCTCAGGACCCAGTCCTATTTCATCATGTTTTCTGAACATCTCGGTTCAGATAACGGTTTGATTGTCAATAAAAGATGGATGTGTTTAAATGCATATAGTTTTTCATTCTATGATTTTATTTGTTTTTCAGGCTAAATCCATCTGGTATATGGATTCGGGTTGCTCCAAGCATATGACTGGGAGAAGAGAATTGCTGTCCAACGTTGTTGAACAATATTGTGGGACGGTAAAATTCGGGAACAACCATCAGGCTCATATAAAAGGATACCGGGACTTAGTTTTAAATAATCTAGTCATCAAGGACGTTGACTATGTTGAGGGATTATCACATAATCTATTTAGCATGCGACAGCTCTGCGATAAAGGATTAGAAGTAACATTTAGGGCTAAGAACTGCAGTGTGAAGAGTATGGATGGCAAAGAAATCTTATCCGGTTCCCGCAACTCTAACCTTTACACCATAGACGTAGCTAAGCTCATAGTTAAGGATACCATTTGCCTTTTATCAAAATCCTCTTCAAAAGACTTTTGGTTGTGGCATAGAAGGTTATCCCACTTAAATTTTGACAATATCAACAAGCTGGCTGCGAAACAACTGGTTAAAGGTGTCCCAGAATTACAATATGAAAAAGACCATCTTTGTGGAGCGCGTGAGAAAGAAATATGAAACGATCGTCTCACAAACCAAAACCCGAACCATCAACGAAAAGAGTATTGGAGTTACTTCACATGGATTTATGCGGACCGATGCGGACCCAAAGCATAAATGGGAAACGATATGTGTTGGTTATCGTTGATGACTACTCACGATATACCTGGGTTTAGTTCTAGCGATCCAAGGATGAAGCAGCTCAAGAAATCATAGATTTTATAAAGATTGTCGAAACCCAACAGCAACTGTCCGTTCAATCAATCAGATCTGACAACAGCACGGAGTTCAAGAATTCGGTAGTTGAGGGATTCCTTCGATCCAAAGGTATTCATCATCAATATTCTGCTGCTAGAACACCTCAACAAAATGGAGTCGTGGAAAGGCGTAACCGTACCCTTGTGGAAGCCGCTCGTACAATGCTAACCTACTCAAAGCTACCTCCATTCTTGTGGGCCGGAGCCGTATCAACTACTTGCTATACACAGAATCGCTCCATAATCCATAAGAGCTTCAATAAAACTCCTTATCAACTCTTTCTGAATAAAGTACCTTTTATCAAGTACTTACGAGTATTTGGTTGCAGGTGCTATGAGCTGAATGATAAAGACAACCTCGCGAAATTCAACGAAAAAGCGGATGAAGCGATCTTCATTGGATACTCATCCAACTCGAAGGCTTATCGTGCATTCAATACCCGAACCAGAATAGTCAATGAAAGTGTGCATGTCACGTTTGATGAGTTAGCTGAACTGGCACCCGAAGTTGATCATACAGGACCACGCATTACACAAATGCCTGGAGACTCTTCTACTCACTCTACTTCTTTTTCATCTTCCGATTTAGTTAATTTATTTGATCCCTTTTACGTAGAATTTTTCGGTCCTAACGCTAATGTGTCTAATGTTGCTAATAATGTAGGTAATCCATCCAATAATTTAACTGCACCACAAACTTTATCCAATCCATATTCATCCACATCATACCCTCATCCATCAACATCATCCACTGATACATCCGCAGTTGAATATACTCCTGTAATACCCTCGCATATAATGCCTAACATCCTTCCTTCATCTGAACACTCGAAACTTGTAAGGTCTACCACTGACAGATCTATCTAGACGCGGATCCGTTAACGAGTGCGGAATCCTCGTTGACGGTCAGACGGACAACTCTCAACCAACGGAAACACGGAGACTATTAGACGCTGAACGAACGACACACGAACGATCCTACGTACTAATTCTCTCCGAAATGGGACTCACCTAGCTGATAAACTCGAGATCGCCTATTGCTTAATTCCTCACGAATTCTGCCAAAGGTCAGCTAATGATTCGAGTCTATCCCTAATTATAGGCCCTGATTCGAGTCTGTTGTGGGCCAACCTCGAATCTGGCCTAAGGCCTCATTCGAATCTGTCCATCTGACAGATTCGAATCTAACCTATTCGAATCTAAGGATACATTCGAATCTATCACAGATTCGAATGTCTTCCTTTACATATTCGAATCTAACCTATACACTTGAACACTTACGTGATGAAACTTATGTTTTAACTTATGCTTGACATACTCTTTGACTTTTATGTTTGAACTTCTTGTAATATGTACATCAAGTTCAAACACACAATCAATAACAGACAAACACATATTAAACATATATATCAATAACACTTGTTAATATTCAGAATATTACTTAAATCATAACGCAGATCGTTTAGACTGCTATCGTCACACAGGGTGTACCAACAGACTCCCCCTTGACGATAGCTTCTAATTATTTACATTATATCAAATTTAAGTACTAGAGCTATAGACGCTACTACCTGCATATAACCCTGCATCTATACAAACTTTAACTACCTTTTGGAACTTCCTGGCTTCAGATCTCCATGGTTCAGTGAAGAATATAGGCTGATCGTGAAGCTTCTTCAGGTCGTCCTTAGATAGGTTTATCAAATGCAGTGGGTCGTATACTTTCAAAATTACCTGCTCGTCTTGATCCTCCATTATAGCTTCAGCAGTATCAATCTCCAGGTACCACCACTTCATGTTGCTCAAAACATTTTGTGGCATTGGCTTTATTGGCACTCTTTTCAAGCATTTGACTGGCTTATAGATCATTCTAGCCCAAGGCCTTCCAGTATGAGGATCTATTCTTGATCCATCCTCGACCCTCTTGCCTGTTCTCGGCTTAAGCCTCTCAAATTTTCCTGATCGCCCTTCTTTCCTTATAATTCTTTCAATAACGCTCGCGTAGGGATCATTTCCAATGTTGATCAGCTCCTTCCAGGCTAACTCTTTAACTTCAATCTTGGGCAACGAATTAAACGCTTTCAATGTCCGCCTCAAGTATTGAAGTCCATCTCTTCTCTTCAAAATAAACAGCTGCAGTTCTCTGTCAAAGAACCAGCTAATAATCCCTCCAGCAAAATTTCCAGCACCTGGATTTCTCATCGTCTTCTTCATCTTCAGCTGATCCTTTCTTTTCTTCCTTCTTGAACCAAAGATTTATTAAATCAGCTCTAGATGGCTCTTTTTCAGCCTCCTCAAGTTCTCTATCCTCGACTGAGGCTACCTTGATGTAATCAATATCAATCACATTATGATTTGAGCTCTCATAAAATTCAGTGACTGGTTGTGAATTGATTATTACTTCATCAACATCATCGTCCTCGTCCTCTATCACTTCGTCGTCAGATTTCCAGTCAACAATCTCATCTGGAATAAATTCCCCTTCCTCCAACTCTTCCATTTCATCTTCAAAATCAAACTCCATTAGCTCTTCTTCAATATCTTTCAGCGCATCTATCATGTCGCTGTCTAAAGTCCTTGAAGAACTAGCCTCTCCTCTTTCACCTTCTGTTTGACTTGGCTCCCCCTGAGATTGAGCAGCCTGAGCAGTAGAAAAATCTACTGGCTCATCCTGTCTTTGAGAGCTGGGATCATTGTCTTGGTTATCATCTTCATCATTGTCCCTCCGCCTCTGTACTTCTTGATCACGACACGACGTCTCCCCCTGAGCCTGAAGGTTTTTCATTAACTTCTCAATGAGGGAGCGCATCGATCTTAACTCGGCGGCCTGGTCACAGACGAATGTTTTTAGCTCAATATTCTCCTCTTGGATTGTTTCAACTGTCTTCTTCAATTCAGCATTTTCTTTATCTAAATTTGCATTATGTGCCTGAATTTCACCTATTGCCTTTGTTAGGCTCAGGATTTGGACATGTTGGAAATCCACTCGAGATTTGAGTTGAAGAAACCGCTGATTTTCAGCATAGGCGGTAGATGTGGATGGAATGGACTGAATGGGATAAGGGTTGAATGATGGTGGAATATATGGCTCATGAGGTTGAGGTGGTGGTGATGGTGGAGCTGTGGTTTGAGGTTGGGTTTGGGGAACTTCTGACTGACTGGCGGATGCAGAGGAAGACCCTTGCATGAACCGATGACGTTTGGCCCTTTGCCTCGTCAGTAGTGGAGCAGCATCTTCTTCTTCAAAATCCGAATCTTCAGATTCCCTGGCCTCTCGCCTTCGCGAACCACCTTCATTAATAATCAATCTTGAACCATAGGTTCCAATTTGAATATGAGGATCTGTCGACACTGATTCTGGAGCTTCAATTTCAATCTCCTCCATCTCTTCTGATTCTGTAGCAGATGATGACTCATCATTGCCAGTCTGCTCTGGCACATATTCGTCAACATCTCTGAAGACATCTTCTTCTCCCTCTGGAGGCTCAAGCAATTCTCCCACTAACGCAGCAGCTATATCCTCATTTGCATGTGGACCCGCCTCCCAGATTTCGTTTAACGTTTGGCACAATTGATCAGCTTCATTTGGGACAGTTGACGGCCCTGCTTCCTGCATTTCTGGTTGCTGACTCGAAGAAGGCCTAGACGCCTGAGACTGACTTGCAGTATCTCTTTGTCTTCGCCTTGGATCACGGGGACGAACACGAGTCTGATGCGGTTGCTGATGCGGTTGCTGTTGCTGTTGCTGTTGCTGTTGAACTTCTATTTCACATGCCCAGTTGGCATTATCAGGTGCCACAAAGTTCCTGTCTAAGATAGCTCCAAACAACGGACGAGCAGTAGGAACAGCCAATCTTCCTCGGTGTGAGGAACAATCAGCAAATATGCGTTTCTCCATTACATTCACGCTCAAAGAATCATTTGATTGTGGCAGACTTGGCAAAAAGTGGCGTATCAACATCATCACGAACCTCGGATACAAAAGGAACCTTTCTCTCTCAGGAGCCGTGATTTGATGAATAAATTCTGAGAAAATCAGCTGCGAGAAACTAAACTTCTTATTGTACACCATCGCGATCATTGCTGATTGGATTTTTGATACAATGTAATCAAATCCAGCTTTCTTCGGTGCAAAACAGACCATAAACACATGGACCAAGAAACGCCATTGCCCAATCAGGCCACTCTTCATGTATGACGACTTTGTTACATCTAGACTGTAACCCATTCGTTGAAAAGCCGCTTGCCTAATACTTAGTGGAAAGTCAATAGGCCCAGACTCCTCTTCCTCAGATCCTAGCTGCAACACTTGACGCAGCATATCGGCAGAGAATACCAACGGTTGCCCTGCGATCCTTGTTCTCAGCACTGTCGGGGTGACAGAGCAGTCAACTTGTAAGTGATCATAGAACTGCCGCACATATGAGATTACAATCGGAATGTTCTGAAACAAAGCGTAGCTAATTCTGGATTCAGCTAAGAAGTCCAACACTTCACGAAAACCCTGCGCCTCAGGGATATGATTATCTGGATTAAGAACCATATTGTGCTTGGGAACAAAAGCACGAAGCGCCATATCTGCACAATACATAAAATTGTTAGATTATTATTAAAAAATCAATAAACTTGTTTAAATTCAAATTTGTTTTATCTTGTATTTGATTAAATACAAAATCTAACACAATTAGATTTCCACAAGTTTAATAAAATTTAAATTCAACAAAATAAATGAAGTACAGATTCGAGAGTAACAGATTCGAAGTGCCCATATTCGAATGTAATGGACAGATTCGAATATACCCTATTCGAGTCTGATGGACAGATTCGAATATCTGGTCATCTCGAATCTATTGATAGATTCGAGAAACCCATGATCAGATTCGAATGTCCATTATCAGATTCGAAAGGCCGACACCCCTTTTTCAACAAAAATCCAAGATTTTAACCATTTTGAACTAGGTAAATCACATATTTTAGTTCAACTAAGTTCTAATCAATGATTTATGCCTTTAATTTGATATTTTATAGGTCCTAACTTAGTTATTTAAGAATAAACCTATTTTGACCAATAAAACATCAAAATGTGATGTTTAAGCCCAAATTTGTGTATTAAACCACCAAAATCTTGTACAATCATGTTGCTTATACCTAGATTTGCAAGTAGAATCGACCACAAAAGCTTTAGAATCGACGAAATGTCGTTTAGTGGAAATACGATAGACTCGAGAATATAGATTCGAAATCGCCACAGATAGATTCGAGAGTATAGATTCGACAACAGTAAAGTAATAAATGACTTCACTATTGACCTATATATACTAACTACCTTCGAGTCTATGCAATTTCGAGTCTACTGACAGATTCGAAGTATCTCACATTCGAGTCTGTCTTAGATTCGAAATTTCCAACACTTAGAAAAATTTCGGAAAATTTTGAAATAATTTCAACTTTTTCAACCATTTTCTACTGTGTAGTGTAACCAGATAAACTATGCCAAATCTTTTACCCTAAGCTCAGATATTTCACGCATTGTATATTTTATCCAACTTTGAATGCACCCTCAGAAATTTTTGACCTTTTACCTAAGTAAAAATTAAACTAAACTAAAATAAAATAAAATAAGCTAAGGTAAAAATAAAATAAAATAAAATAAAATTTTGACTAAAAAATTTAATCTAGACTTAAGTTATAAAAATAAATTTACAAGCTACGCTAAATACCAAACAACATATTTTTGATGAGTATAGTCTAAGAAAGGTTCAATCAGATAGCGATGTCTGATACTAACTTTCAGTACTTAAACTTTCACACTTAGGAATTTTTTGAATTCCTTTGATTGTTTGACGTGACATACCCACTTAGCCGATTGTTGGTATTTTACCCTGTTAAACACTTTACATTTCGGAATATCCCTTGGCCTTTTTATTTATCAGGAAATTATCTTACGTGACTCAGACATAGACATACTTTTATGATCAAGGCACACAGACAAAATTCTAACTTGTTGGTATTTGCAAACTTTCTTTAAAAGACAAACATCGGACACAGGTCTGTATTTTCATACAACAAAGTGTCTTAGTTCGACTTAAGGTTTATTTTTAAAGTTAGCAGATAGCGGTGACAGGTCTGTACTGACGTACAACAAAGCGACATGTCTGCTAACCCGAATCTAAACAGAGACACAGGTCTGTACTTACGTACAACAGAGTTGCATGTTTTCGACTCTCAGTTTTTCATGATATTCCTATTCTTTCCATTTTCAGACGTATTTGATGTTGCTATACATCCCCAGAAAGTTTGCATACCTCATTTAGACTCAATGTTTGTATGTCTTGTACATAAAAATTAAGACCGATTGGTCATACATCTAGGTTAGTGACACGCTTGACTTTTTCTAGAATATTTTATTAGCCTTGTGATTCCCTATATGTATTATGCCTACCAACACATCAAACTAAATAAAGTATAACACTTAGGATTTAGTTGCATTATGTGTGAAAGCCTAAACACTTAGAGTCTGTAACGACGGTGCTAATTTTCGTCACTTTGAACCTATGTATCTAAGACTTAACTCCTTTTCTGATATTCTTTTTTTTTTGTATTTTTGTAATTTTCTCTCTTTTTTCTTTTGTTTTTCATAGCAAAAAGCAGTAAACTAAGCTAACTTAATAACTTACTAAAAATAGAAACTTACTAAAAATAGAAACTTTCCTAAATTAGACACTTTCCTAAAATAGCAGACTACTGAAAAAGAAAGAAGTATAACCACTATAAAAGGAAATAAAATACTACTAAGGTCAATTTACTCTGGGTTGCGCATTCCATTAAGTTGAATTAAATACTCAAAACGTGACTTATCAAACGCTTTGGTAAATAAATCAGCATTATTATCTTCAGTTGCCACCTTTACCAGTTTGATCAAGTTCTTTTCAGCACAATCACGAATAAAATGATGTCTTATGTCTATGTGCTTTGTTTTACTGTGTTTAACTGGATTATTTGTTATCGCAATAGTAGATTGATTGTCTATCCTAATTGGAGTTTGAGTATAAGCCAAACCGTAATCCCGGAATTGTTGTTGTATCCACAAAACCTGTGAACAGCAACTACCAGCAG
>JAANYP010001799.1:0-151357 GCA_020465985.1 Centrapalus pauciflorus
TTTTTTTTTTTTTTTTTTTTTTTTTTTGTTTTTGTTTTGCCGAAATCGATGTAATTTATGTAAGATTATGTAGAGGCTTGATACTACTCCTTCATCCTTGTGATGCTGTGTGCAGACTGCATACACGATATTAGTGGTGACCGTTTCAACCCATTCTTATGAAAATTATAGATTTATGAGTTGGGGATCTGGTTCGTGTTGTGGTTCTGGTCCCAGTCGTATTCTTGCTTGCATTGCAATCTGTTCATGTTGAGGAGCAACAAAGGTTCTTTCTTGGTTTCGTCTCAAATCCGGGTTTGTGTCAATTGTTTTTTTTTTTTTTTTTTTCATTTTTCCTAGGTTATAGTTTTCTGTCAAGAACTTCTTTATGCTTATGTCGTGTTTTCAAGTGTCTTTCTGTGTCTTGCAGAATCTTATATCTTAGCTGTCTTCTTCGTGTTCTTTCTTTCTAATAAAGTTTTGCTTTTTCAAGAAAGTAGATGGTTAGATTTTAAAACAAATAAAAGGTTTAACTATAAAGGAACATGTCAACTGATTTAAAAGTTGTCTAGTGCATACACAAGTGTTTGCAGTCCTAACTTTCTTCATTTAAAATAATTGAATGACAATTCTACGATACTTTTGTGATAATATCTAATAAAGTAATAAGTAATAACATTAGTTATTAACAAAATGAAAGTAAATCCACAGGTAAACCAAAAAGTCTTGGCCCGTTCAAATCAACTCGGCCCATTTTTATGTATTATAGACTTATAGTACACTCCAATTCTTCCATCTGCACATGAAATATATATTGAAAACAGCCAGTGACAAGATGGGTTTCTATAAACTTTGCCTACATTAAGGTTTTTAACAATAAGGATTAAAGGTACAACATCGACCATATGACGTACCAGTTAATGTAACATTGATATTGATTACCATAAAAGATGCTGATTAGATGGATAGAAGATTAGGATTAGACGGAATAATCTGCTTAATGAAGCTAACACAAGTTGAGTAGCAAGGCGGGGGATATACAGTGCCTGAGCTTGTGCCGCTGGCTTCCCAGCAAAACGAGGTCGTGATCCCCCCAGAGGCTGAAACAATTTGAACATCTTCCAAATATAGTCCTTCACAAGGAGAAACATCACTACAAGCAAAGCATATGGCTTCCTTTGTAGCTGAAGTTCCTTTGATATTCACAAAGGATATGTCCTTCACATTAACAGCACATGTCTGCGATTAGATGAAAACGGCTAGTGAATATTTGTCGATGATAATTGCATACTTGATCAATCAACCAAATCTATTTATCAAATGGGTCTTATCTTAAGATTACCAATATTGCATTTTTATCTATTAGAATCCGTACAAATGGAATCTGTGAACATTCTTTTGCAAGAAAATGGCGAGAAGACAAATTTTGTGTTACTCAAAAAAATTTCGGAGATAAGAAAAAGGAAACAGTGGAAAGTTATTGGATGATTTCCTCTCCTGATTATTGGAAGATTTGGAGAGAAAGGAAAGCAAATGCTTTATAATTTTCAAGGACCAAACTACTCCTGACCAAAACTATTTGTCAGTTTCCTTTTGTTCTCTCTACAACTTATCAACAAGCAAAAAGATGAAACAGGGTCATCATTATCCCCTCCAAACTTGAGAGTGCAACGTGAATGCCCAAAACGAATGAGACCTTAGATCTTTGGGTCATTATGTCTGAAGCTACTTAAAGGTGAAGGGAAAATATGATTAATAAGTACCTTGTTTGGACATGCCTTTTTTGAATCACAGTAATACTGATCGATTATGATTGGATTTGATACGTTTTCCATCCACACATCCTCAAATTTAACGTTGCTGACAAAACCACTACCTCCCTGATGCAACACAATGAAGAAATTAAATGTATTAGAACTATTAGAAAAAAAAAGAAAATATAGCAGCGTTACCACCACCATTACAAGAACATGTATTGGGTCTCTCTCAAATATGAAACGGGGTTTAGGGTTTTATTATGATGATTAGAATTAAAGTGTTTCAGAGTTTCCCTAGAATCACACATACATAAATCATAATTATGGATTTAGTTTATGGAAAACAAGAACCAGAGTTACAGGACACAAATGTGACTGACTAGTACCTGCCATGTTTTGATCCTAAGACCATTTTCAGTGTTAGACAGAATTGCCCCACGAACACTCACATCATAAACTTGATCACAGGTGCCCGACTTTCCCAAGCTTCCTATGCTGCCAATAAAAACATAAAAGTTATGAAGTTATACAATCTAGATTAGCAATTGTATTCATCCATTGTTATACAGAAAATTTCTTACCTTATCCCATGGCCTGGACCACAGACAATTCGCCTGATCTGAACTTTTGAGGAATTGCTGACTATAGATATACAATCATCACCTAGTGCAAGTATATGGAGAATTCAGGAAAGGTCAAATATTATGGAACAGCAACGGACTTTCATTTTTGTTCCTTTTTATGCAACATACATTTTTTTACTCCCACGTGGTCATTGAACTTAAATAATTGACCTTAATAATATCTCATTGATGTCTGATCCCAATATTTTTTGTACAATCATTATATTTTCATCATAATGATCAATGACCTAGGGTAATATACTTTTTGTTGCATAAAATGAAACATAAGTTATTGCATTGCCATTATATGACATTTGCACCACGTTGAATTCTGGTGTGGAACAAATTTCCTAACTTCAAGTTGTATAAAACAGAATAGAAATATAAAGTTGCTATTCTATTCTATTCTATGACATTCGCGCTTCAAGCCTAGTTTCAAAGAAAATGTATATATTCAGCATTCTAGATTTGTGGAAGGGCAGTCTATACTCTATACATAAGTTGGTGATATGTGATAGCAAGAAACATCTGAATGAAAAATAAACGGCATGAAGAAAAGGTTATTAGAGTACATTGAGCAAATGTAAAATTATAAGTTTCTACTTAATCGTCCGATCTAAAGGGTATAGAAAGCAATTTGGATTTTGGTATAACCAAACTTGTTCACAAAGGTATCAAATACGAGGTAATCACAATTTAGGTACAACGCACCTGTTCTAACGATGCTGTCTTTGACTTCAACATTAGTGGATGCACTTATGTGGATACCATCTGTGTTAGGGCTGCCAGCAGGAGCAAAAACACTCAGGTGTGATACTGCGACCCCATCACATGTAGTGAATGCCATTTGCATTTGTTGACCATTTACCATCACGAGATTCTTGACTACCAAATTGTTGCATCTGTGAAAGGTTATAGCCTGCATAGTAATTTTTGGGAATGTGTTATGTCTCTGTAACCACACATAAATCCGATGATCGTTTGGACATAATAGCACAAATCTATGAAACTAACTCCATTGTTCCAGCATCAATACTAACCGTTGGAGCATGTCTGCAAGGCTGCATAGAGTTGAAAAGAAGAGAGAAGTTAGATCATATAATACTTAATCCAGATAGAACGAAGAAAGATATCTCAGCATTAGGTGGTGTATGCGACAAGAGATACATTTTTTGGGTTGGTCTTGCAAGAAGTAGCCCACCATTCTTGCCCCATCCCATTAACGGTTCCTCCCCCTTCTACCGCAAGGCGATCCACACCATGAAAATATAGCCACTTCTGAGTATCGTGACCATTCCAAACATCGGGATTACCTGGAGCAACAATGGAACCGGAGATCTATGGAGATAGGAAACAATAATTTAACTGAAGATGTTTGTTATTATGGAAGGATATTATCGTTATCAATAGATATTTCTCATACCCTCAAAGTCACTTTTGAGTGACAAGGACCTCCGAGACTAATTGGTCGAACAAGACATGAACTTCCATCAGGTATTATGATTCTTGATTCTACTTTTGAAGAACATGCCATGTCCCAAACATCTGCGAAAACCTGAATGATATATTGTTCTGTCAACAGATTCCTTCATGAGTTCATGTGGCTGACTGGCTGATGCATATCATTTCTTGATTCAAGTACGACAAATTCAATGAAGTAACTTCATCAACAAATTACAATTAAACAAGGAAAAATAATGCCAACTTCATAATTCTTTTTACCCCACCTTATTCCATAGATTACTTACCCTAAGGTCCAAGCTCTTATATGAATCACAAAAATATTTAATTGTGTGTATTTCGTTATTTAGATAACTACTTAAATCAGAAAAGACTAATAATTCGTGTTCTTCTTGAGACCTTAGTGGTCAAAGTAAGTAGGTAACATTGAAAATCCCTCTTTGGCATTTTAACAAACACCTAATTGAAGTCACAGTTACTGTATATTTAATCACCTTTGTGTCGTCTGCAATGCCATCCCCTTTTGCACCATAATCTTTAACATTCAGAACGATTCTTGACTCAAAAAGCTTGCTGAAACTCCCGAATTCTCGAAACTGATGTAGCAAAGAATCAAAAGCTCGTGCATTTGCGAAATTCAAAAAGAGAAATGCCGAGTAAATGATCACACCGACAAAATTAAAAGATGAAGCAGATAAGGATCCTGTTACGCTCATATCTCTGCGCTCAGGTAACAGACAGATTGCTTTGAAAGATTCGCCGGTCTTTTACAAAATTACTGAGGTTTAGACATGTTTCAAGATAATCAAAGCCAGCAGAGAGGAACAGGAGAGCAAGTACTAACCTTTGCCTCTTCCTTTATAGTATTTTTTTTTTTTTTTTTTTTTTTTTTTAAATCGGCCAAATAACGAGTTTTACATTTTTATCATTAATAATAATATTATTTATTTTTTATCATTGTAACAACTTCTTATTTTCCTATTAATAATAGTAATGGGTGACATGTAAACCTGTTTAGCAGGTCGTCAACTTTTCAGTTATAAAAAATAGTAACATCTTTCAGACTTTTATCAATTATAATAACGTATCAAATTAAAACATAAATTTTGTATTTTATTAAGTTTTCTGATATTTCATAAACACAAAAAAAAAACCAAATTTTTATTCAGAATATTTACGGATAGATAATATTCAATTATTTATTCACAATCATATATAATATGAATGAAAAATACTATAAATCTTTTCAATTTTCATTTTTTCCAAAAAAAATCTACGAACCATTCTTTTCTTAGTTTTCCGAATAACATAATACAAATCGTTACATTTTTTTTTAGTTTTTTTCAATCTAATCAGTCATAGTCTTTTATTTAAAACAAAAAATCAAAATGAGGCTCAATATTTTTCATTCATAAAACTATAAACTACAATGAGTCATGATATTTCCATTCATAGAGAAAACTAAAAAATGAATGGGTCGCGATACTTTTTCATTCGTAGAACTTTTCATTTGGAATAAAAAAATTACAAATTGATCGGTTTTTAGTAATTTCCAAACGAAATTGATTACAAACCATTCAACTTTTAGATTTCCCGAATGAAAATTACGACCCAATCATGTTTTAGATTTTTTTACAAAAACTATAAATCGTTTTAATTTTTCGTACAAAATAATTGCAGCTCATTTATTTTTTTGTTTTTAACAACGAAAAAACTATGAATTATTCCAGTTTATAGTTTGTCGAATGAAAAATATTGCAACCCACAAAAACGATACATAACCACTTGCACACACTTGCTAAACCAATTTTCATAATTTACCAGCTTATAACACAATCAACTCATTTAAATAAGAGGTTTATTACATTCTCAAGTTAAAGGAACACCACAAGCCAAGATGAAAATGGATGTCACAGCTCAATTTGATCCGTTACGACTTTTTTCCTTTTGTTTGCTCTTACAAACACACACAACACTTCTCTATTTTTTTTGGAATGAATGAAAATGAAGCAAAGAGTTAAACATGATATACATATAAACATATCATTTATAACGCGGGTTCGACACCGATACCCGACCCAGTTATCAATATTTCATAATTAATATCAATATTCTCATTTAATTATGTGGTCTCGTAATTATTAATAATCCGCTAGAGTTATAACCCGGTGACATGTATAGTCGAGCCCGACACGTGTTGTAACATCCTCGGGCTTATTTTGATGTATTTTGATAAATTAGGTGGAAAGTTATGTATTTAAGTTGAATTTGGGCGGTTATTATGCATATTGGATATTTAGCAAAGTTTGTTGCTATTTTGAGAAAATTGAATGCAGAATCGATTTTGTGGATTATTATGAATTTAAAAGTTATTTATGATAAATTTAAGATTAAATCAGTATTTTATAGAACCGGTTAAGTCGGGTGATGAAATGTGCAAATGACGAAAGTAGTATATAAAAGGCAATAGGCTTCATTTTCTAGTTTACACTCTCTCTCTACTCTATCTCTCTAGAAGTTTTCTCTCTACATCTCTCTAAGATATATCACAAACCGACCGTCGGATTTTCGGGAATTATACGTTATCGGAAAGGTATCGAGGAGTACAACAATAATCTGCAAACGGATTTCAGATTTCGTGCGAATTAAGGTAATAATCGACCCTTTTTAAGTTATGGTTTCGGTTTTGGAAGAACAACATCTCGAATCTATCATTTTATGCATATTTAAGCTTGTTTTTGCTTGAAATGTTGTTAGAATATGATAATATATGCATAGTAGAATCGAATCTAGGTATTATACATGATATATGCATGATTTTTTGACTTAGAAATGAAGGGTTTAAGTTGAAACGATGAACAGACTCGAATGGGTCAAGAACAGAGTCGAAATGTAAGAACAGACTCGAGTTTGGTGCTAGATTCGAAGGTGTACCATCAGATTCTAAATGGGGTTCGAATCTGATGATAGATTCGAAGGTATGTTCGAATCTGATGATAGATTCGAAGCTCAAGTTCGAATCTGACATAGGGGCTTCGAATCTGATGCTTGATTTCGAATCTAACCCATTAAATTCGAGTTTAATGCCTAAAATTGAGAATACTACTCCCTAGACTTGTGTATTTTGAATGAAACTTATAAACAACACATAAAATGGCAAGATTATTCAAAAGGACAATTATGAACTTGAAATGGGTTTCAAACTTAGTTATGGGTTAAATTTGAATGTAGACCCGAAATGGGGGAAAACGTTGCAAAACTTACGAGACTTGATTTTTATGAATTAAACGGATAATGATATGAGGAATTTGTTGTAATTGATATAACAGGTCCCTTGTGGTGTTGTTTAACCCACAGTGGGGTACTTGGTGGAATCCGGTTGAAAGCCCGAAGAGAAATAATATCGGTTAAAGATAATACGCACCCACTGTGAGTACAGTAGATTTCGCATGGTTATATTTGTTTTATGTAAGCTTTGCCTGCTGAGACCTGTTGTTTCATTGATTGTTTGGAATTCTACTAACTTGCGTAGATTTAGATGCACATTCTTACTTGTTGCATGTCCTTTCGGTTGTTGT
This sequence comes from Centrapalus pauciflorus, assembly GCA_020465985.1. Lineage (NCBI taxonomy): Eukaryota > Viridiplantae > Streptophyta > Magnoliopsida > Asterales > Asteraceae > Centrapalus > Centrapalus pauciflorus. The sequence goes on from JAANYP010001799.1 coordinate 7,399, forward strand.
GCATCTAGTGATGGACCGGTGGGTCGCATCGATTACTCTGATGTTACTGTGCTATATGACCTGGAGCTGATCCCTCCTAGGCCCGGTAGGCAGTATGTCATCCCCGATCGTACGTTTGTCTCAGATGGTATGTTTAAATGCCGAGCTGTGAGCTCGAAGGGGCTGCGGCTCTGGTCCGTACTTTGTGTACGAAGAGGATATCCGATGTTGGTCATCTGTGTTATCCTTGGGCTTCATAAAAATTTATAAAATGCGCAATCTATGTATTCACTAAGCATTCGCTTACGTTTTAGTTGTTGTAATTTTTACAGGAAAAGGAAAGTCTGCGGCCGGACCTTCTAGTTAGGTCATTTGGAAGATTTGGGAGACTCATCATTATTCCATCGGTAATTTATGTTATGAAATGATGTTGTAATATTCGGGATGATTGTAATATTTATATGGGTGTGTAGACCTAGACTTGGTACCTGATAGCACCGTAGGGTGTTTAACACTTGTTGCACTACGTATTTATGTTTTAAATGCTTCCGCACTTTAATTAAGTAATCAGATCATTATGTAATTGATGTATTGGTGATTAATCCTGGGTGTCTTGTTAATGGTGGTTGTTGTGGCAAGGGTGCCACACGAGATGGTATCAGAGCAGTTGTTTGAGATTCAAGTGTCCGTAAGGTCTTGATCTCAAACATTAGGTGATGATATGTAGTGATGCTAAGTAATGATCTGAACTAAGATAGGTTATGATCTAGTAATTTTAAGAAATTGACTATCATACGGGACAAATGAATGGTGTCTTTAAATTTATGACATGTTACTAAACAAGTTATATGTTTATATTTTCAGAACATGTCTGGAGGAATGACACCTGAGGAAGCCAGAGAGATGATGCTAGCCATGATGGCTGAGCAGAATCGAATGATTCAAGAACAGTTTCGGGCTCGAGATGAGGCCGATGCTAAAAGAAGAGAGGAAAAGAGAAAGAACAAGGAAAAGGAAGGGGGTAACAATGAGGAACAAGATGACAACACTGGGTCATCTAACAAACCCCGAGGTTGTCGTTTTAAGGATTTTAAAGGAAATGGGGCTGTGGAGTTTAATGGACTAGGAGATGCTGTTGCCGCGCTGGAATGGATAACAGCAACTGAACGAACATTCCGAATCAGCGACTGTGCTGAGAAGGACATGGTTCGCTATGCTACAGCAATGTTCACGAATGATGCGATCATGTGGTGGAATGCCATGGTGAACGCTTTGACATTGGAGAAGATTTCTGTTATGACTTGGGCTGAGTTCAAGGATCTGTTCACTCAGCAGTACTGTCCGGTTGATGAGCGCCGGAGGTTAGAGGCAAGGTTTATGGCGCTGGTACAGGGGACGAAGACGGTGTCCCAATATGCTGTGGAGTTCACGAGGTTAAGTCTGTTCGCACCTCATCAGGTGGACACCGAAGAAAGGAAAGTGACCAGGTTCGAGGCTGGTCTTGACATTGAGATTAGGAGGGTCATGAGCAATGTTCGTTACCCTACATTTGCTGGCTTACTTGAGGCTGCCAGAAATGTAGAGCAGATTTTGATTATGTCAGGCTACTCTATTGGGTCTGCTGCTGCTTCCACCAATCCGACACAGCCGTCACCGCCGAAGCGCCAAAGGGAGGGAGGATACTCGGGATCTTCCCGGTCTTCACAATACTCGTCACAGCAGTCTTTTCGCCGACCATCTGGTTCTTCTGATCGCGGTCGTGCTCGTGCATACTCTATCAACACCGAACCACAATACTGCAATAAATGTCACTTGGAGCATTTTGGCAAATGCCCTAACGGACGTGCTTGTTTTTGCTGTGGGGAGCTGGGACATTTTCAGAATGACTGCCCAAGGAAGGGTGATGCTTGCTATAAGTGTGGGGTGTGGGGTCACTATAGCAGGAATTGTAGAAAGAATGCTCCAACGGCTGCTGTCCCATCATCAACACGCTCGTCTGGAGGTTCGAGTGGTGGTTCAGTTAACCGCCGGGGTCAGTCACAGAGGGCACCTGCTCGTGCTTTTCAGATAACTGCAGAGGAAGCAAGGGAAAATCCGGAGGTCGTCACGGGTACGTTCATAGTTAATTCTATGCCTGCACGAGTTTTATTTGATTCGGGTGCCAATAGGTCGTTTGTTTCTACTGTGTTTGCACAAAGACTTGCTATACCACTGTCTAAGTTGTCTGCTATACTTGATATTGAAACTGCTAGCAATACTTTAGTTAAAGTAGATCATGTCTACCGTAACTGCACGTTAGTAATTGAAGATGTAGTCTTCAATTTGGACTTGATACCGATAGAATTCAGCGAGTTTGATGTGATAGTCGGGATGGACTGGTTGATCGAGAATGAAGCCCACATAGTGTGTAAGAGCCGAATGATAAAGATAACTACCCCGGAGGGGCGTGAGATATGTATATATGGGGATAGGAGAAGCGGGGATCTGTGTTTGCTGACTATTGCAAAAGCTCGAAAGCTTGTTGCAAAGGGATGTGATGCATACTTAGCATATGCGATTGATACTAAGGCAGAGAAGAGGACTTTGGCCGATGTGCCGGTTGTTTCACAATTCCCGGATGTGTTTCCGGAAGACTTGTCTGGCGTGCCGCCTGAGAGACAAGTTGAATTTAGGATTGACTTGATCCCTGGAGCTGCACCGGTAGCTCGTTCTCCTTATCGTCTTGCCCCAACCGAGATGAAGGAAATGATGACACAGTTGCAAGAATTGTTAGATAAAGGCTTCATTCGGCCGAGTTCATCGCCGTGGGGAGCTCCGGTGCTATTTGTGAAGAAGAAAGATGGCACAATGAGGATGTGCATAGATTACCGGGAGCTGAATAAATTAACGATTAAGAACAAGTATCCTCTGCCGAGGATAGACGATTTGTTTGATCAGTTACATGGGGCTAGTGTATTTTCTAAGATTGATCTGAGATCGGGATATCATCAGCTGAAAGTAAGAGAAGAAGATGTACCGAAGACGGCATTCAGGACTCGGTATGGCCATTACGAGTTTCTGGTAATGCCTTTTGGATTAACTAACGCCCCAGCTGTCTTTATGGACTTGATGAATAGGGTTTGTAGACCGATGTTGGATAAGTCGGTGATAGTGTTTATTGATGATATACTGGTATATTCTAAGTCTGAAGCAGAACATGCTGAACATCTGAGAGAACTGTTGGAGTTGTTAAGAAAAGAAAGGTTGTACGCCAAGTTCTCAAAGTGCGAGTTTTGGCTACAACAGATACAGTTTCTAGGACATGTTATATCTGGAGCTGGGATTTCGGTTGATCCAGCTAAAGTTGAGGCTATAAGAAATTGGGAACCGCCACAATCAGCTACGGAAATCAGGAGTTTTCTTGGGTTGGCGGGATATTATAGGAGGTTTATAAAGGACTTTTCAAAGATTGCAGTTCCGCTGACGGCATTAACGAAGAAGAATGCGCCTTTTGTTTGGGAGACCGTGCAGCAAGAGGCGTTTGATGTTTTGAAGAAAACTTTGAGTGAAGCGCCGATACTTGCCTTACCTGAGGGCAATGATGACTTTGTGGTGTATACCGATGCTTCGAGGTTAGGGTTAGGCGCTGTATTGATGCAGCGTGGGAAGGTTATAGCGTATGCTTCAAGACAGTTGAAGCAGCATGAGAAGAATTATTCGACTCATGATCTGGAGTTGACCGCGGTAACGTTTGCATTGAAGTTATGGAGGCACTACCTGTACGGTACTAAGTGTCAACTTTATACGGACCATAAGAGCTTGAAGTACATCTTTAGCCAGAAGGAACTTAATATGAGACAACGTAGGTCTATGGAGCTTATTAAAGACTACGATTGTGAGATACTGTACCATCCCGGAAAGGCTAATGTAGTAGCCGATGCCTTGAGCCGGAAAGCGTATGCTAAGGATTTCTGTTATATGATGACCTCTACAATGTTGACCTCCACGATAATTGATGATGTCAAGGCTGCTCAGAAAGAAGCCTTGAAAGAGGAGAATATTGGAGCTGAGGATGTTAGGATACATTTAAAGAATATGGAAACTAGCGAGTCTGGTATAAAAGGTGTGTACGGAAGAATTTGGGTGCCGAAATATGGTGGTACGAGAGACGTGATCGTTGAGGAAGCACATCAATCTAAGTTTTCTGTACATCCCGGGAGCACAAAGATGTACAACGACTTAAAGGCAGACTTTTGGTGGCCGGGATTGAAGAAGGATATCGGTCAGTATGTGGAACGATGTAGGACTTGCCGATTGGTAAAGGCTGAGCATCAACAACCTTATGGCAGTCTGCAACCGCTTCCCATTCCGGAATGGAAGTGGGAGCACATTACTATGGATTTTGTTACGAAACTGCCGAAGACTAAGCGACAGCATGATGCGGTTTGGGTAATCGTGGATCGGTTAACAAAGTCGGCTCACTTCATACCGATTCGTGAAAGTTATTCGCTGGAAAAATTAGCTCAAATTTATATGAACGAGATTGTTTCTAGGCATGGAGTGCCTAAGTCTATTGTATCGGATCGGGATAGCCGATTTACTTCGAATTTTTGGTCGGCACTGCAAGAAGGGTTAGGAACAAGGATAGCAATGAGTACAGCTTACCGCCCGCAAACTGATGGTCAGAGTGAGCGGACCATCTTAACGCTTGAAGATATGATGAGATCGTGTGTGTTAGATCTCGGTGGCAATTGGGATGATCATCTGCCACTCATAGAGTTTTCGTATAACAATAGTTACCACGCTACGATAAAGAAAGCTCCGTTCGAGGCTTTATATGGAAGAAAATGTAGGACTCCTACATGTTGGAGAGAAACGGGTGAAACACCAATTGCTGGACCGGCCTTGCTTCAAGAAACAAACGAAAAGATACAGTTGATTAGGCAAAACATGAAAGCGGCTCAGGATCGTCAGAAAAGTTACTATGATCGGAGGCACAAGCCGATCAATTTTGAAGTAAATGACTGGGTCTATTTGAAAGTATCACCCATGAGGGGTGTTACTCGTTTTGTTAAGAGAGGCAAATTGGCTCCGAGATTTGTCGGACCCTTTAAGATTGTTGAAAAGGTTGGAAATCAGTCGTATCGATTAGAACTGCCTGAAGGGATGTCGGGCATACATCCAGTATTCCACGTTGGGAATCTTCGAAAATCGTTTAACACTGGAAACGAGGATTGGGCCGACCATACTGAACTACAAGTTGATGAAAGGCTCCGGTATGTAGAAGAGCCGGAGTGTGTGTTAGACACTAAGATGAAGAAATTGAGAAGTAAGGAGATAGAAATGGTGCTTATACGCTGGAAGCATCATAAAGGAGCAAATCATACGTGGGAAGCTAAGTCGGAAATGTTAAGAAAGTATCCGAATTTGTTTGAGTCCGATTAACTTCGAGGACGAAGTTGAGCGTGGTGGAGCCCATGCTGTAACATCCTCGGGCTTATTTTGATGTATTTTGATAAATTAGGTGGAAAGTTATGTATTTAAGTTGAATTTGGGCGGTTATTATGCATATTGGATATTTAGCAAAGTTTGTTGCTATTTTGAGAAAATTGAATGCAGAATCGATTTTGTGGATTATTATGAATTTAAAAGTTATTTATGATAAATTTAAGATTAAATCAGTATTTTATAGAACCGGTTAAGTCGGGTGATGAAATGTGCAAATGACGAAAGTAGTATATAAAGGGCAATAGGCTTCATTTTCTAGTTTACACTCTCTCTCTACTCTATCTCTCTAGAAGTTTTCTCTCTACATCTCTCTAAGATATATCACAAACCGACCGTCGGATTTTCGGGAATTATACGTCATCGGAAAGGTATCGAGGAGTACAACAATAATCTGCAAACGGATTTCAGATTTCGTGCGAATTGAGGTAAGAATCGATCCTTTTTTAAGTTGGTTTCGGTTTTGGAAGAACAATATCTCGAATCTATCATTTTATGCATATTTAAGCTTGTTTTTGCTTGAAATGTTGTTAGAATATGATAATATATGCATAGTAGAATCGAATCTAGGTATTATACATGATATATGCATGATTTTTGACTTAGAAATGAAGGGTTTAAGTTGAAACGATGATCAGACTCGAATGGGTCAAGAACAGAGTCGAAATGTAAGAACAGACTCGAGTTTGGTGCTAGATTCGAAGTTGTACCATCAGATTCTAAAGGGGAGTTCGAATCTGATGTCAGATTCGAAGGGTTCGAATCTGATGATGGGGGGGGTTCGAATCTATGGCTATGGGTTCGAATCTAATGCCTGGTTTCGAATCTAACCCATTAAATTCGAGTTTAATACCTAAAATTTAGAATACTACTCCCTAGACTTGGGTATTTTGAATGAAACTTATAAACAACATATAGAATGGCATGAATTATTCAAATGGGGTCAATATAGGAATTTGAAATGGGTTTCAAACATAGTTATGGTTTAAATTTGGATGTAGACCCGAAATGGGGGAAAATGTTGCAAAAACTTACAAGACTTGATTTTTATGAGTTAAACGGATAATAATATGAGGAATTTGTTGTAATTGATATAACAGGTCCCTTGTGGTGTTGTTTAACCCACAGTGGGGTACTTGGTGGAATCCGGTTGAAAGCCCGAAGAGAAATAAAATCGGTTAAAGATAATACGCACCCACTGTGAGTACAGTAGATTTCGCATGGTTATATTTGTTTTATGTAAGCTTTGCCTGCTGAGACCTGTTGTTTCATTGATTGTTTGGAATTCTACTAACTTGCGTAGATTTAGATGCACATTCTTACTTGTTGCATGTCCTTTCGGTTGTTGTGCATCTAGTGATGGACCGGTGGGTCGCATCGATTACTCTGATGTTACTGTGCTATATGACCTGGAGCTGATCCCTCCTAGGCCCGGTAGGCAGTATGTCATCCCCGATCGTACGTTTGTCTCAGATGGTATGTTTAAATGCCGAGCTGTGAGCTCGAAGGGGCTGCGGCTCTGGTCCGTACTTTGTGTACGAAGAGGATATCCGATGTTGGTCATCTGTGTTATCCTTGGGCTTCATAAAAATTTATAAAATGCGCAATCTATGTATTCACTAAGCATTCGCTTACGTTTTAGTTGTTGTAATTTTTACAGGAAAAGGAAAGTCTGCGGCCGGACCTTCTAGTTAGGTCATTTGGAAGATTTGGGAGACTCATCATTATTCCATCGGTAATTTATGTTATGAAATGATGTTGTAATATTCGGGATGATTGTAATATTTATATGGGTGTGTAGACCTAGACTTGGTACCTGATAGCACCGTAGGGTGTTTAACACTTGTTGCACTACGTATTTATGTTTTAAATGCTTCCGCACTTTAATTAAGTAATCAGATCATTATGTAATTGATGTATTGGTGATTAATCCTGGGTGTCTTGTTAATGGTGGTTGTTGTGGCAAGGGTGCCACACGTGTTCATTCCACTAATCGCCACACCATTGCTCCAACGCAATATTAATAATTTAACCAACCAATAAATTAAATTCACGTAATATTTCTCAAAAACGGTGTGTTACAATTTTTAACAACACAAAAAAATTATGAATAATTGTGCTTTATAGTTTTTCTGCTTGAAAAATATTGCAACCAATTTTTATTGTTAGTTTTTTATATAAAAAAAATACAACCCTTTTATATCGAACAAATTAAAAAACCAAAATAGTTCATATTATTTTGTTGGAAAAAACTAAAAATAGAATGATTCATAGTTTTTTCGTTTGGAAATAGTGAAATTGAAATGATTCGTAGTATTTTTTTTTCGTTCGTATTATATATAATTGTAAATAAATAATCAAATATTCTCTAATCAAAGAACCTGCATTATCTTATAGAAAAAATTTGTTAATTTGAAGAATGTAAGGTAACTGAGATTTAAAAATCGTAAGGGGAGCTGAGTTTATTGAAACCCGGAGTTCTCTTTCTAGGTTGAGGAGATTGCTTTGACTTTCTTGTTAACCCTACAATTTTGAACATGCGACTTCGAGACTTGCTAGTACCGTACTACATTCAAGAGATTCTTTTATAAAGTAGCAGCTTTCTAGCTCTACAAGGAGCCTTCCTCTTTAGATGCGAACCAAACACATGATTTTAAAGCAAATCCTGATGAATCTCATGAAATCTGCGAACCAAACGGCCCCGTTTTATAAATGACTAATTTACCTTTTTATTGCTTAGATGATACATGTATTGGAATATAACTTGTCGATAAGATACTTGTAACTATTTACGATCTAATGTGACAATTTTTATTGATGTTTTCACAATTGTTTGTGACTCATATGCATTAGTGACAACAGGATTGTCCAAAATCAGAGATCCGACTGTGATTTTTGCTATCCGAATCGGATATCCAAAATTTCATTTTCCCTCCCTTGAATTAGTTTCGAGAACGCAGCACGAGAGTCATTCCCGCCCTTCGCTCCTGGAGCCACTCTCCTCCGGCAGCTGTCTTAGTCTCACGACTCACGACCGCCGACCAAACTACGACAGTCGCAGACAAGCGGCGCTGCAGTATCCAACAACCCAACAGGTAATACCTTCCCTCCGTTTCACTCTCTGTCACTCTGCCGTCTCGATCTCACTCGCTGCCTTACCTCAATTTAACTTTCTCCACCCCTAGATCTGACCTTCATGTGTTATAATTTGTGATTTTTGTGTTATCTATGTTAAACTGCGTTTTAACTTTTTGAGTTTTCGTCTCTTTCACCTTCCAAGCCATCAATGATTTTCATTGCATTCTAAGTTACAAGAACAAGTAAAGAGACAGGTTTAAATTAATTGTCTCTTTTTGGGAATTAATTTCATTTGCTTTTGGTCACATCAATACTATCGGGGACGCTAATGGTTGTCGGTTTCGGGGACGAGTATGCCATTGCCCGTCTCGAACCCGTCTAGTTGTCATATGCACTGTTCTTGTCTGAAAACTGGGTCTTAGCTGAACATGATAAATGGAGACTAGAGTTCGAAACTAACCTTCATTTTCAATAGTGAATGCTCAAGAAACGAGAAAATTGCTTTTGATTTGTTTGCTGTATTGTTTAACTGATGTGTAAGACTGAAGCAGTGTCATTATTGTGTCATCAAAATTCAAAAGCTTCTCGTATGGGAATGAGCATCATTTTGTTCTCCATTGTACCCATTGTTAATTGCTGAATTTAGGATTAATGTTTGGGAAAAATTCAATACTATACTTGATTCAATTTTGTGGATGGCAAAACATATTAGACCACCTCTACTGCTTTATATGTGGAGAAAGGCAATAAATATTTGACATCTTACAACAAATCAATGCCTCTTTTTCTCACCTCGTTTCCATCCAGACACAAAATTTGAAAAGGGGTTTCTGTCTCCAAGACACCTATTTTCTTCTTCTTATAAGTTATACTTATATCATGATTCAGTAGTTCTCAATGGTTGGAATCTTATGCATTACAAATGGTGAAATGACATCATCATGTTCATTTGGCTCTCGTTAAACTGTATTCGTTGGTGATGTGGTCACTTTAAGTTTATGTAGTCAAGGTGTTTGATGAAATGCTTGTGTAATATGTTGTAGTTGCACAAGACTACAAGGGGCAAGGGCTGACGGACAACTGAAACATCGAGATGTATGGACGGAAGGCTTGCCAACTTGTAAAAGAATTTGTGAGCAGTGACTCAGGACATCTCACCGGTTTTAATGTAGGATCTCTTCCCTTCTTGTTAATCACAAAGATAGTTTGCAAAAAAGATGTCCAAATTTTTTAGAGTTAGCAAGAACTGGGATATGTTTTATCATGAACTTTGAATTTGTGGTCCTCATATGAGGCATATCACTTAGTACCAAACTAGACCCCTATTTTTGACTAAACGGTTACTGAAACGGTCAACTTGCCCTGTCAAGCTTTAATGAAACTGTCTATTAATTGAAGAAACTACATAGTGGCTATGACCAACAAAACAAATCTGTTTTTGAGTTTCTTTCTATATAAGATTATACGTGGTCTGTGACACATGTAAGCCAACTAGTTTATACCAGAAATTAGAAGAACAGAAGAAATATAATTTTTTTAGTTCATAAGCCATGCCTTCTGTAGATGGAGGAATTATTCCATCACCATAATCGAGAAGGTAACACAATTTAGTTGAAATGAGCCGAAGAATGTCCATCTGAGATCATAAACGTATAAAATCCCACATGTATCCTTTCCTGTCAATTATATGTGTATTTTGTAGCATTGTATTATAGATTGCATGTGAATTTCCTAAAATGCTCATGCCTCTCGTCTCACAACCATATTGGTTAATTCTTGAAGTGTGTTATATTTGTTTGCATAGATCTCAACGATCTCCTGAATCTTAGCACCAACCATAAAACACACCACACAAATTTATGATTCTCTACAGGGTGGTTTTGGTTTCAATCTCTTTTGCTTATTGAAAGTGATCGAGTCTTTCTGGTTGGAGAAATATGATGTTTATTGACGTGGCCATTCCAATTTTAAATAAGAATTTTAATATTTTGTTTGGTTTCATTATGGTTTAGAATGATCTGTTTGCTCAAGTTGTTGAGGAATGTAATGGGCATGTTCTTCAGCTTGAAGCTTTGTTCAGGTAATCCTTTGCTTCATTTTCTCTGTAGCTATTTTTTGTTTTGTTATGCTTATGCTGTGTATATATTATAATATTATATATGCATCCACCATCCATGTGTTTTAATTTATTCTTCTTTTCATGTGGGAGCTTTTAGTGGTAATGAAAACTTTTAATTTTATCTGTAGCTATTTTTTGTTTTGTTATGCTTATGCTGTGTATATATTATAATGAAAACTTGTAAGCTTCATTTTCTTATCCTTTAACCTGATGTGCAACAGGAAGATGCAAGAAGAAGGATCCAGCAATCAGACAACAAAAAATGCTGATCATTTTGGGGCACTCATTCACCACCTTTCATTGGTCCGCAATAAGCGCTGTCTCATGGCTTATGTGTAATCACTTTACTTCCAAGCTGTTTATTTTTTCGTACTATTTTTTATCACCACTGGTGTTTGGACTGTGTTTTATCTTTAACCTGTCAAATGAGTTAAAAAAAAACAAGCTAAAAATGAATGAATCGAATGGATAACCGCCACACACAGTGTATTTTTAGTGCATACAAGCTTCTAAATTGCATAACTAAAAAAGTAAGAGGATTTTTGGCTTGGAATCGAAAATAATGGAATTACTTGTGTTTGCAAGTTATTTCGACTTATGATAATGGTACATACACACATATTTGCATGGAAATTAAAAAGAGAAGAATAAAACTCATTATCTTTCCATGATTATGATTCTCTGCATTTGATGAAGAATGTAAAGAAATGAACAATTACACTAAAATCAAATTCTCATTACTAGTTTTGTTTTTAATATCTAACAAAAAGTGTTTTGAGTAAGGTTCACCTTACCCCGTTAAATTGCATGTTTTTAACACCTGAACCGGTATGAATCATTACCCAATCCACATATTGTATCTATTTATGTTGTTTTATTATTATAGGTATAATCGAGCAGAAGTTATACAAAATTTGGGGTGGACAATTGATCGTGTGCTCCCTGAAGAAATCGAGGAGAAACTTAGCAGCTCGGAGAAAGAATATTTCAGAAAGCATTCGGCAACTTTACAATCATACATGTCAAGTTTGGATCTTGATTTGGCGGTGGTAAGTTGTTCGATTTCCTATGTTTCACTAACATGGCAACTTTTACATGCAGTAAAATTTTAAACTCATTAAACCTTCAATTTACATGATTAATTATGTGTTATCTAGGACATGGTGCCACCCAAAGATCCGTACATCAAAGTCAGGGTCCTTGAAGAAATTGGTAACGTTGTCCTCAGTGATCAATTAGCTAACCTTGCAAGGCATGCAATCTTCTTTCTTAGGCGAATTGATGCCGAGCAATATATTATGCAGGTATTTTTCTAAAGTATATAAATTATACATAGTTCCTTTTTTGTCATTTGGTTTTAGCTTATTAATCGTCTTAATGATCAACAGGGTTTAATGGAAGAGCTCATTGGTTAATTCTCACCTTCGGTCAATCCAGAATTTGGTTCATGAAATATATGCATCTCGAAACTTCATTTTGATACTTTTTGGCAATGTAACTAGTTTTTTAAATTACTTGATATGCAAGATAATTATGCATCTAGTTCAATCTTATACATTTTCCTATAACAACAAACAAATGAAACATAAATAATCTTCCATTGGGTAGGGTAATTAGTAATGAACAAGGTTATTTGAGTATTGTTGTTCATAACTTGCTGCAGTTGGTTTTCAGTTTTTCACTATCACCTGTTTTTTTTTCTTGTTTTCTCTTTACCATCTACAATTTGAAAGTACATACTTATAACTAAAATTTAAAGGAGCTTTTCGTTATCTCCTTATTTGACTTGTTACCTAGAGGGTGTTTTGTTTTGCGTTATAAATTAGATTATAGCTTATTACGTTACAATAACGCAAATAATTGGTTTAAAGTGTTTGGATTACATACGTTTATAAGTGGTTATTTGCATTTAGAGTTAATTTATACAGTAATACCACATTTTTTTCATAAGTTAAAAAATGTAGTTTATTTGCTTAATAAGTGATTATTTGGTCATTTTACAAGTTAAAAACGTAAATCCAAACACTTTAAAAACTGATTATTTGATAATTATGATAGCAAAACAGCAGAAGCTAAACCAAATACTACATTTTCGGCAACACTTTTTGTTACAGCTATTACTTGATTATTAATTTTCAAAACGCTACAGCAATTTTTCAAACGCAAATCCAAACACTATACTAATATGCAATAAAATAAACCAAGTAGGTTTTACAAATTGGGTAGCAAGTTAAATAAGTAGATTAGCTCTCTGTACATGTTAAAATGGTTTGTTTTGTCTTGTGGATCCAAAAATATCCACATTTTTTTGTTGTCTAATTTATTTAGTGATTAATCATATATGATTAATAATAGTGTCATATTAAGATAATAATAAAATGTTTTTTAAATAAAGCCATTACATTGTTTTTAACTCTGCCTCTATGTTCTCTTTGCAAAAGTAGTATGATAGTAATCGTAATATATAAACTTCGTGTGAATAGACATATTTTCTCTTTGCAAAAGAAAAAAAAGAAACATGTCCATGAGTTACCCATTCTTAAAAGTCAATATGATTTTTCCAGGATCTCACTTGATACCGATGTAACAAAATTTAGATTAAAAATACCAAAAAATTGGATTTTATTGCGAATCGATAAAATGTTTTCTTAATATCATGTAAGATGTCATAGAGTTACCTTTTTTTTGTCGATTCGAAATGTAGACACTCTTTTCTCGTAGTAAGTCAACATGAATCTTAAGCATATCAGAAAAACAATGATACAAGTATGCTTCAAGTAAGAAAGAAACGAACTCAAGTCTTGAAAGCTTGAAAAGATAATTTTCTTAGGAAAATGCTTTACAACATACAAAGATTTAACAACTCGACACAATTACAAACGACCTACATTTCCTATTTGTGGTCTTTCGACCTCCTCAATGGATTGTAGAGACTAATTTGATCCAAATGAAAAGTAGTATGACCCATTCGGGTTTTTACCTTTTCTGGATGAAAAAAACTGTGAGTCAATGATTCGTAGTTATTTTCGTTCATATTATATGTAATTGTGAATAAATAATCAAATATTATAAAACCGTAAATAAATAATTAGAATATATATAAAAATTCTTTTAAGGTTATGAGAAAATAAATATCGAAAATATATAAATTTAATAAAATTAAAACATAGTCACTAAGAATAGTAAATAGTGTAATTAAATAAACTTTAAATATATCCTCCTCTTATCTTAGGGGGTAATCAAGTCGGAAGAGTGTTGCACAAAGATCTGCACTTCATTTTAAATAATAGTAGAAAGTTAAAAACTAAAATTTTATCATAAAACTTAACAGTAAAATTTGAAACACAAATTAAATTTATTTTGGTGTTTATAAAAGCTTAGAAAAATAATAATAGTTTGGGTTTTAATTTGATATATTACCATTATTGATAAAAATATGAAAATATGTTATTATTTTTTATAACTGAAAAGCTGTTGATAACCTGCAAAACAGGTTTGCAGGTCACCAATTATTATTATTGACGTAAAATAAAAAGTTATTACTATAAATGTTATTTTAGTTGTTTACCATTCGTTTGTAATTATTTAAAAAGGTTTTACCAAATATACCCTCAGTGGTTTAACTTCTTCACCAAGAAAGTTAGGGCCCTACGACGTTTTCTTTGGCCGGAACGGCTGCCGAAGGCCGACTCCGTTGAAAAGAGGAAAATTGTAAATAACAAAGTGAAAAAGAAAAAAGAAAAGAGAAAGCGTCGTACGTCGTACCGTATCCACCATGGCTTCAAAAGTGAAGAAGTTGGCAACGATCATTTCTTTCGCTGCTTCCAGAATCTTCTTTTTCCTCATCTTCTTCCAAATTCCTCTTTTCAGGTATCTTTTTTTTAATTGCAAAAATTTTTAATTCATGCAACTTTTTATCGGAAGTCGTTAATTGAGAGATTAAACTTGACCTAATCATCATTATCTTATCGTGCAGAGATATAGGAAGCTTTTGCACTTTTTCAATGATCATGAGTTGATGTGTTTTTAATTACATTATTTACGGTTTCTTTGGAAAATCAGTTTTCTCTCGTTCTCACAGGAATTTTTTTTTTTTTTTTTTGGTTCAATACCTACAATGAAGTGATTTAATCGCAATGCGGGAAGAAAACATGTTCACGATTTTCATTTTCATTTTCAGAGAAATGAAAATGATGACATAACAATGTAGCATGCCATAAATCTACCGTGTGTGTTGCTTTGTAGGCAAAATGTAGGTTCTATTCCAATTTCCCGCGGATACTGCTGGCAAGTGTGAAATTTGTTGTTTGAATTTGGTTTCAAATTTTCATTTGCAGAGAAATGAACATCATTACGGTGGAATATGACGTATATCTATTGTATGTGTGTGTATTGTATTTTATACTAGTAGATTTAGCAAGCAAAATGAACAGGCTTAATTTTCCATTATCCTTCGTATACTGTTAGGAAGTAAGGATTTCGTTGTCTGAATTTGATTCATGTTTATAAACTTTGGAGAATTAATAGTTAATAGTTATGATATAGTATGTCGTATATCTACTGAGTGTGTGTTGCTTTTGCTTTTTTATACGTATAGGCAAAATGATGAGGGCCATGAAGCTTTGTTTCTATTTTCTCTGAATCCTTTCAGCTAGCAAATATGAAAATTGTAGTTTGAATTTGATTTGTATTAACCCTTTAGGTGTATGGTGAAGTTGTTCAGGGCCTTGTTTAGTTGGATTTTAGGTTAAAGAACACATTGCATCAAAAATTTGAGGATGCAACAGAGTTTTTTTCAATTCTAAATTCATACAAGGTCACCACTGAACATGTGTATTAGTGCTACATGTTGCTTGATTCCATAAATCAACAACAATTTAGATGTTCTTTATAGGTTTGAGAAGAACTTAAGTTGCGTATGATTTATACGAAGTTTATTTCAAATCAGTTTAAGAATCAAAGTATGGCAAAAAAAAAAAAAAAAAAAAAAAATCAAGATAGAAGAAGCATCAAGGGAGAGATCCATCTTGCTAAAATGCATTTTAAGAATCTCATGCGATTAATTACCATTCTATCTTCTTCCTTTTAAGTTTTTGATGATTAGATAAAGGTTACTACTTACTAGCAAAGCAGCTTACGAATCAAAGTTTGGAAGGACAAAAAACATCAAGGCTGGTTAAAAACACATTTTTAGTAGCAAATGTTAAGCACGTTGTGTACTCTTCTAATCCCTTCATAACTAGTTATTCTCCCAAAATTAGTTATCTTGTTTTTGTTCAAGCCTACTAAACTGCATTACTGGAATCTAGTTGTTACTCTGAAATTTACTTGGAATTTTAAATTAGGTGAGCTTGACTAAAACGTGTATATGGCAGCTCTAAGCGTTTCTTTTTGTCTATAAAAAGTTGGACTATTTCAAGTCGTGTTCAACACACGAAATAAATGTTTTTGATGTTTTTGGTTGTAATCTTTATGCAGATTCCCATGTAGAATTGGTAGATGCATGACACCATTGGAGCTAACTTCTTCACAATTGATTGCAAGTGAAGTGATTCCTTCAGGAGTAGTGAAGGCTCTCCTGTACCCAGGTGCCGTTGGCAAAGCTATACTTAACAACAAGCCTATTCCTAAGTACAATAACCTACCAGATGCATACACATTGAGAAGTCTCAGACGAACCTCTTCAACAACTGATCTTCAGCATATTGAGGTGTGTATTTTTAATTTTTTATCTTCCTTTTAGGCCCTTTCATGCATATAAATTAGGAGAAGAGAGAATTGAGGCCGGGTGGCTATGCACACTTCACACTAAGATCGCGTTAAAACTACTGATCATAGATAGAGACAGAGAGTGGATTTCCTTGCATTTATGTCTATATGATATTGTCACTTGCATATACAAGTATATAACAAGCAGGAAGAACATTGAATTCTTGTTACTGATGAAAAATCTTGAAAGAAATATATCCTAGTACACCAAGGATATATTCCCACCATAAGAAATATGAGAATATTTCTCATGATGTCACTTGTAATCCTGTCTCTAAGTATTAGCGTTAGAGTTTTTAAGAGGTTTGAATGATCTAGAGAAGTCATAAATGCCGAATGATATCACACCCTCATGTAATTATAAACCATATATAATTAGACAACAAAGTCATCTAACATAATGGTTTAATTCAAAGTTTTTTTTTTTAAAAGGGTCAACATATAATGATATATCAATGGTATGAAGAAAAAATACAATACTGAAGGAGGTAAAAAGGTGCCAAAATGTAAAGCCAAGTACGAAAGAAGCAAACCAGATTACCTAAAAGAACAATGAGCTAAGGGGGCGTTTGGTTCGCAGATTTTTTTTCTCTCGGATTTGCATTATGTAGCATTTGCATTTGTCAGGATTTTGTCAAAGAATTTGCATTATCTTATAGAAAAAAATTTGTTAATCTGGAAAATGCAAGGTAACTGAGATTTAAAATCCTAAGGGGAAACTGGGATTTTAAATAACAAAGAATGGAGGGATTTAAGAAAATCTGAGATTTTAAATCCTTACTGAAATCTGCGAACCAAACACAGGATTTTAAATGCAAGTCCTAGGAAATCCGCGAACCAAACGTCCCCTAAGAGTAATATATACCCTCTCATACCCTCAAAATTTGTGAAAGACGACCACGTAATCACAACACACATGTGAATATTTGGTTGTTATTATTTATGAATCTTGCTACGGACACCATAAGAGCTCATAATGGAAAATATTTAACTTGTGTCATTTTTGGTGGCACCAGATCCTAGCAGGAAGCTATTTGGCTGTGGCAGGAGCAATAATAGGTCTATTTAGATCAAGGAGGTTGGGGCTTTTTGGTATGCTTTTGTTAATATGGGGACTTTCCAGGGAGACCCGTTTATCCAAAGGGCATATGACGAATGAAGATCGCAAATACGCCATCTCTGTCTACTACCCAATGATGTCGATTACCGTTCTTTCTGCCTTCCTTTCTATAAGAAACGATGTTAAAAAGATTATTTCTTGTTTTAAGTGGACCTTTTCAAAGTCCAAATACAAATGAACCTTTGAACAGCTTAGTAATGCATTAAAGCATCACAAATCTTTTACATTTCTTTTTTTTTTTTTTATGGGTGATGTAGGTTATGTAAATCATCCAGTTGATTAATAGATTATCAAGTTTTCTTTCGTGTAGAAAGTGATCCAAAAGGTAAAGATGCTTGTAGTCGTAGATATCCCTAAATAAATTCTTTGACAAACGACATCAAAATGTTACACAATGAATAATATACATATAAACATTTAATAAAATTCCGTAAACAACACATGTATCAAAAAGTTTTAAAAAATCATATTCAATCAACCAACATAAACGGAAAAAAAAACTAAAATATTAAATAAATCATAAGTGTTTGGGATTTGTTGCTCGTTTAACAATTTACATTCGGACAAATTATATGTGTGTGTGTGATATTTTTAGTTCTTTTTGTTTAAGTTGATTGATCGAATATGATTTGTTTAAGTTTTTTATACTTGTGAATTGTTTATCGGTATTTTGTTTAATGCTTATGTGAATATTGTTCATTTTAAATGTTCATGACTAATGTTGTAAACTTGGAATGAAGTTTTACGTTTTGAACTTATTGTATTGTTTTTTTTTATTTTTAAAGTTAATGTATATTGTTTTATAAAAACGATATTTTATAGTTTATTTTACAAAATTGATAATTTGTAAAGTTTCATTATATAAAATGGGCATTTTTATAAAATTTGATAAGTGTTAGTTTTTTTTTAAAACTTGAGGAAGAAGAAAATGACAATTTTTAGATAAAAAGTTTATGTAAAAAATGATAAAACCATCATGTTTTGTTAAATTAAAATCAAATTTGCTATCTTTTGACAATTTAAACTAAGAGTAATATTATTTATGGGTTTCTTTGTGGAAATCAAAGCAGATTTGTTCGATCAGGGTTAGAAATGGTTTCCAATCGGTTTAGGGTTCATAGTTTGTATTAGCATTTCGATTTTGTAAGTGTTTGAATTTGGGGATGTAATATGATGTTTGAACAAATGGTTTTTTTTTGTTTTGATTTCCAGATCTTGTTGGATTCCTAAATTTCCATGTCTGCGTTTATGGATTGAAATCAAAAGTTTTTTTTATGGTTGTTCATCCTCTGATCTGGATTTATAAGTGTTCTTGGTTGGTTTCCTTATTTCTCTTTTTGGATCTCAGTGTGTTTTAGGTTTGAGGATGAAATTAGTTGTGTTCAAATATGGTTTAGGAATACTTGATACTTTCAAAGAACCTTAAATATAAATATAAATATAAATAATAATGTAAATTCTTAAAATAAAAATGTTATTGAATAATTACATAAATGGTTGTTGAACATTTAAAAAGACAAATATATCTCTGGAGCTAACCCTAACCCCCAACTTAACAGTTAACACAAGTTAGTTTGAGAGACCATCGATGAACTTTGCACGAGAGACCAAATTCATAACTCCTATGATACCACAACGACCATTTATGTAATTTATCATTATTATCATTATTATCCTTGACTGCAACCAAAGGTCATTAAGTTGTTTCGCTAGTTATCAGGTCCACATTCGAGAATAATATAGTATAAGTGCACGTGTTTGGTTGTTGCTGCCATGTATGATAGATGAAGAATCTTGTATGCACGTTTAAATCAAGCAAAATGATTCAACCACATGCCTCAGAGGGATAATAACTTCGGCAAAAACCAAACAAAAATGAACATCCAACACAAAAGAAAGGTCTCACTCAATCTACACCTTTATTAGATGAGAGCTCAGTCAAACCGGCCACATATGAAAAAATCTTGCTTGGAAAGGCAGCTAAAACTTCAAAAAGTTTCTTGTTGTAAATGGAATTTTCTTGTATGAGTATTTCAACGATCGAATCTTGGCAATAAGCCGTCTGCTCAAGGAAAAGGGGAGAGGGTGCACTGACTGGACTACTGAAGCTTCTTGATCCCAGGAAAAGAGGGAAGGATTGCGATTAGAGCATCACCGTATCCCACAGGATCTGTTGATGGAAAGCAAACATGTAAGATGTAAAATTGCATTCATGAGGACTGGCATAAATTGATAAGAAATACGTGCATACCACCATCTTCGCAAAGTATCTTAATAACTTCTCCAGAGACATCAGACTGGATAACAGAAGAGGAAGTATCAGTAGCAGGTGATTGTTATTCAATTAGTAGGTTGTCGATCAATTTTAAGAATAAATATATCATTGAAATGACGTCTGAATCTCTAAACAAGCTTCAGAGGAGAAAGAAAATATAAACCTCAATTGGAAGCTCGCCACCAAGCTGCTCAATGAAACAGATAACTTGCCCCTCCTTTACTATTTGCTTCTGTTAGATTGATGAAGATATCAGCAGAATACAAAAGTGTAATGACAAGCTACACAGACAGATAAAACTTAAGTGCACATGATAACAGTTTTTTTATGCTTCTTGTAGACATGAATATTAATGGTTCGCAAAAGGACAAACATTCTTTTTGATGGAACTAGCAGCTTTGTAATTCAAAGCCAAACACTGCAGTTTTTTAATCAAATGACAAAGATCACTAGATCAGAAGACTGAAAACACACACACACAGGGGAGGGATTTTAATAGAAGACTAGAAGCAAGTTTTGGGGAGAAATCCCAGCCCTTGGATCAAAGTAATCTAAGGTGTGTGACAATGTTGAATTTAATAGTGACGACCACTTTTGCTATGTTTACATTAGACTTTTCGGCAAAATAAACTAATCACAAAAAAGGAGAACAGCCTAGGAAGACAATAACAATTCCTGCTAGAAATTCAAAAATTTATTCTTAAAGATATGTGATAGTATTTAGCTTTCAGCTTTCAAAGTACACATGAACTTTTGGCGGGCATATAACCACCCATACGGAAATCAGTTACCTCTTTGCATGATGGAGGTGCTCGCTTCCCCTTAATGGTTCGGGATCTTCGGAAGTATCCAACCTGTATTGCACGCTTGAAGTTAAGTTGCATATCCTATGAAAATAACTCTTCTTTGATAGAAATTAAAATCAAATATATTGCTTCGCACCCTGGGAGACTGAATTATAGTCAATCCTTCGTCTGCAGCTGTATCAAGAAAATTCTGAATCCCACCTGAAGTAGGAACGGCTTTTGTGATGGCTAGTGAGGGTGATGATGCTGACCCATTTTGTTCAGTTGGCTCCATAGTTGTAGTGACGACTGGAGCAGAAACTGGAGGTGGAGAAGTGGTACTTTTTCCTGTCAAGTCTCTCAATACGTATAATCGAAATCCACCAAGCTAATAACCACAGCGAAAGATGAGACGAAAATACGAGAGTTGATGCAGAGACATGGAAAACAAATTGCAGGGGGAAAAGATCAGAGAAATGGTGAAATGAGGACCACCATAAGACATGTTGGAACTTAGAATCATGACTGAGGCAGCAAAATGGGCAGCTCAGACGGGTAATTTTTGTATGGGTCAAAACATTTCAGGTCAGGTAGACCCAACAATACTATTTGTCCACCGTCCAATTTTATAAACACTTCATGTATTAAATACGATTGGAAACAAGTTAATTGCACCAAAATGTAACATAGTTTCTATCATCATCTTATTCTATTTTGAGGATCATATAGTATTGAAACCAATGTGTAAGTGCCTAAGATATAAGTTAATAATAAAATATAAGAGGCCAGTTAGGTGGTTACCTAGAAAAAGAAAGTCAGTTTTGGTAAATGGTTTACTTATTTGGCAAGTAAGTCTATTATATGATTACAAGCTTATACAATAGACCCTCAAACATTAATTTTGAATGTAAAACCCCCAAAATAGAAATTGATTGAAATACATTACAATTTGGTGCCATCAACCCATCAGGAAAAGTATACCATTAATATAATTATAAAATCTTTTAATACAAATATTAAGTTATAAGCATTTGAACTTTGGACCGATTCAACCCATTTCATTTTTAACCAAAAAAAATTATTGACCCGTTTGAGATGCAATATAACCCTAATTGACCCATTTATAGGTAAATAAGTTGATATCCCACCTCCAATCATGACAACCTAAATTCCTAACTAAAGAAGTGTTCCCACTTTAGAGGTACTCACTTTCAATTCAAACTCTGCAATTGACGTTGTATCGCAGATGTCCGTAAGAAGAGACTCGACCTGCAAATATCGTATAATTGGATGACCAGATGTATATGATATGAAGCAGTGCACATGCTAAAAGTTGAATGCATGTATTTATGATTTAATGGCATACTACCCGTAGGGTACAAATCACTTGCCTCTGAAGCATTTGGAGTGATTTGGCTTGTTGATTCAGATGATTTTTCCACCTCAGAACAATCTTCTAAATCTTCACTAGCTGTTACATTAATAAATAAAAAATAAAAATGAAGATGTCTATAGGTCTATAGACATATGGACCTATCAAAAACGATACTGCAGAATTTCAAAATGCCATAAGACATCAATTTGGAGCAACAAACTGTAATAGACTTCCACTGCTAAATACTTCAATTTTTGTGAAAGAAACTCGACATGAAGTCTAAAATGCTGGCTAATAATCTTCAGACACAATCAAACAATGTTCTACTGAAAACCTTATCTTGCAATATATGGGTTAATAAGTAATAAGTAATAACAAGGACCACTTCACATTGAAAAACGACAATGGTTTTGTAATGCCAATTCCCGAAGTGGATTCAGCACAACATTGATATTCAGTTCCAACTAAAGGAAGGAGTTACAACTCGAGTAGATGATATTAAGACAATGCTAGTCTCCAAGTAGGTGAAAGATAAATGGTGATCCCTATAACTCGGCAAAACTGTAAAAGAAGAAAAACAGCTCAGCCAAGTCTGATCCTCATATAAGTGACCGAAAAAGTGACAAAACTTTACTGATAATCTTCGCTTTCCCCACCCATAATACAGGACTTTTGAGACTGTGGAGTCTGTGGTGGGAAGAAATTTGGTACAAAATTTTAAACCAACGAAACATACTTCTAATATCATAGAGTAGTGGATCAAGACGATCTGTGAAAGAACGAAATGTATAATTTGATTGTAATATTCATCTGTTTTCAGATGGGGCACAATAAAAATGTTCGTTTTTTTATTCTAACAGTGCCTAGGATGGATCTATCTATGCTCGTACCAAATATACCATACTACCAGACACTATATAAACAATGGATGTCATCCGATCACTATCATTGATGTGCAAATGGGTGAAAGATCAGTTTTTGTACGATCAAATCAACTAAACCCTAGACCCTAAATAGTATGAACAATGCCGTCTCTATGCAAACTTCATGGTGAAGAAAAATAACTCTCAGATGATCAAATCTCATTCTGTTATTTATCAAATGCAAGCAAATAGTACAAAAATACAAACGAAGTTTCTTACACTGAGCATTATTGGCAGGCAAACATAGGCACCGATTGGATGCATTCCGTGAACGTCGTGATAACGCTAAACGATGGAACTTTGGCGAATTTGAAATCGTTACTCCATGAAAATTCTGCTGTAAATGAGCTAATTCAATTCTAGCAGGACCTAACCTCGAGTTATAAATTTTCAAACTTGAAGCCCCAAAGCTACCTGGTGATAAGAAGGAAAAAAAACAAAAACAAAAACAAATGCACGATCAGTTCGGAGCTACAATACTTGACATGAATATGCACGCCTTGTAATCAATCGTAATTACGACCACTGAACCCTAGAAAACAAGTCTTTCTCTCTCTCTAATGCCGAAACATATGAATTTTAGGGTTGGAAGATGGATGGAAAAAGAGAGACTTACACGCAGCCATGGAAAGCTTCGGGGGTTTGCGATCAAATTGTAAATGTGAAAAGGAAGGAAAAAAACAGGAAGAAGAAGAAGAGATGATAACAGGTGGAAGTTGTTGGACTGTGTAGTCATCTTCTTCCGTTACGTTCGAGGCCCATCCATCTGCTTTTGGGCTGATTGCAACCATACATATATTTGACAGATATTCTATAGTTGCTTTCACCAATATATTTTTTACAAATAAAAATTATTTTGTCTACAAAGATATACAAATAAAAATCATATATTCCCACATATTTTGTTTATAAAGATATAAAACGATTCCAAGCATATATATATATATATATAGGGTTAATATTTAAAAAAAAAACCTACGAACTTTCGTTAATTTATCGATTAAGTCACTGTGAGTGTTTAAGTCTTTAGATAATTTTTGTCTTATTCAAAACTATATATTTGACCTATTTAGCATGTCACTAACCGATAAACGGTACAGTGACCAAAACAAGGAAAAAGAAAGTCCAGTGACTTAATCGTGAAAATTGGAAAAGAAAACTGGTTTTTTAATGATAAACTATTCGAGTAACTAATTGTCAGATTAAAAGTATATGTAATTTTGAATAAGACAAACTTTGTTCAAAGACTTAAATACTCGGAAAAAATTTTCAGTGACTTAATCGATAATTGTATAAAAGTCCGTGAGGTTTTTTCAATATTAACCCATATATTTATAGTATATTTTTATAAAAGTGATAAAAGTAAAAATATATAAATCTTACAAGTGCATATAAATAAAATCCAAATTGAAAATAGATAAATGATTAAACAAAAGCAACGAAATAAAATTAATATCTAAAGAAAAGCATCTAATAATATAGATGCAATTCGAAAAGAAACTATATTTAAGTTGGTAGATATATACCGTAAATACATTGTATTGAAAATTATTCAAACTTTGATAGCACTTATATCAAAACATATAAAAGACAAATCGTTTATAATTCTATATTCAGATTTTTATAAAATATTATGTATTAAAGTTATTAAAGAACAATAAATTATTTAAAATGATTAAAATTTTAAATAAATAATATAATAATATATTGAGTTTTGGATGGGAACCAAGTATACAATTTTAAGTATTGATAATGTATAATTCAGATCGACATATTTTATTATTGTTTTAATGTTAGTCCCTGGATTATATCTATATTCAAAATTGTGTATTTCAGTCTCTTCGTATGTGACTTTAGTAAGGCCTTGTTTGTTTTTTGTTAAAATATTTCCGTACCTCTTTTGTCTGCGAACTCGAAGACGCGAAAAGATATTTTATATGAAAGTGTGTTTGTTTTTTTTTTACGTCTTCCCACGTCTGCGGACGTCTTCCCGCATCTGCCGCATCGTCTGCGGACGTCTTCCCACGTATGTAGACCATTAGGTCATATATTCTGACCGCAGATATCTACACCTAAGTCCGCAGACCGCAGACATCAACCTCATAAAAAACAAACAACACCTAAGTAAATGATTTCGTTTCTCTAAATCATATCCATATTAGTTATATGTCAATTGTCTTATTTTCATATATCTTCTACAATCAAAATACAACCTAAGGAATCAATATACAAAACACCATAAGATAATGTGTATTGATAAATTAGAATCCATGTTGTGTTTGTTAATCTGGATTAAATATAAAAAGTTTTATATTATTTATTTATTTATGAAAATAATAATACAATTTAAAAAAATATGATTTTCATTCTCTTTCCAATTTATAAGGTTTAATTGATTCTTCACATTTTGATAAAGAATCGAGAAAACGGTATAAATTTAGGAAATGAAACATACTCTAATTTTTTGTTACTGTATTATAGTTAAAAAAACAACATAAAATTTAACTATTAGGGGTGTTTGGTTCATGAAATCTAGTAATGCTCAGTCCATGGCTCATTCCTTTGACGAATTTTATTATCTTCTAAAACTATTCTGTAACCAAGTGCCGTCTAAAATAATACATTATCTTTTTCGAACCCCATAGGAGTGTTTTGGTGGTTGGGTCACATGATCCTCTAAAAGAGATCCTGAGTTTGACTTCAATAAATTTTAACTTTTTGGAGGTTAGTTATCATAAATACATATATACACATTTCCAAATCGACGGTCGAACAACTAATGGATGATATATAATGTCTTATTTTAAAAACTAGTTTATTGGTCCACGTATTACGTGGATATATTTAACAAAAATTATATAAATTAAATTTAAAAACATACAAGTATTAAGTATTTTAAAAAATATAAGTATAGTATTATTATTGATCACAGTTTTTATTTTTTCTAACTTTATAAATCGATATGTGTAGCAGCTGGTTGTTATAACTTTTAAGTTGTTTATTTATAGATTTATATGTATTTTTTATACATAATGGGATTTTAGTTTATATATATAACATAATAACATACATTTTATTAAAATAAACAAAAAGATATGAAATATGTTATTACTAATTACGTTATTTTACCATTTAAATTTTTTTGTATAATGTGTATTTAATTATTTTAATTTGTTAATTTTTAGTTTGTGTAACACATTAAATTTTTCTTCAATTAAAAGATCATACTTAAGAAGCATATCAATCTAAATAATATAACCGGAATAAAGATAAATTGTGTTGATAAAATAGTTTTTTCGGCTGGACAATAAAACTCTTGGATGTATCATTTGATCAGACACCCTGACGCAATTTTTTTTTTAAATATTACCACTCACATGATCATTAGGCAAATTATTTTGATTGGTTTGTTTTTATTTATATAACCCTCTAAATGAAAAAAATCTATGCGCGCGCGCGCACACACACATATATATGTAAAACCCGCATTTTCCGCATAAAAGTCACGTCATTATAGTATTACAGGTGACATTATCGCATAAAACTCTTAACACATATGTTATATGATTACAATAAACCGTGTTGATTTAAAACTTTGATTACAGGCATGGCGCCCCTCTGATCTAACAAATATTTACGTGTATTCTGAACTCATCAATACATCACAGAAACCATACCGTAACAATCCGGTGCCACGTCTATCTCAATCCCGATACGTATAAATCCACCAATCATTATATTGTTGGTCAAACATAATATTACATAATATTAATAAATTAAATATCCACTAATAAAAATCCACGTCATAAGTTTCAAAAACATGATGTTACAATCAATAAAACAAAACATTTAGTGACACATGTTAATTTCTCAACTAAATTAATTTTTTATTTTCCCTCATAAATTTTCTAATATAACCCCTTCAAGTTTTTCATCTAATTTTTTTGAAAACCTAAGACCAATTACTATCTAATTTAATCATTATTAATGAAAATCAATCTAATTAAATGTTTTAAATTTAAAATCTATTTTCAACCATAAATTTTATATTAATTTAATTTAAAATTAACATTATGTCACCAACGTAATCAATTAAAAAAAAAATACAATTTTTCTCATAAAATGAGAACGTGATTTTAAACTATATACTACTAAAACCAAAAAATACATCAAATTATTGAAAATAACAATAGAATATATAATATCAATTTCTTATGTTGACTATTTGTTTTTTTAAATAAGTTATAACATATTTAAATATATATTTTATATAATTTTAATATCAACATTTTATAAATTTGAAATAATATGTTAATATTATATAGTTTCATTTAAAAAAAAATTGCTAAACTAGTAAATAATATATTACTGAAATTAGAAAAAAGTGAAAATACGTTTAAAAAAAATTCGTAATTAACCGGTTTAAGAACGATGAAACAAACGGCACTGATTGATGGCTAACGATCTACAACCACCTACAGCGCATCATAACAATTACTTCTCGAAAAGCCACTTCCCTAGTCTTGCCGAAAGCTCCACCGTTACTCTTCTACCCCGCCCTCGCTCTGATCGGACCCATCCACTTCCGACCACTGAGGCACCGGCATACGGAGAAAGAGCTGAACGGAGGATTTCGTAGAGGCGAACCAGAGGGAGAATGTCGCTAACGAGTGTGAAAATTTCGGAGGATGTGTGGTTAACGTGTCTCACCCATGCACTATCTACCGAGACTGAAGAAATCATGGGGCTTCTTCTCGGTGATATTCAGGTAACACATTTGTATTCATGTCTTTCTCTTTCTCAAATTTTAGTATTTTACAACTGTTTTTTAGGGTTCTGTTTTAGCTTATCTGCATTTTCCCTGCTCCAGAGCTACTTCCATTGCTTTATGTGATTCAAATGACTCACTGTTATGCTTGCTTTGTGTATGATTAGAAACGTGAATTCTGTTTCCTTTGCTATATATGACGTGATGTTCTTACAAAAGTGGAAGGATTTGTTTAGTCATTGAGCTTTATGGAATCCAAAAGTGGAAGAATATATCCCCAGTTATATGTTGTTTTATTTTGAGCAGATAACCAAGGGAGACACATATAATTATTTTTCATGATTGAATTCCATATTTTACTACTCTGATGGGAGTTTTAAGCAGGTCCATTGCTACTCTATTGCTAAGTTGAAAGGACATTTATTTGAGTAATGGTTCCGTTAGAATGTTAGATGACTAATCTGGAAAATGAATTGCTTTTTTATTGGGACTATCAAAGGCTTCCAATTGGGGGAGGCTAGGATAGTGAAGTTACTAGTAACGCTCGTTATCGGATTTAGTTTTAGGGTGCTTTCCACAAGAAGAACAAGGAAAGTAGCTTAGGGTATGACCTCCATGTTTGCTTTCTAGTGTGTTACATTGATTATGCCTTTATAATGCTTCCACTCCTTATGGTTTCTTTCTCACAAATTTTTGTGTTTCGAAAACACATTGGTGCTCACTTGCACCAAGCCTCCACTTAATTATCAGATATCTGGAACATAGTTGTCAATAGCGACGATAGCGGTTGCTATAGCGAATAGCGTAGCGTAGCGGCTATCGTCCGCTATTACCTTTTTTATTATTATTTTTTAAAATATATATTGTATATGTGTACATAAAGACCTATTTACAAGAATTAGAATATCTATGATTGGCTTTTAATAGTTTCAAGACTTTATTTTGAAGTTAAAATGTTAAATACATTAAACAGTTTAACGTGACATATGTATTTTGGCTTTAATACTATACCCGCTAAACACAAAATAGCGGGCGATATCGATATGCTATCGCAATGTAGCATATAGGTAGCTTGTCGCTATTGTCCGCTATTCGCTATCAACAACACTGATCTGGAATCTGAAGGGTGGCATCTCAAGTTGGCAGGCTGACAACCTAAGTAGGATCAATTTGACATAGAATCTTGAGGGGTTGGATTTTTTATTTTTCATAAGTAGAAATGGAAACTTTCACCTCTTAATGTAGGTCGGTCATCGGTGTTCTATATTACTATACAGGGATGCGTATATTGAATTTATTATAGTGTGCTTTTTCTAACTCCTTTTGTGTTGAAGTAATTTTGCAAGTTATGTCCATAATTTGGTATCTATAGCTATTAATTAGGGTCATGAACTCTTGATTTCATTGGTACCAAAGAATAATGCCTGATTGATTTTCTAATATGCAAAAATGGGTTTTCAGCACTCCAAGAATGGGAGTGTGACTGCTCTGATTTGGGGAGCGTTGCCCCAACCACGGTGTGATAGGCAGAAGGACCGTGTTGAGACAAATCCTGAACAGTTGACGGCTGCATCAGTTCAGGCTGAGATATCCTTTATATGAGATTAATTATGTTTGTTAGTATGAGAAACCTCATTTTCTCTAATTATGTTAACCACCTTCTTCTCTACTAAGAAAATATTGTTTTCAGCTGTAATGTCTTTCGTGAAACTACTGGATGAATGCAGTGGAGGGTTGATTTTCATGAGAGCACATGAAGGATATATATATTTAATACAATCATCTTTTTGTGTGAAATGCTTGTACTTGTTCAATTAACCCCATAACACAAAATGACTCTGGAAACCGGAAGAACCACAAGAGTTATTGGCTGGTACCATTCACATCCGCACATCACAGTCCTTCCTTCTCATGTTGGTAAGTGTTTGTATATGGTGTCGAAACAAAGGTGCTATACGCGAATATGCTTCCAATGAAAACCTTGTAATACCCGAATCACGATTCCACACCACGAACTGCTGATTAAGGGAAATGCATAGAGACTTTGGTTTAACCTTGTCCTTTATTGTTCCTATGTCTTCCTTTACACTATATTTGCGATTTGAACAGCTGGTGATAATCATAAATCATGGTTCTTGTATTTACGACTCAACACTAGTAAGTTATCGAGGATAATAACAATCATTTATTTGGCACGATAAATGAAAAGTCAAGAGGCATTGTGTCACATTGAGGATTGAAAGCGGTACCTTGATGTCATTTTATGATTTATCTCAAAAGGGACCATCAATAATAAGTTGCAAAGATAATCAG
This sequence comes from Centrapalus pauciflorus, assembly GCA_020465985.1. NCBI lineage: Eukaryota > Viridiplantae > Streptophyta > Magnoliopsida > Asterales > Asteraceae > Centrapalus > Centrapalus pauciflorus. Next base: position 37,387 of record JAANYP010001799.1, read on the forward strand.
AGAAAATTTATAGTCTTACAATGAGTGTAACTTGAAATCTCATTGTGTTTTTATGTCGAACTCATTTCTTAAAATAAGCATGGGAGACTGAAAGTCTAACATGAGACCCCATGGTTAGCATGAAGCTCAAATGACCATTATGTTACTTTTATTGTTATTTGTAAAATCATATCATCTATGGTGCTATTCAACAAAGATGCTATTTTAGTCCAAAATTGAGTGTCCCTACCCCTGCAAATAGAATTTATTGGTTAATGAAACTCATTTGAAAGGGAGAAATCGGGGAGGATATTTGCATAAAACTCTTGGATGGTGGAAAGTATAACATCTATCTATTTTTAACGTATTTATTCTTATTCTGAATTAATATGTTCTGTTGACTTGTTTGTATGGGCTTCTGCAGATGTACGGACTCAGGCTATGTATCAACTTCTAGATTCCGGGTTTATCGGATTGATATTTTCGTGTTTCAATGAAGATCAATACAAGGTTCTAAAGTAATCTGAAATTTTGTTGTTTTTTGTCCTAACCTGTTAGTATAACGAAATTTTTTGTGAGCGACTCTTAAATGTTAACAAATGTGTTTTTTTGGCAATCCTAATCCCTAATTAGCGTTCTTTTATATGCAATTTCTTTTATGATAAAAGTGTATGGAACATGGCAAAGTAATTGGCTATAAAGAAGGCAATTATTTGAAACAATTTATAAATGCTGTCTTAATTTGACCATGTCTATAATGGTATCAGGTTGGAAGAATACAAGTTACTGCATTCCAGTCCTTAGATGGAAAGCAAAATCATTTGTTAAGACCTGCCCCTGTATCTCCTATAAATAAGAGTTCCATTATAGATCTAGAATCACCAATAAGTTCCACAAATAATTCACTCACAAGTTCTGGCTCAACACGGATAGAATGTCTGGAGCATGACACTGGTGATTCAAGAGCTGCTGCTTCAAAGGTATATTTGTCAAATTTGATTCTTGATAGTTAAGCATCAATGCCTTAGCATTAAGATTTGTGATACATGGGTCAAAGACTGCTTAAAAGCTAAAACCTTCCAGCTAAGAACACTGCTCTTATTGGCCTATAGGTCCTCTGCTATATGTTATATTATGCTCTTAACTTCCTAGGGATGTACATCGGGTGGAACCAGGCCGAACTGAAAAATTAAAAATGATAGAACCGAAGCTGAACCGATCTAGACCATTTCGGTCCCAAAAGAACCATGAACCATATACGTAGTTGGGTTTGTTTTAATTTTAAAATGTTAAAACATAAACTATTGCTATTGTAGTTTTGAAAAAGAAACTGTTCCGTTTTGTTTACAAACGATACCAAATTGAGAGAATGAGAACCCATTTTGATAAACCGAGAAAGTGAGAACCGAACCGAATATAGCTGGTTCTGGTTTTGTTGGTCTGTAGTCTGGAGTCTGGACTGAGTTTTGTACACCCTTACTTTTAACTTTACTAATGTTGAATTGTGTAATTCGTCAGGGTGGAGGAAAATCAACTGCTTTGAAAGGTTTCTTTGCAAATGCTGATACTGGAAGAGCAGGAGGGAACTACCCTACTGGCAACATAGAAGGTTCAGTAGTTGATATTGACCCCATGGATATGTCTGAAAGTATGCAAGAGGCAATGCACCGGTCAAATCTGGAAATGAGGTATGCACATGTTTACTCATCTGATTGGCATTTACATATGTAAGTATCCTAAATAGTATGGATGATGCAACTATCCTAAACAGTATGGATCATACGATTACACATGTGTGGCCTTTTATATGACATGTGCCTGTAAACTCATATAAGCTCATGAAATAATCCTTGCTTGATAATCATAATAGGGGATGTAAGATGATGTTTAGGGATTAGGGGATGTAAGATGATGTTTAGGGATTTGCCTCCCAAACAATGAAATAACTGCCTCCTGTTTATGCCTATGTTTATCAATATATCATTAAATAAGTTCTAGTGGTTTAGCTTGATTGAAACGCCATTTAGTTGCTAACATCTGCTTCATCCATCCATTTATGAAAATAATTGCTAAAGTGGGTACACGTCAATATCTGTTTTTTTTCCTGGCAGCGGTGCAGAGTATGTCAGGAAAGAAGTTCCTCTTCATGTGTTGCCAACATTGTCTCTTGCCAATTTTGATTCGCCTCTGACATCATTCACTTGTTTACAATCCGTGTTGTATGAGGAGGAGAGGACAGCATACCATCAAGCAATCTTACAAAATATGCAGTATGCATTATACTTTGTAAAATCATAAATATGCTTATTCCTATGGGTCTTTTGTATTCAAGATAGACTTGCTGTATTTGATGTAGGGATGGAAAAGGCCATCCACTTTCGTTCATTCATCATACTTCAACATATCAAGCTTCGATCTGCAAGTTAATGGAATATTGGTTAGAAATTACGACCCTTCCTCTGTAAGAAATTTATGGTTAGTTTTATCTACCTAGCTCATGAGATTATGAAACTTCAATTTGCAGCTTAACTCCTGCCATAAATGCTCTTCAGGACCGTGTAACGGAAAATGAGATTCGGGTATGAAAGTATTCTATCATGTGTAGATTAGCATCATAGTGCTGTCTGCCAGTCTTCACTGCATGACCTTACTCAGTTAAACTTTTGAACCATTGTACTTGGTTTTTCATTTGTTGTGCAATTGCCAAAAGTGAATAATATAATTTGCAAGAATGCACAGACAAATTATGGAAATGTAGATGCAAAGAGGATCCTCATACTTGTCCCGTTCTCCAGTCTCTTGGGAAATGTAGTGTTTTGTTTGTTTGTTTGTTTTTTTTTTTTTTTTTTGCATTTTTACAAGGACAGTTTGTTTGCCAAAATAATAATAGTAATGATACCAAGTTGAAATGTTGATCATGCGAACTTTAAATAAAGGGTTAAATGCACAAAATATCACTATACTTTAGATTAATTCCCAATGTAGACAATGTATACTCTTTACACATAGTAACATGCTTCAGTTTCATCCATGTTAGACAATGTACTTTATTAAATTACACAAAATACAAACACATTTTAAATTTCGTCTTGATGATAATCTCTGTATTTAATTGTTATATTGTATCACGATTTGTTGTTGAACCAGTTGTGATGACTCTGCCTCGCCAAAATTAGACTATCCAGTTCTAAAATGAACAAAAATTAAAGTATGTCGTTCTATTGTATGAATATATTGAAGTAAATAGTCTAAAATGGAATTGATCTGTTGTGTTTTGATATTGTTTTCATTTTTCTCCAGCTGCGTATGCTTACAACTGAAGCCAAAATTCTGGAAAAAGAAAGCACACGAGGGACTGATTCCAGTTCAAGTTCTCCACGAAGTGGTTCATCTCATGGACACAGAGGAGCTGCTAAGGATTTGTATAGTCCTTTGGAATCCAATAGCTTGAGATCCGTTTCTGGTTCTAGTAGTCGTAGCCAAAAAGGTTCTTAGTTGTTTTCCTTTGGGTTGATCAATGGTATGGAATTGTATGATATTGGAATCATGTTCCCGTAGGTAGTAATTGGCGACTGGATTATGCCTATGTATATTTTTTTGATCAGGGGTTAGCGTCGATCAGAATATATCACGTTTTAACTGTGGTTTGAAATTGCCAATCTGTCAATTATTATTCCCGATTCACTGGTAGGGTGTTCATCTGTTCGGTTAGTACTAAAAATATTTTAGGTTTTGGCAACGTGTATACGAGGAAACTGTATTTTGAAATTGTTCATCTGTTCGTTGTGGTAGGGTGTTCATCTGTGGTTTGAAATTGCCAATCTGTATTTTAGGTTTTGGCAATATGTCTACGAGGACCTGTGAAAAGGAGACTGTCCATGGTTTGATCCTCGGTTACCCACGGTTCGCTTTAAGAATAATAATGAGTAAAATGTATATTTTTTTTAATATTTCTTTAAAAATAAAATTATAATAGTTAATCAATCATATATCATAAAAGTTACAATAAAGATATAAACAAACCAACTAATATAAAATTTAATATTTTCGAATGAACTAATTAAATGAAAGTATGTGTAAAAGTTTTTAACATATCTTTATACATGTTTATTTGTTCGGTTTGGCTACCCTGATTTTTACAGTGAAAACCGAAACCGACACGTTAGTATACCAATGATACCCTCAATCCAAATAGCTGCACGCTTAATTAATACCGCCGAACGCGGATCAAGCAAGTCTAGTGTTGATGGATCATATTCAAATGTTTTTATGACTGCTATATATATTCTACAAGTTTCTATAATATATTTTTACAATTATGTACTACTGCCTCGAATGCTATTATTAATTGCTTTTAAACATGATTTAACAGATCTAACATTTTCATTTTGCAACTTCAACCACACTAAAAACAAAAATATTGCATAAATATTTATACATAAATTCAAATTAAGGGTACAACTTAATGAACAATTCAAACAATTTCACTTCTAATAATGCACATACATGTTGAAACCACAAGACACTATCAAAACAATCCCGACACACACACAGATATATATATATTTCCTAATTCCGTCAGGATTATCATGTTATCCCGACACAATATTAAATCAAAGCAAAACAAATGGATTCGGATTCGATCAGAAGAAGAGGTTAGGAATGATGATGGTTGATCATATCAGTAGTAATTCAGTATCTAGGGTTGTGGGGGTTGGCGGTAGGAAGGGGCGTGTGGAGATCGTGCCTCTCATGGCTAGTTCCTAAGGTATTCCTCATAGCTGTTGCCGCACCATGGGCTAGGTTCGCTGCTCCCATTGCTGCACCTTGTGCTAATCCCATCGCACCTCTCGCCGCTCCGCCAGCTATGTCTCCTGCCCCATATGCCACCGTCTTCATCGAATCACCTGTCTGCATATATATTGTATCGTAAGCATGCATACTATACCCACACTTAAATCAAAATCAAACACTCAAACGATGGTATTATAACTTGGGACGGAACTACAAAACGGTCAAAACCCATAAAACATAGTAAACGGGATCATATTGAAACAGAAAACTGAAACATACGACCATGTCGAAAGAAAATAGAATGACCATATCGTTGAATTAAATAAACACGTTGTTATTCTACAATCCAAACCCATGTGAATATTCAAAAAATAAATATTTATGAATGTAGTACCTGGTGTATAAGACTGGAATTTTGAGATTCGCCTTGGCCAACTGCATCTCTGCGCAACTGTAACCGATGTATACATAGGGATAGATAAAATGATAAACATGTCAATTGAAGTGTAAATGAAATGTTGTTAGGGTGCTACAATCATAAATTTTTATTTACTATATTATTAGAAATCAATTTTTTATAATTAATTAACCAGTAGGAAAATGATAAATTTTACCATTTCACTTTTTATGGTCAAACTAATCATTTTTCTATCCCATAATAGGTGTATAGACTAACCCATGTTATTTGCAGCAACTAGAGAGACAAAAAGAAGAAGAGAGAGAGAGACACAGAGTGCAAGAAAAGAGAGAAAAGTAGAAAGAGTAAGGGATATGACGCATGTGATGTGATAAGAGATGTTAAATCAATGGAATGCAAATAACATTACCCATTTATATATTTGAAATTGTTTATTTTTATAAGCTTTTTAACAAAACATATAAATAAAGGTTAATATAATAAAAATTAAACCTTGACTCTATTCTTGACTCTATTTCTATGTTTTTGATATTCTATGCACATGTTTTGATACCAATGTGATTCAATAACCTCGATTCTATTGTGCCGATCGTACTAATTAATATATGACTTTTAGCGGTATTCGATTAATCTTAGGATATTGTTTTATGCTAAACTTCATAAGTCTAAAATATTTGACCATTAGTAATATATAAAATACAAGTAAAATTTATTTCAAAAAGAGATTAAACCGGTCTAGGTATAATAAAGATACAGGGCATTCAGATTACCTGGCCTTGAGGTTGATCATCATTGCATTCGCCTTCATATGTGAGTAAATTTTGTTGGCTCCCCATTTGATTTGTTAATCCGAATCGATATGTATAAAATATTGTAAGTAAATGCGAAAAAGAAAGAGTATTTGTAGGGTTATGAAGGGATTAATGGCTGGTTATAAGGTTGTGGAAGGAGACCACACATTATGTGGATATGATAACATGCCATTTTAGTGCAATGTACGTATTTCTTTAATATTGGTGGAAGAAGACAAGTGAAAATGAGAGGTATTCCTATAATTAATGTCATTATCTTTTGGGATTCGTTCGATGTTTATTTTGCTTTTCTATCACATGATGAATGAGGATATATTATTGGCTAAAAAAAATGAAAGATAGTTTTAGCAGAGAGAATCGAAAATAAAGAAAATGAAGCTAAATTGGCTTAAAAAATGAAAGATATTTTTTAGCAGAGAGAATCGAAAATAAAGAAAATGAAGTTAAATTATTAGTTGGTAGATTTTAATAATATATATAAATTCTCAATAAATTTTAGTTGTATCAATGCATAGATTAAAAATTAATTCTTTCAATTTTCTAACAATTGTGAAAAATCAATTAGAAGCTAAGATTGGGAAAATAGAATTACAACAAATATTTATTGCGGGACGGAAAGAGTATAATATTAACTTACGATAAGGGCAGACAATGTACAAGAGCCACTAAGCTCATCGGCTTGACCCAGGAGACCACCCTGACGGGAACACCGTCTGCTCATCCCAACGGCCCTGTCCAAACTTTCCTGTATCAGCTTTATCCCTCCACTCGGCTTTTCCCTTTTTACCTTTTCTCTCTCGTTCAATATAAAATTATTAGGTAAATGATCATTGGAATAAAAAAAATTAAGGGATAATTACTAAAATAGTCAAATCTCACACCTTTATTTACTTTTTAGCCATTTATATATTTTTTACCAAAATAGCCACAATTTACGTGACCACATTTACGTGATAGCCACAATTTACATGATTTGTACTTTTTTTTCATTTTTTTAATGCATTAAGGTGTTTGGTCACGTAAATTGTTGTACTTGGTCACGTAAAGTGTGACAAGACATCCCACCAAACATTCATGAGGAATGAGCAAAAATGGTCACATAAAGTACAACAATTTACGTGACCAGACACCTTTTGTAACGTAATGCATTAAAAATGAAAAAAGTACAAATCACGTAAATTGTGGCTATCACGTAAATATGTTAACGTAAAGTGTTGCTATTTTGGTAAAATGTATATAAAGTGGCTAAAAAGTAAATAAATGTGTGAGATTTAGCTATTTTAGTAATTATCCAAAAAGTATAAAAAAATTAGAATAATGATTATTTAAGAGTTTTAGACACAGACACATATCCAAAATGATGGTTGGGAATCGAAAAACCGACTTGTTGGGTCTGATAGACATTTCTTGGCCCATAAGCAAGAGCAACCGTGGCGGGGCACAGGTATTTTCATTTCCTTCGAAGCGGTGAACAACACTACAACAGAGAGCTGAGAGCATCATCGCAGGAGGATCATCATTTATCAGCAGACTCGACAGTGTATCCTTCTTACGTCCGTGATTACAGCTGACTCATACAAATAATGATTACAGCCTCCTAATTGGTTTTTGTTTGTTGATTTGGTGCAGAGTTTAATCTGTAATACGATGGCGAGAGCGTTATCTAACATGCTATGCAACGGATTTAGGTCAATTCAATCTGCTCGTACAACTGCATCGGTATGATATAATAGCGTGTTATCAGACCTTTTACGTTTTTCGATTTCAAATTAGGGCTATAAGTTTTTCTACTTTGAAGCTCTGATAACAAGTATTTTGGCTTTGGCGATAAGGACAGTTATTATAAAAACATTGTTGTAGATAATTGAAAGCGTTTACGGCATTTTTGAATCTGGTAATTACTATTTACTGGCCTTGCTTGAATTTATCAAAGCAAGAGTGGGAATCTCTGTTTAGATAGGGCTGGGAACTTGGAGATTGAATGAATGAATTTGTCTTTGTGAATATTCAGATTGAAATGTTGCTTTACCCTTCCTCATTCATTAAGCATGTTGTAGGAGTTATGTTCTTATGTATAAAGAGTTTGATCATGATTCTCGGAAATGGAAATCAGGAAAATCTGTTTTTAACATGTCACGCTTCAGAGTAATGTAGCCCCTTCCTTTAAATAGTAAAATAATATTGATTCATCCGTCTAACTTGTGTGATTTACTTGTGTGATTTTTTCAAGTCAAATTTGCAGCAATAACTAAAGCCGCTATGCTCTAGATGCTTCAAAATCAGAAACGCCTAATAATAATAGGAAACTGCATCTGGAAGACTAAATATTTGTTCATTTAGTGCCTTTCTATGTTGACCTAATGCTTGGTCCTTTATTTGCCATGCTTTGTGAATTATGACACACATGTTAGGTTGTTCATTTAGTGTCTTTGGTTGATGAGCAGTAAGATTTGTGAATGTGATTGCTTTCATTTGAAAGGTTCGATGCTTGATACCGATTTTGTCGTCATCGTGTCTTCTATAATTTACTTTGTCGATCTATGCTTCAACTTGTTAGGCTTCGGGACCATTCTTGCAGCATGGGATGCGATTTTCGACTAGTTTGCCCAATGATCCTGACACACATGATGATTTCAAGCCCACAAACAAGCTTGAGAACTCTGATATTACTCTAAAGGACATTGTTGAGCAGGTTGGATGTTGTTGATGAGTGTGTTGTTAACCTCTTTGTAGTAATATGTTTTCTTTCAATGTAATGGCTATATCTGTTTAACTAATGTGTAGGATGTCAAGGACAACCATGTAATGATTTATATGAAAGGGGATCCAGAACAACCACGCTGTGGATTCAGCTCATTAGCAGTGAGAGTGCTGAGTGAATATCGTAAGTGTTCAAAATCATAAAATCTTTACTTCTTGTTTGAAGAGATTTTCACTATACAAATTGTTGTATTTATTGTGAGATTTTTCTATTATATTGGTAACAAGTAGATATGTAAGCTAACGACCCCCTCTGTAAATACTCAAGTCTAGTTGATGTGATTAGCTGATTAGCATATATATAATCCTCACGATCATGCTCAATAATCTTCCCTCTTTTAGATACTCGTTTCTAGATGAAGAGAAACATGTCTTCATCGGTATGCATAAATAAAGCTGAATGTCCCAAATATGGTTTGGTGCAGTTCCATGGGGCCAAACTGAGATTTCTGATTTTACAAAATTTGGGATTACCTTCCAACCAAATCCTAGTGCTTTGATGATCAGCTTTCCCGGTTTCAAGTGTGGCGGTTGTTGCATTTATGATCCAACATTATTCATCATAAAATCAAATAACTCTGATGTTTCTTTTTCAAAACATTTATATCTGTTCAGTTTCTGGCTCTAATAATCATCAATATACTAGGCTTGTTTGTCTTAAACTTTTAGTTTTCCCGTTTATATTCTTAATGTTAATTATATGTATGTGTTAATGTAGTCTCTTCTATTTTGTTTTATTAGTAAATTAAAAATTATTAAATAAAGAAAGTAGTGCACATATATACATCCTGGAGTCAGTAACTATATAATTTACGTTTTACTCATCTGTTGGTTTTGGAGGCTGTTGGGGGTAGCTCTATAGAAACCAAAACCAAACAACCAATGTTTAAGAGATGATGCCAAATAGAATTAAACCTCCATAACATTCAAACCTCCTACTTTGGTTCTGTTTGGACGTTTTTAGATTTATTTTCCACACCAAGTAAAACAGCCAATTGTTTTAAGGCTTGATTACCCATTTCATCCACAACATAATATAGTCTTTGTTCATATGTAGTACACTAGTAATTATCAAGTGGAAAGGTAACAACCACTAAATTGTTGCATGAACTAATTCATTGGTTCTCATCCTTGGACTTTACAAGTACCTTCTTCTGCTTGTTATTGGGATTTAAGGTATTATAAGATTTATAAGTAATGTTGCGGATTTTTGCAGGAGTTCCTATACATTCCAGAAATATATTGGAAGATCCTGAACTTAAGAATGCTGTAAAGGCTTTCAGGTAACAAGCAGTTCTCTTGCAATTAATTTGCTTGATATAAACTAGTTGCATTTAGAGTTGACAATTTCGGTCCATTTATCTAAACATGGGTCTGTTTGTGCTTACTACTATTATTATCATCTCCAACGAGTCAATCGGGTACATTAGGAAAAAACAGAACTAAAATGAAACAGGTCAAATTGGTACCTAAGTTGTATTTAAATGCTTGCAAGTTGCTACCTCAATGTTTTAACTAGTTTAATACTCACGTGTTGCTCGGGTTTTGATTTTTAGATCAATATAAACCTATATTTTATGAAACAGAGACTAATAAATTATAATGTTTTAAAAATAAATAACATTTTATTAACATATAATTAATTGTCATAATAAACAACCCAATAAATCATAACAAAAAAAAATATTTATCAGATAATGTAAAAATAATATTATAATATATTAACGTAAAATTGATTGTCAATGAACAACCCAATTTTTTAACTAACAATAAATAATAAATTGAGACTCATAATTGATGTATGTACTATTATTTTTAAGTAATAGCTACAAATACAACTATACAAGTGTGCAAAGATGCAAAAATGGATTGAAAAAATAAAAAAAATGTAACAATTTACAATCGAACACTATTGGTCATGGTTTGTCTACTTTTATAACCGAAGAGAATAAAATCAAAATGAATCAACCCAAAAAACTAAAATGATCATAATAAAAAATCAAACCAAATGATATTAGCTATGATTTAGTATGATATGGTTCTAATAATGTTCATTATTTTTTCAGTCCGATCCAAAATTTTGCACACCCTAATTATTAATCAACTTTTTTATAAAAATAAAAATATATGTGATTGCTAATAAATTGTAATGTGAATCTTAAATTATTATACTATCATTCTTTTTTCCAAATTTAAGTTTTTTTTTTTTTGCATCGATCATCATTTATTTATATTTAGTCTAGAGTGGTTATTTAAATTTTATTAAAACCTAAAGTATTTTTTATTATATTTTTATATTTGTGTATGTTTTATTAGTTATAAATAATTAAAAAACTTATTTATATATAAAAAGTGAAATTTAAAAATAGTTGAACAAGATTTTATATTATGTATTCTATTTTATTTTAATAATTATTTAAGTAATAAAAAATACATGGTAAAATAATAAGATACCAGTTAGAATTACAATAACCAAACTCATTTTCCAATTAAAAAATTATGATACCCATTAGTAGTTTAATAGTTCAGTTTTGTTCTCATATTTAGACCACATATATAATTCTACTTCATTTTTTTCTCTCTAGTCCATCAATAATATAATATTCATACATTGCCCGTGACATGTTTTTAATTATGGTTTTTGATAAACTGATTTCTTCAAATATCTTTATTGTTTTATATATACAATAATAATATTTCAATAGTTCATTATCTCTAAGTTTTCACATCATTTTTTGAAGGTTTAGGTACTCAAAAATTTGATAATAATTAATAAATATACATACATATCCAAATAATAATCCACTAATTTATTGACACACGTATTACGTAGATATTTTTAATAATTATTTCTATAAATGTATATAACTAAGAATTAAAACATAAACATATTAATTTTTTAAAAATATGAATTGTAATATTATTTGAAACAACTATTATTTTTTTAGTTTTATAAATAAGTATGAGTAATATATTACTTTTTAATTACAAACTTAAATGTTTTAATTGATATACTTTGATATTTTAATTTATATATAACATATTGTATATATATTTTACTAAAAAGGTTTTAAAAAAATGAATGGTATATGTTTTTATTAAAAATATTTTTCAAACATTTAATGTTTTTATGTCATGTGTACTTATTTTTATACCTCAAATAAGTAAAATAACACACCCATGAATATTTTTATAATTTTTCAAATTATTCAAAATAATTAATTCGTAGTTTAAAATATATATTTGGAACACTTATAATTTTCTAGAATTTAAATAAATAATTTTAATCACTTAAAAAAATATTTACGTACTTTAGTAATCTGCCGTACATTATTTTCTCAAAGTTTGTTAGTTATTTCAATTTTTTTAATTTATCTCAAAGTTTGTTGGTTATTACTACTTTTTTTTTATTTTCAATGGCTACGATTGTGCCACGTGAGTAGGGATTCAAAAAAAATCTGAATTTCAATGGCTGACAACATGACACGTCAACATATAATCAGATTTTTCTCATTTTGAATGGCTGAGATTGTGCCACGTGAGCATACTTTTTCTTTCTTCTCCGTCGGCAATAAATATATAGAATTAAAAAAGAATTATGCTATTATTTTAATAATATACTTGATACATTCATTTTGTTGGCAGGTCAACTCGATCCTACTTGTATAAAATTTCAAAATATTATATGTTTTAACACAAGCTCATCACCACCTGCTTGAACTTTTGCATGTTATGGATCCACAGACCATACCCCCTCATCGTCCCCAAACTAGAACATACTGTTGCAATACCCTTTTTGAATTATTTTTATTTTTTGCATTACCTGTTTTGTATTATCATACATTATATCTGGTATGTACTGTTTCTGTGTAGCGCTTGGCCGACGTTTCCACAGATATTCATCAACGGAGAATTCATTGGAGGATCAGACATTATCCTCAGTATGCATCAGGCAAGATTCTCATGTGAAGCTTTATATCGTGTTTCTATGGCATATGGCTTAAAAAATTTATTGCTTTGTGCAGAATGGTGAGCTGAAGGAGAAGCTGAAGGCAAATTCCTCTGCCTCGGAGTAGACCAATCTCACCACCAGAGCTACTTACTATACAAATTTAGATTGAAACTTCATTAAGTGAGAATAATGCCATGTTCAAATAGATATATAATCATGCCAATTCCGTTAGTAGCATTAAATTATGGAGCTGTACTACCACTATAATTTGTTTTTATTTTTTATCTCACACTATTTGAAGTACTAAAAAAATTCAGGGTATGCACTTCTTCAAGGTGGACCTGGCACTGTTGGTATGGAGTTTAAAAAAATGTGGGGTTGCTTAGGAGCAGAAAAGTAGACTTTCCGGAAAATTTTATCCTGTTTCGTTTGTGAAAGAAATTCTATAGAAATGGGAAACCATGTTTTTTTTTTTTTTTGTAAATATTACTATGAACTTGGAGTGTTTAAGGAAACATGGTTGTGTTATTTCCTTTAAAAATCTAAAAGATGTGTTTTCCATTGTGTTCCCACTTCCCAATAGTTTTCCGGATGAAAATTTGGAACTAGCAATCATCAAGTTCATCCAAGAAATAAATATATGCTCTGCTCAATGAATGTATCAGCTTGAGCAATCAACGAGAAAAACGAATAACAAGAATGACTGGAGATAATTTTTAGTTTTTATTCAAGTTCTATGTAATTTTAGTTGATGAAAATTATTTACATAGTAGATGATGCTTTTAAACAATGTGAAAATGGGGATATAAAAAATGTGTTATTGTATGAACGTGCATTGGACAAACACCAGTGGCAGTCACGGAAATGATCAATGTACTAGATCTCTAGTATTCCCTTTCAGATTAGTTTCAAGCAAAATAAAAGAATAGTGTCAGCATGTGATGTATATTTACAAGCAAGCTGCTACCGGTGTATTCATCAATTCATGACTTCATGTTACCCTACTCAAATTGCCATTTAACTGGGGCAAACAGAAGAAAATTAGGGGATGAAGGTCTGTATTTCAAACAAATAACGTACAACGAATACTAAATTAAATATAAAAAAACACAATCATCTGGTTCTGGTTGGTGCGATTCATGTGAATCAAAACGTGGTCCGAGTCTTTTTTCTTTGGTTTTCACCCATCCAAGTGGGCATGAACCGCTGATAGTTTTAAAATAGAAAAGATTACACCATCAACGTGCTGACGTGCGTGTTGAATCGAATAAGCCTAAACTCAGAGCCATTAATTATTATTGAAGTAATGGCATTCCCATTCCCCACGTTACAAGTACGAGAATTCACAAAGAAAAAAAATGTATGCAGTATGCATGCTCTGATTCAGCAAAGACCAACAATAAACATATGGAACACAAACAAAACCCTGATGCTGCATGTCTCATCATCTCTCACCAGATTCTTATTCCGGTCTCTATCAAAGTTGGAAATTGCAATCAGTGATGTTCATGGTCGCCATGTCCGTCTGGAGGTCCTCCTGGGCCAACTACTTCCAACTGTAAAACATGAACCAACTCTCATCCATATCATCATGTATATAAACCACAAGCTGGATGATGTTTATCTTTTTTAATTCCCAGTTACAGCATCACAAAAAAAAAACAAAAAAAAAAAAAAACAAAGAGGATTCAAGCAAGAAACATCACCTTAATCACATGATTTTTTGTTGTTTTTAAATGCATTTCCTCTTTGAATGAAACAGAATACATTAAATACCACATGATAATTATGAACACAGAAAACCACATTTCACTATTACCTATTCCTAGCACCTTTGTTATCATTGCAAAAAAAAAAATGTATAATAAGATCATTTACACCTTGCCATCTGACAAATTTGGTCTCATAGTTCTGCCCTAAGATTGTATGATAAATAGCTTCAATTTATCCACTACTTAAATTAAGTACCTAGAATTCGTTTCTCCAAATTACTGTGTATTCATCATTTTGTCGTCTATAAACCAACATGAAAGAAGTAGTAGCAGCTTCATAGGCCAGCATGGACAGCAAAATGCACGGGTTGCTCAATCCGCTAGACCTGATTGCCACCTTAAGATGGTACCACTTGTCAACAAATGACAATCTAGTCCTCCACTTCTCACAATTTGAACACATCCAGAATCCTTGCCTAGATTATCACCCCAAACTCAAAACTTTAACCCATCACTCAACTTCTCGGACTTCCCTAAAAACCCATTACAAATTATTGGGGACATACAACAAAGGAAGATGTCGCAATTTTTGTGGGCCAAAGTGTAAATTTCTTGTTGATACATCGTCTCCATAAAATAAGTCGTTATCTAAAATTCTATCAAGTTTTCAAATCCCATGGTAATAGCTGAAAGGCATGGACTAATAGCTGATAGGTAGGCTATAGTTGTCTTAAAAAAGTCATTCGTGATTCCCTCCGCCAGTGCCAGCTCTTTTAAACCATACAAAACACAGAACATTTGATTTCTAGAAAGATGAAGGGTATTAAAATGCAGTACATTTAGTGCTTATTGGATAACAAGAATTTGTTCTATGTCACACCACTTTAGTAAGAAATAATTGACTAAAAGGTTAAGCTGCACTCACCACAAAATATTGTGAGCAAACTGGGCATTCATGTGGTTCGCCTTTCTTTAGCCAAAACCAAACAACATCATGTTCGTCCTCTGTATAAAAAGAAACATTGTTTTTTTAATGACTTTATCAGACACACAAACAGAACGCACCTGTGTTATAAAAGGTCAAAGAGTAGATTCTTCAACAGAATAGGAGGCAGAGTTGACTCACCGCCTTCCGCCCCAGGGCAACCAACAATTCGTTGGTCATAATAAGATTTGACGACAGCAGGAGCTTCCTGCAGGCAACAAAACAACACAAGAGATCACAGCTTCAGAAACAGTTCAGATATCAACACAAAAACAAGAGACCAAGCACAAGAAAAGTCAAACTTAACTTCATTTTTGGTAATGCCTTCTTTAAGTAAAATAGATAAATAAAAGTATAAAACATACTTGATTCATCATTCTAAAATAATAAAGCATACTTATCAAACATCATAAGAATGAATCTTCAAAAACAGCAGAACCTATAGCGTCGGGAATAAGAGACCTACTGACAACAGTGAACTACACCCCAAGGCCATATAGTCAAATCACAATTCAAGTAACAAAAATATAACATATGTCATCTGTGGCTCAAACTCGTAATCCAGAATTTGACAAAATCATCTGCAACTGGCAGCAGAATTTAAGTCTTGATGTTAGGTCTATCCATGTTAGGAATGTGATAGGTTACAAGAGTGGAGTTCTTTCATAAAAGTACCTAAAGCCAGATTTTCATGAAATGTTGTAAGTAATAAAAAATCACGATCACTAGAGTAAGAAGAAGTTGGTTGAAATGTGTTGGTTTAATTTAAATCTGAACTATACAAGGGAATTGTGACGATGCCCCACTTGACAATTTTCTCAGTTTGGTATATGGACTATCTGAATTTTCTTGATTTTGAAAATTATCCAAGTTGGCGTTGATTAATCATGAAATTGACCTTGTTAACTCATAGTCATACTTCAAAAAAAATTTGTTATGATTTGTTAATTTGGAAGCCATGACCCTTTATGGTGAACTTTATTGTTGCTTCTTTGATAATATGGGGAAAGATTGTAGACAAAATGAAACAGTTCAAAGTTCAAACTCATGAAACATTATAGTCTGTTTCTTATTTGAATTCATATAGCCTGAAAGTAAGAGTAATTTTGATTGTAGCCTGAAAGTAACCTTATACTACCATTGTAACCTTACAATTCCCAACCCACTGTAACCTTAAGCTCAAATAAGTAAACTGTAAGTTATAACCCTATTGGAGGTGGCTAATTTGTTTAGAACTTCTAGCAGGATGATTGAAACCAATGTTTTAATTTAGAGTTTAACTATATATGCTAAAGCCCTGATGAGAATAATAATAGGTGGTAGGAAACTAGGATCCGATATACATTAATTGTGAAAAGAAACGCAAGCATGCACAAAATAGTAACAAAGAGAAAAAAAGGAATATGCACTAGTCTCCGAGGCTAAGAAATATGAAACGTTTACAACGAATATGTTTACCCTGAAAAGTTGTTTTATGGCTGTTGTGATTAATATGCAAAGTTGATATAAGATCTGAGTTTATTTCATAGAGCTAAATTGTGATCCTTATGTTCCTTATGAAAAGCTGGCTTGCAATGACAATGTACCCTCTCGAAGGTTCCCTGACTAGTAAACTATGATATTAGTGATGAGTCTCGGCAAATGTTCCACAGAAACTCAACGTACCACATTAGAACATTAGTACAATTTTTAGTTATGGATTTATAAGAGTAGAGCATCCCCAAGAAGTAGCTAATTCATACATTTTTATAATGTATACGCAGCAACCTTATACAAATACCGGAAGGATCACATGCATAGGCCAAAACACTAGGCAATGGGAAAGTACAAAAGGCACAGAAATAACAAAAACACAAGATAAACTTGGTTCAGTCATAAGAATGAAATAATCCTTGTCACCATAAGCGAGTCTCTATTATTGATTTTGGGTTAGGGTTTACATTTACACTAGGGATGTATTTAATAGGAGGCATCCGGCCCAATAAAATTCACAAGCGTCTGGGTGTAAAACTACATTTTGCTTAGGGGCAGTACTAGGACCCTCCCGATAGTGGCTGCTTGTTGCTTGACCATCTGGGGACAATCCAAATTACTTCTCAAAGGCCAGGCTTTAAAATTAGTATTTACAAATAAACATGAATCCTTATAACTACGGACATTGTATGCTATTTCTCCCATTTTTTGTTTGGAATAAAAAGTCGGCATCACACACCAATTCAGATATTCAAGTTTGTAACGTAACTAGACCTTACATGGCTTGATGTTTCGACCGTTTAACCAAAAAAAAAAAAGTTATGATGGCAAAATGTCTGCCATGATCGTTAAAATCATTGACACTCATCCAGGATCCGACAAACGTAAGTAGAAGAGAATTATCATGTAAACTAAGTTATCGTGTACTTGCCTTGGTGCCAAACGGACCTTCAGGAAAATTAATATCCAGAATGTCCCGTCCCTAATCACGCAGAATAAATAACAAACAATATTAATACAGACAAGACGGACTAAAACTGAAAAATATCGTATAGCTCTAGAGCCGTCACGCGAAAACTGACCTGAAGCTCAGCTTCTAGCTCCTCACGCTCGTGGCCGGTGGCAATAGGCATCACATCTTCGACTCTCTTAGAAACATTTCCTATCATTTACAACCAACACACGTCCAAATCCATAAATCTCGAAACAATTGCACACACGGAACCAATAACATAACTCTGAAATAGAAAGTAAATTTAGATCTGATGTAAGGCGAGAAAAAATTACCTGAATAGTGACGAGTGACGAGTGACGCGGATGGCCTTAAGGTCACCGGCGACAGCGAAGAAGTAACGATACGATTAGGTCTGGAAACAGATCGGAGAGCCAGGAGTTTAGAAGAGACTCGTCTCCACATGGTTTCACCTTCACCGGAACCCTAGGTTTTTGGCTATTGATCTGAATCGGCGACGGGAACTTTTAATTTTCAATACAATGCACAGAAGGAATTATATAATTCAGCTTGAAAATGAAATATAAGAAATAGGAGTGAAACAAGGCCTCTCTACCCGAGTAGTGTGGGGCGATCCTCTGCCCGTGGGTGCAGGGGAACTACTAATGGTCCTTAAGCAGTCGTACTTCATGCATTTATTCTTGTACCTTTGCCTTACGAGTTGAGTACGTTTGTATTGGTTTCGACAAATTGGTCGATTGCCTAAAAACAATAATAAACTAGTATTTTTATTTGATCGGTGACCAAGTTTACCGAAATTTTTTTAAAAATTTTACATGATAATACAATAAATAATTTATTATTTAAACAATTATATTTTTTCATAGAATTGTTTATTATAATCATATTTATATTGTATAATGTAAACAATTTCGACAGAAATCGCATAAATATACAAGCTATGTTCTTATAATTGTAATCGTATTTAATTAGATTGTCACCTAATCGATTACATACTCCACGTATGATGAATTTTTTTCCACATATGTACTTAATATAAATACATAAAAGTTAATAAGTTACACATTTGAAAGACAAAACATAATGAAATGTGTAATTAAAGAAATAACTATGAGATTAAATCTAGGGTTAAGTGTCATTTTAACCATCCAACTTTTAGATTTTTTTCGATTTAGCCATTAAACTATTTTTTGTCTCGATTTAGCCACTAAACTATTTTTGTATACATATTTAGCCACTTTTTTACTGATTTAACCACTAAAATTGTCCCGATTTGGTCACTAAACTATCATATTTTGTATCTATTTAATCATTATTTTTATTCATTTTCCCCAAAATAAAACATCAAACAAAAATTTAGTGGTTAAATCATGACAAAAAATAGTTTAGTAGCTAAATGAGACAAATCTGAAAGTTGGATGGTCAAAATGATACTTACCCCATAAATCTATGCAAAAAAAATTATGTTATATTTACTTCATCCAAAGACATCCTCTTTAACATATGTAGATGTTTTGGATTTACCTATGGACAAAGTTGTGAATATATTTAGTATTAATAAACAAAGTTTGTAGAATACAAACTGAAATAAAACATGTGACAAATCTAGAGAATTGGTTCGCAATGAATTGTATTCTTCAGCATTGTCCAAAAAATATGTATTAAAAAATAAATCAAGTATTTCAAATTAGAGTCGAACCATGTAGAATGTATTTTTATACTCAGAATCTGCATTGATCAATGAATATAATTATGTCACTCGATGTTGGAAACAAGTTTTCTGACAGTTGATATGCTTGGTGATGCACTACTGATTTTGTTGTTGCTGATGAATCATGTTTGTTGTTTTCTGTCATTGTTTAGATTACAGTATAAATAAGGTGTTAAAAAGACTAGAGACAAATCTATATATATATATAAAAGTTGAGTCCTAAGTAATAAATAAGAGTATTAATTACTTTTTTATAAAAATATTTTTAATATACAAAAATAGAGTCTTTGTAACATTTAAACCTTTTCACCATCAAAATTAATGTCATAGTTAATTAAAAAAAATAACTTACATGACCATTAAATTAAATTTATTTTTTAATTCATTAAGCCTTCAATTGACATTTATTATTGAATGAATCATTGGAAAATAAAGAGTCTCAAACATATAGAAACTTATATATATAAATAGGTCCTTATATTGGAAAATTCTTCAATTGGTGTTTGAGCATTGTAGGAAAAAGATGACAACGAACAAATATGTATATGAACTTATGAAGAACGTAAATCCGTTTGTTATGTGCATGCATTTTTTCCGTGTAATTTACGGTAATTTTACTACACTTCAAACTCAATATTCGTGATACATTTTATTTATCTCATAATATTTTAATTATTTTGTCTTTATTTTTACATATATAAATGTTAAATCTCATCATTATGAGTATAGTTTTGTATAAACAAATAATTGACACATGTGAAAAAAAAAAATTATATTCGAGAATTGTATGGAAATAAATATAAAGAATTATTTAGAGTAGAAGTACAAACCCGATGTGTAATATGAATATGTGTAGACTTTCTTATCATTTAATTTACAACACTCCTGCACCTAAGATCCAAAATACTTATTTCTTTTTTTCATGTAATTAATAGTATCATGGGTTATCGATTAGATAGCAATATATAATATTAAGTCATTGATTTAATTTGTTTAATACCAAAAAATAGTCATGAAAATCATTTATTTATTTAATTTAGTAGTCATGATCATTCTTTGTAGATTTAAATTTTTTAACATCTATATATATATAAAAGTTGAGTCCTAGGTAATAAATGAAAGTACTAATTACTTTGTTTTCCTTTAAAGTTTTTTTAATTAATATATAAAAATAAATCTATATATATATATATATATATATATATATATATATATATATATATCTATAAAAGTTGAGTCTCATGTAATAAATATGAGTATTAATGATTTAATTTTGATTTTTAAAAAATAATAGAAATAATTATTTAGTTAATTTTTATTAAATGGAATTAAATATTTACAAGTCTACATTACTACTCTTAAATTTCAATTACCGTTACTTATCATTTTTTAAATTGAATTAATTATCTATTAATTGAAATCAAGCCCTTTCATTTCCTATTACACGATTACCTTTCCATTTTCCTCTATTACTATTTTTTTTGAATGACAAAACTATAACCACAAAACTAAACAAAATTGTCACCAAAAAATATACATACAAAGAAGAGACCATACGAGCTACACTATCACAATCTTACTTTGCGCTCTCTCTCTAGAGTAAGAATTCATATTTTTTGTTTAGCTGTTTAATATTTTCAATTTGTGTGATTCTTTAAATTTTGAAACGGAAAAGAATGTGTGATCATCATTTTGTGTGGAAAATTAACAATCTTAATCGTCGTGTTTGTATATCAGTTTGGTGGTTTTCGACAAAACATTGAGGAGTACTAAATTGGTGATAGAGCCATATGATCTTAGTGTTGAATGCTTTTACCACAAGGTGACCTAAAAACTAAACTTCATAGAAATCTGAAAATGATGAGGTGATTTATATTTACTTTTATTCTTTATAAGTGAACACGTACGATTAACTTACATTTTATACCTAATTTATCAATTATTAGAAGTGATGTTTCTTTTAAATTGATTTTGGTTAACTATAATGGAATTTAGATTTTGTTTATTAGAATAATCACTCTAAATTTTAGTTTCTGTTGCGTTAAATTTTATAGTTACCCGAGAAATTAATGTTGATAAATTCTTAATGAAACTATGAAAAAACCTAAAATGTCATCCAAAATTGTCATAGACTATAAAATTATTTTTGTCATAACTTATTTGATGACTGAAAATCAAAATATAAAAGTAGAATAATGTTTTCTTCAAAATATATATGTCATAGAACTTACAATAATAACCATAATATTATAATAAATGCAATTCTAAACCGAAAATCATATTTTACTAATAGTTGTATTGTTTGTTTTATATTTTATTTTAAATCATTCTTAAATGTAAGTCTAAACCAAAAACCATATTTTAATAATAGTTGTATTTTTGTTTTCTATTTTTAATTTGTTATAATATAATATATAATTGTGATTTTTGTTTTATAACTTTAGAAACGGATTAACATTATGATTGTTTATTTAACAAAACATTAAGACAAATGTATATAATCAAAATGAATGATTAAATCAATTTGCTTTATATAATAAAATGAATTATCATTAAAATATTTATTTTATTAACCTTTTTTATTTGAACATCGTTCATATTTAGTTTCAATTTCTCTTTTATACAAAGTTGATAATATTATTGACTTAAATTTATAATTGAAATGATTTAATTAATTTTAGTTATATATCTAACCATAACTGAATATATGTAATAAATAATAGTAGCAATGACTTTTATTTCACTTTAATGAAATAATAATATATAGTAACTATCTATTTAGTTTAATTAAGTATCTAGAACATAATAAAGACTCAATGGAATAACATGGTTATCAGAAGCCACTTAACCAATCACACTATTGTATATTTAAATTAAATATAATTGTATTGCTTTTTAAATTTAAGTAAATATTTAAAAATAATTAATTTTAATACTAATAATAATTATAATCTATATTCTATATTTCTATAACAGTTGAGTTCATGTCAATAATACTCATGTCATAATTGGTTTCATGTTTATAGTAATTTAATTCCATATAAAAAATTACAATCATCATTGTTAAACCAAACTATATTATTTATTATTTAATTTATTTAATTTGATAAGTTGAGTCCATTTCAATAAAGACTCATGCCATAAATAATTTTATGTATAAAGTATTCAAATTCAATATAATAAATTACAATGATCATATTTTAGATCAAAATATATTATTTTATTATTTACTTTATTTAATTTGATAAGTTGGGTCATATGTTACTAAATTCCATATAATAAAACACAAAGATATTTATTTAGATCATGATAATTTATTTTTTTTAATTTGGTTTGATAAATTTAGTCATATAACAATAAATTCCATGTAATAAGTTATATTGATAACTTATTTTCATCAAAATAATTTATTTATTAGTTAATACAAAAAAGTAATAATAACACGGGTTATCGAGTAGATAGTAATATATATATAGTGTGTGTGTGTGTATGTGTGTGTGTGTGTGTGTGTATATATATATATATATATATATATATATATATATATATATATATATATATATATATATATATATATATATATATAAAGTCAACTAAGAATATAATAATCATTTATTTCATTATGTAAGATACTTCTTTTATTGTTTTATACCTAAATAAAGTTAGCAAAAAGAAAAAAAAATATTGGGTTACATTTTAATTTATTTAATTAAATTAAATATCTTTCATAACCAATTTATCTTACTAAAAATTATAATTCATAAATCCTCTTTAAATGACAAGATTAAGAATTTTTTTTACGCGACTAATATATTGAAAATAAATATGAAATATCATATTTTGTAGATTTAAAATTTTCAACAAATACATTAATCTTTATAGAATCATAATAGAGGTAATGATTTCATGTTTATAGCAATTAATTCAAAATGTAATATATTACGATGATCATTTTTTATATGTAATAAACAATTTTGTTATTTAACTTATTTGATTCATAAGTTGTGTCGTATATTGATAATTGTATATGATAAAATATAAATATTTTATATTTGGATTAAAATAAAATAATTTATTTTTAATTTAGTTTCATAAGTTGAGTGGTATAGCATAAATCTCATGTAATAACATATATTTAATTAATGTATTTTAGTATACTTAGATGTTGTACCTAAAATTTAAGAAATTTTTTTTAATTGTTAAAAACTTTTATGAAAATATATGTTCCTCAAGTAGCCTTTAAAAATAAGTTAATCAACAAATTAAACCAAACAAAATATATAATTTAGAGTTTTATAATTAAATAGATTTTTTTAAGAGTAATATTTTTAAATTAACACATAAAATAAGAAAATTCTAATATAGTTACACATTGTAGTAAAATTTTAAGATATAATTTTTAATTTGTTAAAGAACACTTTATGAAAATATATAATTACTCAAATACCCCTTAAAAACAAGTTAATTAACAAATTAAACTAATAAAATATATAATCAATCATTTTAAAATTAATCATAAAATAACACGGTCTATATAATTTTTATTATTAAATGGACTCAATTTCGATACAACATGTTTAATATAAATAAAATTTACATGAAGTCAAATAATATAAGATAATAGTATTGCTATTTATCACGTGAATATTAATAGATTCAATGTAAAATATTTTTAATATGCATTTAAATTAGTGTATTAAAATAAATTTCTAATATAATTACACGTTATATAGAAGCTTTTAAGAAATATTTATTTAAAAAAAGCTTATGAAAGCATATAATTAATCAAATAATCTTAAAAAATAATTTAATTAAAATATATATATAGTTAAAAAATTTTAAGCTTAACCGTACTATTTGTAGTTAATAACTATGATATTTTTACAATTGTCATAAACATTATTTTAAAAGAAATATTTACGAAAATAAAAATTATAAATAGTAAATACATCTCTCTCTCTCTCTCTCTCTCTCTCTATATATATATATATATATATATATATATATATATATATATATATATATATATATATATATATAAGTTGAGTCCATGTCATAAATATTCATGTCATAATTGTTTTTAATGTCTTCACTTCTCCTATATACTAAGTAATTACTTAATTATTTTAATATCAAACTAAATATTGTTTTAGTTTTCAAAAAAATTGGTTAATAATAAGAGACTATCCATTTTTCCCAACTTGAAGAAATGATTTAATGTGATATTAAATATTGGTGTAATGTTGCTTAAATTTAATTAATTTTACCTTAATAGTAAAAACCCTCCATCTATCCTAAGGTTATTATTTCCTATCAATTAATGTCAAACATTTATCTATAAATAACAAAGTTACATTTGTTCATTCACATTCTTCTATCATTTCATGTTACAAACAATTTGTGAGTGCTTGGTGGATGGAAATTTTTACGATAATGCTAAGAATTTTGGTTCATGACGGCCAACGAGGCCTAATGTGGTAGCAATGATTTCACAGCAAATGGTTGTGAAAGTGTAAGATTCAAGAGTAAAGCGTAAGCGGGATCACGAAACTCATCTCCATGTGCTAATTTGATGTTGTTGGAATTCACTGATGGTGACAATACCAAGTCGGAGAACTTCTCACTCGAAAAGCACCCATAATTTAAATTTAATTGGTTTCATCTGAGCGGAAAGACAATAAAAAATGTATTAATTAGTCGTTGTGGTGTATGACTTATTTTTAATTTCGTAGTATAAGTAATTGTATGTTTTGTGAAAGTTGAGAGTTATTGTAATAGAATTTGTTTTTTGGCAACCACATATATTAAATGTATATAGGAGTCACTTTGGTAATTTCGTATTCAATTTTAATTTTGTTTCGGATTTTAGTTAGATTTATAAACCGCCACGTGTCCTCTCCTATATTCTAAATCGAAAGTTTATTATTTACTCATTGATTTTTAATTAATTTAGTTTGAATATCGAAAACCATGTTTTTATATCACTGATTCCTTATATAAATAATAATTCATCTTAATAATCTTTTTAAAACTATATTTTTTATTTGTATATTTTATGTTTTCTTCTAGACTATTTGAGTAATTATATTAAATGTTGACAGATTAAATAGCTTATATGACAAGAATCAGGTTCATCAGCGTACCTATAAGATTCCAGCGTACCCTAATGTGAATGATCATTCACACCATTCACATTGTGTGAAATGACCATTCACATGGATGACCATTCACATAAATATGCATTGAGCATTCACATAATTTTTAAGGACACAGAATGTGTGAATGTATGTGAAATTCATATATCATGTGTATAACATTAAATTAAACATGGTTATGAGAAAAAAAATTAAAAAAAAGTTTTTTAAGGTTGGTACATTCGGGTGCACTTGATTTCGAGAGGTACTTTTTTGAACCTGACTCTATATGACAAATACTATTATTTATTTATTTTTGAAGTGAACTATTTTGATATTACATCTATTGAGATAACCTAAAATCTAATTAAAATTTTTAAAACAATTCATTTACGTAATTAAAAGTTTATAATGACATAATTATAAATTGAAAGCTTTTGAATTAATTATTCTATTATGAATCTTTTTTTTTTAATTTTGATATCATTATTATGATAAAAGTATTCTTTAAATAGTTTTAATATCATTGTTAAGTAAAAAAATATCATTTGGTTCAAATTATACATATGATGATATGTTTATTCATATAGATTCTATAATATTTATATAAAAATATTTTGTTCAATAAGGATAGTTAAGTTTCATCTTGTACCTAATATGATAATCTAAAAAAAATTCCTTAAGTAACACAAATTGTTTCAATTCAAATTTTAATCATTATAATTGATCATTAAGGAAGATTTAATTACCAAGAGTCCATATCATTAAAGTCTATATTATTTGAGCTCATGTCATTAACTTTATAAAGATAATCTTATGTTATCTATATCTATATGTACGTGTGTGTGTGTGTGTGTAAGTTGGGTCCATATAAATAAATATTCATGCCATAAATGATTTCATTTAAAATATTGCAATGATCATTATTAAATTAAACTATATTGTTTATTATTTAATTTATTTAATTTGATAAGTTGAGTTCATTTCAATAAAGACCCATGCCATAAATGATTTTATGTGTAAAGTATTCCAATTCAATATAATAAATTACAATGATCATATTTTATATCAAAATATATTATTTTGTTATTTACTTTAATTAATTCGATAAGTTGCAACATATGTTACTAAATTCCATATAATGAACAACAATGATATTTATTTAAATCATAATAGTGTATTTTATTTCAATTCGATTTGATAAGTTTAGTCATATAACAATAAATTTTATGTAATAAGTTATACTGATAATTTATTTAGATCAAAATAATTAAATTTATTAGTTAATACAAAAAAAAAATAATATGGGTTTTCGAGTAAATCATAGGAATATTTAATACTAAGTCACTGATTAATTTGTTTAATACCAAAAAATAGTCATGAAAAGAATTTATTTATTTAATATCGCAACATGTGTCAACTAACATTTATTTACATATGATATACATCATTTATTTATTTAATTTAATTTCAAAACACCACAAAGATAAGATGATATACTAAGAATATAATAATCATTTATTTCATTAAATTAATATTTAATATACCTCTTTTTATTATTTTATACCTAAATAAGTTAACAAAAAGGAAATAAAATATTGTGTTACATTTTAATTTATTTATTTAAATTGAATATCTTTAATAACCAAATTATCTTATCAAAAAACGTAATTCATAAATATCATTTAAATGACAAGAAACTAATAATTTTATTTGCAAATAGTACATTGAAAAAAATATATGAAATATCACTCTTTGTAGATTTAAAATTTCTAACAAATATATTAATCTTTATAGAATCATAATAATGGTAATGATTTCATGTCTATAATAATTAATTCCATGTAATATATTACGATGATCATATTTTATATATAATGCATAATTTTATTATTTAATTTATTTAGTTTGATTAGTTGAGTCGTATATTGATAATTCTATATAATAAAATATATTTATTATATATTTTAGATTAAAAAATTAGTTTATTTTTAATTTAGTTTGATAAGTTGAGTCGTGTAGCATAATTCTCATGTAATAACATATGTTTAATTAATGTATTAAAAACTTTTAACATACTTACACGTTGTACCTAAATTTTAAGAAACATTTTTTTTAATATTTAAATTTTTTTATGAAAATATATGATTCCTTATGTAGCATTTAAAATAATTTAATCAAAAAATTGATCCAAACAAAATATATAATATAGAATTTTATGATTAAATATATTATTTGTAATTAATATATATATAAATTAACACATAAAATAATTTTTTTTAAATATGGTTACACATTGAAGAAAAACTTTAAGATATAATTTTTAATTTTTTAAAGAACTCTTTATGAAAATATATAATTCATCAAATACCCTTTAAAAAACAAGTTAATTAACAAATTAAACTAATAAAATATATAATCAATAATTTTAAGATTATTCATAAAATAACTCGGTCTATATAAATTTTATTATAAAATGGACTCAACTTTGATACAACATGTTTAATATAAATAAATATTACTTGAACTCAAATATATATAACATAATAGTATTGTTATTTATCACATGAATTTTAGTTACATAGATTCAATGTAAAACCTTATTAATATTAATTTAAATTAATGTATTAAAATAAACTTCTAATGTAATTACATGTTATATAGAAACTTTACGAAATATGTAATTAAAGAGTTTTTATGAAATCATATAACTAATCAAATTACCTTTAAAAACAATTTAATTAATATATATATATATATATATATATATATATATATATATATATATATATATATATATATATATATAATTTAAAACTTTAAAATTGATTGCATTATTTGTAGTTAAAATTAATATATTTTTATTTCATAAAATGTGAAAACAATACATTAATGCATAAATCTTGAATTTTAATAGGTTCAAGTAACTAATACTTGCATCATGTATAAATTATAATTACACATAAATGACATTGATTGTTTAATTCTTTTGAAATTCTCTCATAATTTTCAAACGTAACCTATTGCACATAAATGTCATATTGATTGTTACATTTTATCTATAATATCCACGCACTCTAAAATTAAAAAATTTTGACATTATCGTTTTTGTTTTTATCTCTCATGCATGATCAATTTCAAGAAATATCATATTTATGTGTTTGTCATTTTCAGTTGTTTTAGACAATGAATTATGGAGAATTTTTTTATGTTAACATGTATTTCTGAGTTAATCTTATTTTGTTATGAGAAATAATATTTAAAAAAAAGGAGGAAGTCAATAAAAAAGAGATGTTAATGAATCAAAGGTCCAACTAATCGCCGCGTCTGTATTGTAAATATGCAGTTACTTGCAGGATGATGAAAAAAAGAACACAACAAGTATAGTGGTTGTTGAAATTCACCTTTATATGACATGATTTTGTTTTAGGGTATATACAACTATATAATATTATTACCAACACAATACTAAAATACTGTTTTAATAATCACACGTATTTTTGTCTCATATTTTTTCAATGCATAAATATCAAATGCACATGAATCAATGGCAGTCTTGAGCATAAATGATTTCATGTTTGTAATAATTTAACTACATATAATAAATTACAATATTCAATAAATTAGAATAAAATATATTAATTTATTATTTAATTTATTTAATTTGATAAGTGAAGCCATATATTAATAAATTCCATATAATAAACTAGAATGACCATTTGTTTAAATCAAAATAAATTATTCTATTGTAATTTATTTTGAGAAGTTGAGTTCAATAAGAATAATTCATTGTAATGACTTATAATGATAATTACTTAGATCAAAATAAATTAATTTATTAGTTAGTTTATTTTAGTTGATAACATAAAACTAACATGAGTTACCGAGTAGGTAGCAATCTTTTATTACATTTAAATTATGTCTAAAAACTACCACATTTAATTAATATTAATGTCATTTTACGTAATTTAATACTAAAAACTACAGCTACAACTACTTTTACCAAACACATTTATAAAACTAAAAGCTCCAGCTCTTTTAAAAAGCTTCAGCTACTAAAAGCTCTACCTCTTTTAAAAACACAAAACTACAGCTAGTTTTACCAAACATACCCATAATCAAAACGAAACAAAAGAAATAAAAGGAAAGTCTTAAAATTTTATAAGAATTTTAAGATTTTATGATTTAACGAGTGATCAAACACCCGTGCGTTGCTGCGGGGTTTAAAATATTAATTACAAAAATAAATATAAAAAAGAAAAGAAAAAAAGCGAAATAACGAAACACAACTGAACCAGGATCAAAGAATGAAATTGGAAAGTTGATATAAATTCAAGAAGCAAGACAAATGACACTATTATTTGGTTCCTATCATTGGTTTTCTAGATTTTGCAACGCTAAAATTACAAAAAATGTCTTAATAAATCGGATCGAAAGCAAAATTATTCAATAAAATATTCAACCATAATTTGAAAATTTGACATTGATTAGGTTTAATTGTCATTTTAATTTGTTGGTTTCACAATCAAATCAAATAAATTTATAACGGTAATGTCTCTAATACTCTGATTAGGATTTGTCAACGTTATAATAGTAATGTTCAATGTTATACATGATTATATTTAATAAAAAATCTAAATATAAATAGTTACATTTTAATTATAAACAATTTCATAAGAAAATTTTGTATTGTGCATTTGAATAACAAAGTCGTTTTCATACAATTAACATAACATAATAGTTTCAAAATACAACTCCAAACATAAGTATAATTAAAATTATAATTTTTAAGTGTGTAAGAAAACATTGCAATAATAAATGTTGAAAGAGGATTACAAAAAAATTGTTAAAATAAAAGGGTTAAATAAAAGATAACACTAAGATAAGGGTGTGTTATGAAAATTTTAAATTTAAAAGAAAAAAAGAAAAACCCATGGCATAATGCTATTGGCTTACAAGATAAGAAAAATTTTGTATTGTGCATTTGAATAACAAAGTATTTTCATACAATTAAACACAAAATAATAGTTTTAAAAATCAAATCCATGCATAAGTATAATTAAAATCATAATTTTTAAATGTGTAAGAAAATGTTGTAATAATAAATGTTGAAAGAGGACTAAAATTTTTTTATTAAAATAAAATGGCTAAATAAAAGATAACACTAAGATAATGGTGTGTATGAAAATTTTAAATTTAAAAGAAAAAAAAAAGAAAAACCCATGGCATAATGTCATTAGCTTACAAATGGTATGATTAGGGTTTGTCAACATTATAATAGTAATTTTCAATGTTATACATGATCATGTTTAATAAAAAATGTAGATATTAAATAGTTATATTTGAATTATAAAACAATTTCATTAGAAAATTTTATATTGTGCATCTAAAAAACAAAATATTTTTCATACAAATAAACATAACATAATAGTTTCAAAATACAACTCCACACATAAGTATAATTAAAATCATAATCTTTAAGTGTGTAAGAAAATGTTGTAATAATAAATGTTTGAAGAGAATTAAACAAAAATTTATTAAAAATACAATGTCTAGATAAAATATAACACTAAGATAAAGGTGTGTTATGAAAAATTTTAAATTTAAAAAGAAAGAAAGAAAAGAAAAGAAAAACCCATGGCATAGTGCCATTGGCTTACAAGATTAAAAATTTTGTATTGTGCATTTGAATAACAAAGTATTTTTCATACAATTAAACATAACATAATAGTAACAAAAGGCAACTCCAAACATAATTATAACTAAAATCATAACTTTTAAGCATGTAAAAAAATATTGTAATAATAAATGTTGAAAGAGGATTAAACAAAAATTTATTAAAATAAAATGGTTAAATAAAAGATAACACTAATATAAGGATGTGTTATGAAATTTATAAATTTAAAATGAAAAAAAAAAGAGAAAAACCTATGGCATAATGCCATTTGCTTACAAGATATGATAAATGTATATATTAAAAGAATTAGGGATGAACATTTGCACCAAACCGGCTCGGGACGAAAAAATTGAAAACCAAAATTAGGAAAATATGAAAACCGAAAACCGGCCCAATATTTATAATACGGGTTTGTTCCGGTCCAGTTTTTGGTCCGGTTTGTTGGTTCTTGGACCGTTAGAACCGGTACAAGTTTTATAGATTTTT
This sequence comes from Centrapalus pauciflorus, assembly GCA_020465985.1. Classification (NCBI taxonomy): domain Eukaryota; kingdom Viridiplantae; phylum Streptophyta; class Magnoliopsida; order Asterales; family Asteraceae; genus Centrapalus; species Centrapalus pauciflorus. The sequence continues at coordinate 69,253 of JAANYP010001799.1, forward strand.
AATATTTTGTTTATTATTCTTCTTCAACTATTTCTCTTTGTGAAATTATCAAGTTTTTCATATTTTCTTTGAACAAAATAAAATATCAAATCTACCTTACTTATATTAAGTTCTTTATATTTAATCTATATAAAAAAATATTTACATCGTTAAAAAAACTTTTACATGGTTATATATCTACGAAAGAGCTCAATAATTATTATATTTAGAAATAATATTTAGAAAATTTGTTTATTATGGACTACAAAAATAACAATATAACATAAACTTTAAAATTGATAACATAAAATTTAAATTACGGTTTGGGTCGGGTTAAAAACCGAAAACCGGTGGACCGAACCCGGAAAACCAAAAATAGTGATTTTAAAGAAACCGAAACCGGACCAATTTCAATGATAACGGTTTGGTCCGGACCGATTTTCGAGTTTTTTTGGTCCAGACCGTTTTTTTTGGTCCAAATGCTCGTCCCTAAAAAGAATTGTGATATTTTTAAATCCTTCACAACTTTTGAAGGACGGCTTTCGAAATATTGTAATTTAGTTTTTTATTAAGAAGATCCGATGCATATTCATATAGTTTATTTTTGGAAAAAGTGACTCGTATTCTCGAGTCCATCAGCCGATATTTTGACAATTAGCATTAATAATCATACTTGATATTGATAATTCAAGTTTTTTTTTTCTCACATCTTGTTTGTTCACTGGACGTATCACTTGCTTGAGTTTAAACTTTCGTTTCAACTAGAGATGCACAATTGTCGGTTTTGATTCCATCCAGACAGTTTTTTTACCAGTAAAAAACCTTCTTTTTATTATTCGGTTCAGATTTGATCCATCCAAAGTAGTATAACCCTGTATAATCAGAAATTTTATAATTGTTTTTTATTCGAATTTTTAATATATCTTTTGTTTTTATTTCTAGACTTGGTAATGAACTTGGTTCCATCTTTTTTATAGGCTATTGAATTAGTTTCTTTTTATTCGTCGACAAAGTTTACTAAGAAGGTGTTTGACAAAGTTTATAAACAAATATATTTTACTTCAATCAAATATATTTTTATATTAAATTTGATTATAAATGCAAATAGAGTTTAAATATATACATACAAAAAGTCGAATAAAAGCATTTTATTTTTAATCTGGATAAAAAAAATCCGGTATGTAAGCTGATTTCTCAAATAGTTTCCAATTCGGTTTCAAAACCATATATAGCTAATTCCAATCAGGTTTGAAAAAAAAATCCAATTTTGGGTTTAAAACGAATTTGGATCAAAATATAATATTTGGAGTTTTTGGTATATCTATAATCTCACCACACCCATTAAGTTATTTCGACCCCAAATAAACGTATGAAATAAAAAGAATTTGTAAAATGGGTTAAAGTATTTAAATGTTTAGGCCCAACCACTTATATTTTATCAAAGTCTACAAGTCTAGCTCGTGCAATCAATAAAAAAGGATTCACGTTAGTAAGGTAGCTTTGTAAGCTAAGCAAGGAAAGATGGACTATTGGGTTGGGAAAGAAAAAGGATTGTAGCTATGGGTGTTTATTTTCGGATAATCCGAAAACCGGATATATAAATTTTACTATCCGAATCCGATCCGAAAATCGAATAGCGAATTCCGAAAATTAAGATTTTTAAATAAACTTAAAATTATAAAATGAATTGTAATATACAAAATACAAATCTATATACCTTTTAATATATAAAAAAGCAATTGTGTCGTAAAAGAAATTATATCATACTTTTTAAATTTAAAACAACATGAAAACATGTCAAAATATAGTAAAATACATTTAAATGAGTTATAATTATGTTAAAGCTACATTATATATTTAAAATTGAAGAATATAATTATTCTTAGTCAAATAACGAATGACAACGAAGTTTTAAAAAAATTGGATTTCGGATAATCCGAAAGTATGCAAAATCCGTATCCGAATTCGAAATTTCGGATAATCCGATTTTCGGAAATTCGAAATTTCGGATAATTTCAATTCGGGTTTCTAGCTTTTCGGGTCGGATCATCGGATTTAAATATTTTTGAACACCCCTTGTTGTTGCCCTATGTTCTCACGTGCCTCGAGAAAAAAAAAAGTGAGGGAAACAACTAGTCTAAACATTTAATTTAAATATAAATGGTTGCCGTAAAACTTTCCTCTCATGTAGATGTATTGCATTTTCAAAATTTTGTTTGTTTTTCATTTCTTTTTCCATATCGTTCATTTTCATTCTCTGCAAACACAACCTTAAAATATTTATGAAAAACATGGTCTCCTAAACAAACACTGTTAAATAGGATGTTTTTTTCAAACCAAAATCCCTAATCTTGTCGACCCTTACTACGACCACCAACCTGCCCTAATAATGACTCCTCTCTTGGATATATTATTGTCTAAACAAAAGTGTGTTTCAAATTTACAATTACCACGTTTGTTCGAGTGTCGTATTTTCAGTTTTTAAATTAATTGTATATGGACTTTATATTAAAATTTATTGAAAGTTTTATAGAGATACAAAATGATATGTATATTAATCTCAAGAGAAGCTGAATAACTTTTTTTTGTTTGCTAAACGTACGTTGAGTTTCAAGGACGAAAGTCACGTAATCTAAGATGAATCAGACTCCACAGAGGTGTGTTTAGGGTGCTGCCCTTCCAAGCATTTGACCATTAATAAAATTTATATGTAATCAATACAATTATATAATGCAATACCAAAATAGAAGATTTTTGAAAAGTACACGACCTAAATCAGAAATTGACAAAATACACATCGGCATGGTAAGTTGGTAACCGCTAGTACCGATTTTCCATTTACTGAACTACTACATCAAAACAATTTTAAAGTACGCAACCTAAATATGCATAAAAAAGTACGCAACCTAAATTGAAACAATATTGAAAGTGCACACCTATTTCATGCAGTTTTCACTTTTACAGGAATCATAAATTAAGGTTAAAAAACATATTCTCAATGATAGCAGGGATAATTGTTGTTATTCAGTAATATACCGGAGCTAGCTAGTCAATCATCATGTATTCTAAATCTTGTCCAAGTTGTGGGAACGATATTAAGATGTAGATTATTATTTACTAAGGGGGCGTTTGGTTCGTAAATTTTTTCTCTGGGATTTGCATTTTGTCAAAAGATTTGCATTATGCAGCATTTGCATTTGTCAAAGAATCTGCATTACCTTTTAATAAAATGTGCTAATCTGAAAAATGCAGTGTAACTGAGATTTAAAATCATAAAGGGGAGGCTGAGTTTTTAAATAACAAAGAATGAATGGATTTAAGAAATCCTGAAATTTTTAATTCTTACTGAAATCTGCAAACTAAATACATGATTTTAAATACAAACTTAGTGAATCTCATAAAATTCGTGAACTAAGCGACTTTGACATTGGAAAAAGGTAAAAGTCAGTAGTATGCGATTTTTTTATCGAAACTGAATTTTGAAGTTTTAAAAATCTTGTGGGTACAGTTTTTCCCTTATTTTTGGGTTTATTTTTTTCATTTTTTCGGTTTATTACTTTTTTTAAAAAACCTTAGTATAATGTTTTAAAAAAATAAACTGAAACCAATATTTAATCAATTAAACGAAACGGTCACTGCATTAAAACTTCATCCAACCGTTTCGATTATTCTGTTAATAAAACACAATTGATTATAGAATTTTAATAATAACACATCTGACTCTCTCTCTCTCCTCGCGCTCTCTCTTTCTGCTCTCTTTGTCACCCCCGCCGGCGGCCGTCGCCGTCGCCACTAACCGGCGCACCAACAATCACCCTCGATTCCTCTCGGTAATCTTTCTCTCATCGTCCCTCGCTCACTCTGCCTCCCTCGTTCTCGCACACAACGGCAGCGACCTAACCCTAATGCTGCCGCCGCCGCATAACAACCATCACCGCCGCTTAAAACCCTAATATCAGGTTTGTTTTTCTTATCTCGTTTTTACATTTCACGAGTATTTTGATTTTAAGGTCTGGTTCATGAAAGGGTTTTGAAGGTAAGGGTTTCAAATGGTTTTCAGATCTTGTTAAGGTTTCTTCTTCTCGATCTTGTTCTTTTCGAAGGTAAGGGTTTCAAATCACAGGCTTCTTTGATCAGATCTTGTTCATGATATGTATGTGGTTAGGTTGGGTTTTTGATTTTCGAATCTCGTTCACGAGGATTTTGATTTTAAGATGTGGTTCATGAAAGGGTTTTGAAGGTAATCAAATAGTTTTAAGATCTTGTTTAGGTTTCTTATTCGCCATCTTGTTCTTGATTCACCGTTGGTTTTCAAGGGTTTAGATTTGTTCATTTAGGGGTCTGGATTTTTTTCATGATCGGTAATGGAATGGTTTTCAAATCCGCTTGGTTTTGCTTTTGTTTTTCAATTTAGAGTTTGTTCAAATTTAGGGTTTTTGATTTCCAGGTTTGTTCAAAGTTATAATTATGTGGTTTTTAGATATGTGGTTTGTTCAAAGTTATAATTATGAGTTGTCTAACAAAGATGTTCAACTTTTAGATATATGGTTTTTGTTTGATTTATTCCCATGAATTCCTGTTTTGTTTTGTTGTTATTCAGAATTTGTCTAAGCCTTTTCCACATTAAAATTTTCACCCACCAAAACATTAACATCATGACATTGCAATTGAAGATTCAAACTCAAGACATTACGTGAAAATGATGAAGTTCTATGTGATCTTGTTCTACTTGGTACCTCCGAACCACAAGGAGTCTGCCATATGGAGGTATATTTCCTCTTGTAATTTCTTGATGATATCTTCTATGATTTCTTACATGTTGCATTTTTAGCCTGTCCTGATTAGCTTGGGTAAAATCCTTACTGTTATCTCAAATATTTTAAAGTTATATCTTTTAAAAATCTCGTATGACTTGCAACATACATACTACATAAGAATAAAAATAGAACTAAGAAACTAAAGTTATCACCATCATCATATAAATAAACCATCCATGTTATTAGATAATAATGAACCTACTTAACCACGAGTGTTTTATGGTCTTTTTTGTTTCACGGCTTTCCTTGTGTTCGGTCTTAACGTTCCATCACATGTGTTTGAAACTTTAAATCTAGGTTTTGTGATATTAGATATTTAGGTTTCCATTATATGTGTGTTTATGAACTTAGATTTCGATTTATGGTTTTGAATTTAATGATGTCATTACTTGATCTTCAACAAACGTTCTTGAAATTGATTTTCGCTTACGAATTTTCATATACAAGTGGTTTTTAGGTTAAAATCTACCAGATGCTGACGCTGACGCAGACTCTGATGCAAATGCACGGATTGCTAGAGCTAATGCTAATTCACGTGCTGATTGCTTAGCTAGTGCAAAGGCTCGACATTCTGGGTGCTTGACACATCGCTCATGCACATGCTACCTGATGCAGTTGCTAGTTCACATGATGACATGCAAAGCACATGATGGTAACCTCTGATGCTCATGCTTTGCTATTGCTAATGGTGCGGCCAATGCACAAGCATCCGATGCGGATGCGGATGATGCAAAAGCGGATGCGGATTTAGATGCCGAGCAACGGTGAAGGAGGTATGTGTTTTATCTTAGGTTGTTTATTTCTCTGTGTCTTGTTTCTCTGGATTTTGTTTCTTTTAATCATTTCTACTGTCATGTTTATGTATATGGCTCTAATAGCTCGTATTGATTCTAATTTGACATGTAGTAAAGAAATAGATCACACGTGCTCTTCATCAGCAACTTCAATATCTAATCATGACAACTGCAACTAAATTTGGTGTGTTGGCTGGACTTCCTTGAAATGAGCTTGTGTATATCTAATCCAAACTTTCCAAAGACTGTGGAAGATTATTTGCAGCAGGTAAATTTCATTTTTTTTTGTTGGGTTGATTTTGATGGTTTTTTTATTGCCACCTCTGTATTTTTAATCTAATTTAACTTGCGAGTAATTTAAGAAAATTATAGTTTGCTTGGAAACTCGTCATTCACTTTGGTTGCTCTTGAAAGTAGGTGCGAATTGTGAAACACGGGAGCTACAACGGGAACTCGGTTATGGTTTCAAAATTCAGGTACGGTTCTATATCAGATTTGTTTTGGCTTATATATATACTAGTTTATAACACGTGTATTACATGAATAACTTTAATAAATATTTATTTTCTTAAAATGGTAAACCTAAAATTAAGAGAATTTAACATTAAGATAAAATTTAGAATTGATATGCCTTGATTCATTATAAACTTTAGATTAATATTTTATTTGAATTGTTTTAGATTGGAAACTTAATTTATTTTTAGTAAGAAAAATATAAATGTATTTAAAATTCAAATAATAAATTGACAAATGGTAAAAAGAGTATGATAATGTGATTCAAATTTATAATTAATTTATAATCTAATTAAAGTAGTTGATTAAGTTTATCATTAATTTTAGAATCCGTCCGACTTATCATCGACATTGGTTATTGTTAGTTTGAGTTTAGTTAAATTATCATTATCTTTGTTGGTTAAATTATTAAAGAGTTATTAATTGGATAATATTAATAAAAAAGAGTTTAATTAATATTGAATATATAATTATTTTTTTAAAGGTTTAAATTATTATTTGTTTTTGGAATTGATTTGATAAAGGTTTATTAATCGAACTAATTAAATAATAAAGTAGTTAGTTTAATTTGATCGATTAATAAATGGATTTGTTAATCATCAAATTACAAAGTCAACTTATCGTTTTATTGAGATAATCGTGTCTAGGATAGTTACGTTCGGGCTGGGTTGTTGGATTTTCCGAAAGGTGATAAATCGAAAGGATCCTGCCCTTCTCCCTCTCCCTCTCCTGACTGTCCTGTCTGGCCTATGTTTTGACAAAACCTTAGTTGTCTTTATAGTGACATTAATTCATAAAGCTACTAATTAATTAATTACTTTGAATCACCGTATATAGTTATTTAAATTTGTTATTGTTATGCATAGCCGAGCCAGCTAGCCATTTGTGCCATTTTTATTTTATATGGTATTGGGAGGCTTGCGTGCCAATTATTATCTCTTTTAGAATGTAATTTTAATTTTGAATTGTATTTATATTAAGTTTTTGTATTTTTAAATTTATTCGAAGACCGAAGATATCACGATGGATGACACGAGAAGCAAACAGAAATCATGAAGCCAGCTGTAACTTAGTGGATTTTTTTATTTCTTTTTGTAATTGTTATCTGTCCCTTAGGGTTGACCTTTGGTTCTCGAGTGCTCTTGAGAATCAAATTAGTGCTGGCAAGGCTAGTGCATTTTGTTTGTTGTTTATTATCGAACTGCGTGGTTGGCCGATATGCATGCATGTATAAACAACGTTTATAATTTGATTATTAAATTATTCAAATGTTTTTGAAATAAAAAAACTGGTCATTTATAAAAGTTTAAACCACATTTAAAATTTGACACGACACACATTCCATATAGTGACACTCACGCTAACCGGTCGTCACAAGTAGGTTAAGCTTTTGTTGGGTGCTTGTGACGTAAACTCGAAAGATGTGAGATGGGAACTGCGGATCTTAATTTAGAGTTGTGGTTTTAGGATGACCCACAAGAAGGTTGGCAGGATTTGAACCTACACGCTGACCATGCCTCACTACCGGCAACACATTAGTATCCCTTACAAGATAAGGCGGGGGTGAGGAAAAGCAAAAATGAGTCCATGCCACAACGATGCATAGGGAAAAAAATTTTCTCAATATTTTGGCTTGCAATAAAGTTAGGGTCTTGTTCCGGCAACTATTGATTCCATTACAGAACCAAACAATATTATTTCTTTAGTCCTATCTATCCACCTCTCTAGAGACAATAACTATTGTTGATAAAAAATATAAAAAGTTGTAATTATAAACTATAAACATTAACCATAAAAATAATTCTATATTAGTGAACATATTTTATAATATTTGAATTATTGTATTAAAATATATAGATTCTATTCCATGTAAAACTAAAACTTCAAACTATTTCAATAGAACATATTATTTTTTTAAAATAAAGGTTTATAAAAATAAAAATGTAGCTGATATTAATGTTTATTTATAAACTCAGAAGAACAATATTTATGACAACTAACAATATTATTTTTGTATTTTTGTATTTTTTAAAATATTAAAATTTGTATTTTGTATTTTTGAGTTATTGTGCATATGTAAAATTATTAAATGCCTAAATAAACATTTTACTTTCGATATTGAATAATATCGATATAATATACTGCATGGTCGTCTGTGTAAATTTTTTTAATGAAAAATAAACACGTAAATTTTTTTCGGATAAAAAAACATGACTGGTGTTGTTTTAAAAAGTATAAAATTCTCGTTTTTATGATATATTTTTATTGGATCTAATATTTAATCATATTAATGTTAGGGTAAATTACAATTTTCGTCCCTGCGCTTATATAAAAATTATGGTTACCGTCCTTTTCACGATAAAATAACAATTAAAGTACTTATAGTTAGCGTTTTGTTATGCTTTTGGTCACTTTCTCAAATATTTTTTTTTAGAAATGATGATTTTACCATTTCATTTTATTTCAATTTTGGTCCCTAATCAAAATATTTCTTTCATATTTTCATTTTCTTAATGATTTATTATTTATTTAATATATTATCTTATTATTACCATTAAAATTTAATTGAAGTAATAAATTATTTTGTATGTTTTATTTTCATTATTTATTTGACATTATTATTACTATTATTATTATTATTATTTTACTATAGTTTAAGTATTTACGTGACTAACCATTAGTAATTGAAAATAAAATGTATATGACTAAATTTAATTTATTGTATTGTTGTTAATTATTGTTATTAATATTGTTATTATTATTCTTACATATAATTTTTAATATATATTGAACTATATGTGTATTTAGTTTTTAAAAGGTATTTATTTATTTTATTACTTTTCATTTATAAAGTTTTTAACTATTTATACATTTAAATTATTTATCTTTTGTTTCTACCTCATATAAACACTTATAAATATGATCAAGTTTTTGTCCAAATTTATACATATCTGTAATACTTTATATATTTAGGGTGTATCATGAAAAAACCAACGTGTTTTCATGTTTTTTTTGCGGTTTTCGTACCTCCATGTTATTTTTTTTCCATAAAAAGTTCTAAAGTTAATTTTTTTTGGTTTAATGAAATTTGGAAATTAGATCCCGGTTTTTCAGTTTTTAAAAACCTGGTGCACTAATTATAACCGGGGCTTAATGTCCAAATTTCACCAAACCAAAAAGAAAAAAAATTAACTTGAGATTTTTTATGAAAAAAAAATAATATGGAGCGACGAAAACGAAAAAAAAACGTGAAAACATGTTGGTTTTTTTCATAATAAACACTATATTTTACTTTTATTCTTTTATGTTTTTATAACCGTCATATGTTCAGTATAATTTTAACTTAACGAAATATATTATTTAACGTATAATCCATTCTAATTTATTTATTTCATAAAGTTAATATTCATATAAATTATAAATGATTAATGTATTAATCCATTAAGCATAATAAAAACTACGTACAAAGTTATCATACATATAATATGTCAATTTTTTATATTTTGTTAACTTTAACTACCTTTAAACATATGCAGTTTATATACATATATATATATATATATATATATATATATATATATATATATATATATATATATATATATATATATATATATATATATATATAGACTAAAGATCTTTTGTGAACACTTTATTCGTTGTGAACATTATGAACAACTATAAAATAGCTTTTGAATCTTATGAATTTTGTTGAAAATATTACCGAACCCTTCTATTAACCTATTAATATATATGAATGATTATATGAATCTTAAATAGACACTTTTATGAACCTTTTAAATCATATGAATCATATTACAAACACTTGTTGATATATATGAATGATTATATGTATTTTTTTATTTGTTCACAACGTTCACAACGAATAACTTGTTCACAATGGATCCCATCCCTATATATATATATATATATATATATATATATATATATATATATATAATCAGGTTTATCAGCGTACCTATGAGATTCCAGTGTACCTTAATGTAAATGATTATTCACACGTATTTTTTTTAATAGACATGTATAAGACAACATTATAAGACTTTTTTTTTCCAAAAGAAGTAACATCATAAATTTTGTGAATGATATTCATATAAATATGCATTGAACATTAACATAATTTTTAAGGACACAGAAAATGTGAATCTATGTGAAATTCATATATCATGCGTATAACCTTAAATTAAACATGGTTATGTGAAAAAAAAAATTAAAAACGTTTTTTAAAGTTGGTACCTTCGGGTGCACTTGATTTCGAGAGATACTCTTCGAGTGCACTTGATTTCGAGAGATACTTATTTGAACCTGACTCTCTCTCTCTCTCTCTCTATATATATATATATATATATATATATATATATATATATATATATATATATATATATATATATATATATTTATATATTTATATATGTATGTATGTATGTATGTATGTATACATATGCTATGTACATACATATATATGTATGTATGTATTCTAAAATAAATCAAAACATATCCACTTAACAAATAAATAAATTAAAGATAAGTAAGTATTTAACTATTTATATGAGTAATATATAATATTAAAAAAGATAAATAAATTATATTTACCAATAGCTATAATTAAAAAAAATTAAAAGTAATAAAAGTTATTAAAATAAATGTATATATAGTTAAATAAATATTTTAACTTAATGGTGATACTAATAATAACACAACTTATTAATTTACAAATCTATATGTATAAAAATTATTTTAATTTAGTTCTTGTAATAGTTAATAAAGAAAGAACATATCAAATAAATAAAAATAATAATTAAAGACAACATATTAAAAATAATAATATTTAGTTAAATTAAAACAATAAGAAAAAAACTAAATATCAAATAAATAGTAATAGGATATAAGTAATTAAAATAATATAAAAAAGAAAAGTAATACTTATGGACCAAAACTGAATTTAATTTAGAAGGACAAAATGGTCATTAAAAAAATGATTGGTCAAAGGACTAAAAACATAACAAAAAGCTAACCATATGTATTGAATTGTAATTTCGACGTGAAAATGATTATAACAATAATTTATATATAACAACAGAGACAAAAATTGAAATTTACCCTTTATGTTATTTTAATTTTAATAAATATGATATTTTTTTGCTAAGACAAATCTTTTTGTTATTACCAATATTTGTTGATATATATGAATGATTACATGTATTTTTTTTATTTGTTCACAACAGATCCCATATGTGTGTGTGTGTGTGGTCAGGTTCTATGGAGAACCATATGCATCGAGAACCTAAAAAGAACCAACCACAACACTTAGATTAAATGATCAAATGTGCATCACACGATGCACGTATTTGGTATGCATAAAAGTATTTTGGGAAAAATAATATTCCTAGTCAAATAAAATTTAATTTTATATTAATTGAATATTCAATCAAATAATCAAACAATAAATGCTAAATAAATTAAATTAATTCACTTCCAAAATTACAAAAGCTAAACAAATTCGAAATTACAAAATCTAAACAATACGTGATGCATATAATATTAACCATTCAAATTCATGATGCATTTTGTTTATCGACGTCACCAACAATTTTCGGCCATCTTCTTGTTCGTCATCGTCAAATACAATGCATCTTCATAAGATTCATTTTCAAATACGATGCATCTTTATTGGATTCATCCGATTAATCTTCAAAGACGATACATTTCATCGGATTTATCTTCAAACACGATGCAGCTTAATCGGATTCATCTTCAAACACGATGCATCTTTATCATATTAATCTTCAAACACAATTCATCTTCATAAACACGATGCATCAGAGTCGTTTTCCATTAAAAAAATGCATAAAAAACGGCCAAACCTTCGACACGAGAAAAACGGATTACAATATTCTCGGTCAAAAGGTTGCATCATCGTCAATGGTCGAGATCATTGTCGGCCGGAGAGAGAAAGAGAAGGATATAGGCCGATAGAGGGAGAAAGACGTACGGAGAAATGGTGGAGAGGGAGAGAGAAAGATGACCGGAAACATTGTTGCATTATCATCGTCGAAACCATCATCGCCAGAACCGAAGCCGGAGCCGAGAGGGAGAGGGGGACGGTGGCCGGTCACCGGCCACATGAGAGAGTTCTAGAGAGGGGGGAGAGGGAGAGAGAAAGGGGGAGGAAATAGTGGGATTGAATTAATTTAAAGATTTGATTTCCTAATTTAATCATTCTTAATATAGAGGTTACTAAAATATAATTATTTATTAATTAATATTAAATATATTTATTATTTCTAAATTGTCCCTAATGCATATTTGGTTCTCAGAGGTCCCAATGCACCAGGTTCCCCATTGAACCTATATATATAGATTGAGGTTCAATTGAAATTTTTATGCATCTTGGAATCTATATGAACTTTTGTGCATCTTATAATCATTCAAGGGCGTTAAAGGGTATAAAGATAATTAGGATATTTAAATTAGGTAACTAAATCATCACATTTATCAAAATACTTATTTATCTTCTCCTTTCTCTCTCATTCACTTCTCTCTATCTCCTCCCATCTCTCCCTCTCTTTCGGCCTAATGGAGACCTCAACCACCGCCATCGTCGTCACCGCTAGACCACCGGTCAATGCCACCACGCCGCCGTTACCGTCTCCTCCCTCTCTTTATTGTCGTTGTCGGTGACCACCACCATGCATGGATCGAAATGATGATAAACCGATGATAAACACGAAAATGAACATCGTGATGTATTGTTTCGAATCCGGATGAAGATTCATGTTTAGAATTAAAGATATTGCATGGTCGGAATGTTCAAATTTAAATGAACATGAAGATGTTTAGTTTTAAATCCAGATGAACACAAAAATGAACGATGATGCATGGCAACTGATGATGAACAAGACGATGAACAAGATGAACGATGAATAACAGCGACAACCTGATGCATAGATAGATGATGAACGTGGTTGATGAACGATGAACATGATGATGATGCATAACAGCAGTAACACGATGCATAGATTAACGATAAACACGATGATGATTTACCGTACGCAGATAATTTCATTCAGTGTATATCCTGACGTTTCTGGGTATAACCGACATTCCAAAAAACCGCATGCAGAAAAAAGTGAATGAGATGAAATGTTCAACGATCGGTTGCGCGCCTATAAACAAGTCTATGGTAATATTGATCTTAATGTAGTATAATTGGAGTGATAATTTATACAAATTTGTTATTCTTAAGGTGTATTAAATAATATTGTCAAATAATTGTTTAATTATTTAAATCATTCAATAATCATTGATTAATGATTTAATCATAAAATTTCTATTTTAATTATTAACAATCTATCATTAATTAATCATTATTTAGTTTTAAAAAATTATAAGTTTATAAATTATTATATAGTCAAATAATCAATAATTACATAATGATTAAGATAAAAGGTAATTAGAGTGGAGTGTGTAATTAGCATGTGAGGGGGTATGGTAGGGCTGTCAATAGATGGATTGGATTGGATTTGGATCATGATCCAACAGATCACCGATCCAATTAAGTGGATCATGGATTTGATCCATTAGCCAATGGATTATGATCTGATCTATGATCCAATTATTTTGACAGATGGATCATGATCTAGATTGACCCATTTAATTTTTCAATTTTCAGCTATCATCCATCCTACCCTACCCCACGACCCACGTTGACCTACCCCTCACTGCTCATTCCCACTCCTCAACCTACCCACCCCTACCCTACCTACCTCCTATCCTTTTCCAATCATCTTTCCTCCTACCTACCCTACCCTACCAACCCACCCCTACCACGCATTACCTCCTACCTACCCTACCCTACCTACCCCCTACCTTATTACCCTACCCCTACCTACCTTACCCACCTACCTACCTACCACTACCTACCCTACCCTACCTACCCTACCCATACCCACCACCACCCCACCTACCTTACCTTATACCTACCCTACCCCTACCCTACCCTACCCACCCCTACGCCTTACCTCCTACCTACCCTACCCTACCTTGCCCTACCACCACCACCCCTACCTTACCCTGCCCCCTATCCTTCTCCAATCATCTTTCCTCCTACCTACCCTACCCTACCCACCCACCCCTACCACGCCTTACCTCCTACCTACCCTACCCTACCTACCCCCTACCTTATTACCCTACCCATACCTTATTACCCTACCCCTACCTACCTTACCCACCTACCTACCTACCCCTACCTACCCCACCCCTACCCACCACCACCCCACCCCTACCCATCACCACCCCACCAACCTTACCCACCCACCTACCCTACCCCCTACTCGTACACGCCTTACCTCCTACCTACCCTACCGATCCACCCCTACCACGCCTTACCTCCTACCTACCCTACCCTACCCTATTCCACCCACCACCACCCCACCTACCCCCTAACCTACCCTACCACCTACCTTACCTCCTACCTACCCTACCCTACCCTACCCCCCTTACCTCCCTATCCACCCACCGCTACCCCAAAACCTTACATCCTACCCTACCCCTTAGGGTAAGGGGTTAGGTAGGGTAGGAGGTGAGGGTAGCGGTGGATATGGGGTAGTGGTAGGGTAGGATAGGGTAGAGCAGGGTGTAGGGTAGGTAGGAGGGGTTAGCAGCAGGTGGATAGGGTAAGCGGTGGGTAGAGTAGGTAGGGGTAAGGTAGTGGTAGGTATGAGGTATGGTAGGGTTAGATAGGGGCAGGGTAGCTAAGGGTAAAGGAGGTAAAGTAGGTGTGGGGTAGCGGTGGGTGGATAGTGGGTTGGTGGTGGGTGGATAAGGTAAAGCGGGGGCATGGTAGGGGTAGGGGGTAGGTAGGGGTAGGGTACGAGGAGGTTGGATAGGGTAAGCGGTGGCGATGGGTAGGGTAGTGGTAGGTAGGGGGTAAGGGTAGGGTAGGTAGGAGGTAGGTGGGTGGATAGGGTAAGCAGTGGGTATGGTAGGTAGGTTGTAGGGTGGGTAGGGGTAAGGTACGTAGGGGTAGGGTAGGTTAGGGGTAGGGTAGTGGTATGGTGGGTATGTGAGGTAGGGTATGTAGGTTGAGAGTAGGGTGGGGTAGGTGGGGTTGGGTGGTTTGAAGGTTTGGTGTTGTGAAATAAATTAATATCTATTTTTTTAAATTAATTGGATCGATCCAGATGGATCATGGATCGATCTATTTGTTGATCCAGATCCATGGATCAATTTTATTGGATCTTCAAATGGATTATTGGATTGATTTTTTGACCCATTAAACATAAAATTGGATTTGGATTGGATCGGATTTGGATCAAAAGTGATCCATTGCCAGGTCTAGGGTATGGGGATGGAATAGCCTGAATGAATTTCTGGATCGTAGACAATACACTTTCTATAAATAATATTTCAACAAATAATTAATACCAAAGACTACACAAAATTTACTTTGGAATAATCCAAATGTTAATATTCGTGTTTTTGGCACCAAAGCAAAACAAAGAATATATGTTTCTTCATGTGATTTCCAAAAAGACCAAACAATAGGTCCATTAATCTATTTTTACACACAATGATTAAATGATTTCTTGTTTTGGAGGGCAAATGATGATTAATTCTAAAGGAAGCTAAGTGTCAATATATAATACAAAGCTGTTATGGCCAACTTAAAGGAGATTAACCTGAAACAAACTTGTAGCATATACAAACCGGCTACACCATGTTACCCAACGTGTACGCAACACCATGTTATCTTATACAGTTATACGAGTCCATAACCAACGGCAACGAACCATATTAGCTCATGCTCATTCATATTTAAACTCATTATAAGCATAATTAATTAAGATGAACTCCTTTGATCTCTTGGAAAAACAAACCCCTTAGAAGTTATAACAAGAATCTTGCAAATTAAGGGGGCGTTTGGTTCGTGGATTTCCTGGGATTTGCCTTTAAAATCCTGTGTTTGGTTCACAGATTTCAGTAAGGATTTAAAATCTCAGGATTTCATAAATCTCTTCCTTCTTTGTAATTAATGATAATGCAGATTATTTGACAAAATCCTGACAAATGCAAATGCTGCATAATGCAAATCCTTTGAAAAATTGCAAATCCCAGAGTAAAAAACATGCGAACCAAACGCCCGCTAAGTTTATAGTGTGTGTATTTTGGCGGAGGTCTATATATGTGTACAAATATAGGATAAGAAGAATATATAAAAGAAAAGGGGTCAAGCTATACAACAGTAATCTACTTTTGAAAATTTATCAATATGGTACGTCTACTTTTTTAAATATCGATATGGTACCTGTACTTCAATTTTTCATTCCGATATGACCATATTTGTAATAGACCCCTGTTTTTCATACCATTAGAACCCTGTTTCGTATGTTTAAAACCGGGCTGTATTATGTAGAATGACCATATCGATGCAGAAAATTAAAGTACACGTACCATATAGACAATTGGAAAAGTAGACGTACCATATCAATACATTTTCAAAAGTAGGTTGCTATTGTATGACTTTAGGCCAAAAGAAAAACGAAAAAAGAAAAAGAAAAAGAAAAAGAGAGAAGATGTTAAGAGTCTGGTAGGTTAATTAGTATAAAGAAGATTAATAATTATTGAATTTGAATATCTTTTTTATATAATATACAAGGAATAATATGTTTTCTCGAAATTAATTATAGCTTCAATTCATCTATCTCTTCAAGTAAACATTAGATAAGTACGTAGTATATATTGTGACAAGAGATATATATTACTTTAAACATGATTTTCTTTCTAATACATAATCGATAATAAATATTACGTTACTCGGTTACTATATATATATAATAACAGAAGGTGCTAAATAAACATCATAGGCGATGATCAAACATCCCCATGCCACGTATTGGGGACTGAGACTCGAACTCGGCTCGAAAAAGAAAGTAAAACAAATCAAGCATGTTTAGCATATCGGATGCCGATCAACCTGACATCGTCAATGATCGGACCACAAAGAGAACCGTCTGTCTTCATCTGATAAAATGTACTCAAGAACCTAATCCTTGTGCGCGTTGTCACGGCCTTGAACTTAAGAACTGCCTGTTTAAACCCACCCTTGCCTTTCGATTGGTAGGGTACCCTAAGAGTGTTTTTACCCGCAAATGCCTCTACCATCATCGATCCCTCGCAAGCGTTGTTGGCATCTCCTACCACGAAAGAGAGCGCATATACCTTTCCTGGAATGGTCTTGACAACCTGAGCAATCGCACTCTCTTTTCCGGCAATTAGTTCTACCGCTCTTTTGCCCTTAGGCACGGCAAAATGTTCTGAGTCCAAGTACTTCACGGCCTTTAATGATTCAATCATCCAACCGGGTAGTGGGGAATGATCGTCCTCGATGTTGGGAGGGATTAAAACTCCCCCGACATCGGTCTTGGGTAACACATATGGACCCTCCTCGAAATCTCCATTCTTCAACATGTTAGCTGCAATTCGCAAGAGTGACAACGTACAATCAGATCATCATCATCATCATTATTATTTTGCATTTAATAAGGGCATCCTTGTTTACCTCTTAATGAAATCATTAAGAGATCATGTTACATTTGAATGACTTCTTAATGATTCTGTTAAAAAGTAAACAAACACCCTCCAAGTGTAACAAAAAAAAATGATTTTAATTCTTACTGTTGGTTCTTCTTGGGGGGAATAAGGCCTTTAGTGCAACAGAATCAATAAGCGGTCCACAAGCAGGGTCTTTCTCGACACTTGGGTTATGGATCACGATCTCAATCTCATTGGCCTCGGCCACAAACCCCCACGAGTATGTGTCCCAGCCATTGCTACTATACATGGTTTGCATCGGCAAGATTCCCCAATCGTTGGGCTCCGAGTTTGGTGACACAGACACGTTCAATTTTTCTTCTTGGGCACATGTTCTAGCCACGTTAAATGTGACGGAATAAAACAAGCCTTTCTTCACATTCACCTTTGTCTTAATCGACGCATCCTCTCCTAGCCTCACCGCGTAAGCTCCATCGGGTACAACAAGCAACATGTCTCCTTGTTTTTGGCCACTTTTTATGTACTCAACAAACCCTGTGAGCTCCCAGTTTGGTATAGCCTTTGGATCGATCACTCTTGTGCCCTTCATCTGTGAAGGTTTCGGGCCATATTCGAATTGACCGTTTGGCAATATTCCTGAAATTTATGAAAATATATATACATGTTAGTTAGCACACAATATATGATTCTGTTTTAACGGTCGTTTAGATGGTAACTTACCTGTTTCAACACACGCAGTTAGTCATAATTGGCAAAATTATATATTTATTTATATATCCTTTTGTTCATTCTACATAGCCTTGGTAATTTTTTTTAATAATGAAATGATTATAATGTCTAATTCATGAAAATAAGTAAATACAAGTTGGCAAACTTTATGTCTGCTAGTGGAACACATATGTCATTGGAAAGTGTTGGTACTGTTGTCACACCTCATGTGTCACTTCCTGATGTGTATTATGTTCCTAAACCTGGCTCTGATACCATGATGACAAACATATTACCGAATGATTAAAGAGTTTATTATTCAAAACAAAAGAAGGATAAAATACAATCTATGAAAACATAAAGGTTATCTTTATATATAGAGCTAACTAAAACCCTAAAAGCTTGATAAAACACAACAGTATAAAGAGATCCACGTACTATTATTAAAAGCAAGAGGGTCGGTGATAGTACGAAGTGACACTTTAAAGTATATATATCTTACTAATGCCTATAGTTAGCATGTGTTAAAGGGACCAATTACTTTTTTCCACTAATTTTTCTCCAATAGCGACAACATGCTATGCCTATCATGTGGATTGTCCAAAGATCACGTGATGAATTTACTCGATGTTTTTTCCCCAAAATTTTAGAAGACGAAAACATGACATGATTGGATAACATGTTCACCGAACAAAAATTATTGATATGTTTAAAATATAAATCTAAAGATATGTCTACGATATGATGATACCAAAAATATTCAAATTAATGAAAGAAATAATAAAATTTTTGTTAATCACAAATTCACCATTCCAGATGTGTCTATATAGAAATATAAGTTCAAACTATTATGGGATGATTGGATTCTTGATCATAAGAGTTCGGTCACATGCTATTTAGGTTTTACATCATCCTGATACTACGTACATCAGAGCGTCTCCATTGGTTAATTGGAAAAAGCAAGGTTTGAATAATGTGACAAAAAAAAGATTTGAAATGTGACAAATCTTTTGATGTAAATAATGTGTTATTAATAATACTAAAAAACCTAACATAAAATATTTTTTCTTCAAAAATAATGATTTAAAAAATAATGATAATAAGACAAAATAAATAATCGTATGATGAGTGATGAGTCAATATTGATTGTACAAATTACAATAGTACACAATGCAACCATGCCATCATGTGGCCATTGCCCACTTAAATAAGAGACAGGTTTTAGCAAATAATTAATGGGGCACGATCTCTAGTTCTCTACTTAATAATGTGATACCCCGATTCTAGGAATATCGTTATTCATTCATTACCTTACATTTTCAATTTTTTTTAGAATTTATTATTATTATTATATAATTTTTGGGTTAAAAATGTTTTCTTTGTGAAGTTATAAATGCGAAATTACCAATATGTCGATATTAAGCTTATAATTATCTAACATTTAAAAACTTTCTGAATAAACTCACTTTTTCTTATAATTTTTGTATATGGGCTATTTGCTTTTATCACCTCTATTTTTAAGCAGTATTGTATTCGTTCTTATTTATTTATTACACTTGATCAATTCAAATAAAATCAATTTATTTCATAAAACAATCAATTAATTGTGGGTGTAAAACTGTAAGTCATTAATAGAAGTAAAAGATGATAAGTTGAGAGACAAAAATATAAATCTCGTCATCACAAAAAATCAGGTTTCTTTGCTTAACTATAATAATCAGAAAAACATTTTTAATATTGATTAGAAAAACCTGTTTTGGAATTATGCCCATTAAACAATCATATACCACTTTATTACATACACTCTCTACCCAATTCTTTTCCTATGAACATGTTTCATTTTCAAAACACATAAAAGAACCATATAGATTTTCTCTTTCTTTTGATCTGTTTCTGTTTTGTAATCTTTCTGCTAGCTCTTTTGTCTTTAAATTTTACGGGTGTTTTTTTTGGTTGTGATGGCATCGCATCGCCGAAGCTCCTAGAAATGTTCTATCTTGTGTTCAAATTTTTTTTTTCTATAAACTCTATGATGATTTTTTTTTTTTTGCCTTATAAAATAAATTTTAAACCCAAGAAATTTACAAATATAACCCTCATAACCTATGCACACGTGAAATGGATACGGGCATTGATATGGGAAAGCGTGGCCAGTGGTCAGAACGGAGGATAAGCTATTCTTCATGTCATGTGCCTAGACCGTATCCATAAAATGTATCAAAACAATAACAATTATTGGGATTTTTTTTTTTCAATCTCTTTCTAACATTTTTAACATTTCCTGGAAAAAAAAAAGAACAGGAAACTAAAAATTTTTATTTTCCTGGAAAATTGAAGATGGAAATTGGAAAAGTAAAATAAAAAATTCCACCACCTAAATCAATAACAAACAGAAATCATATTTAAATGTATGGCTAGTTGTCATGAAATTCCCAAAGATTTGAAAAATATATCATATTTATTCCACATTTATAGCTTTGGGGTTGGACCACCCCAGACTAGTAGCATGATGTGCTTGTATCTTACAATTTACAGTTTTGCAAGGCAAAGTGTGTCTTTCAAAGTGCATTTGGTTTTGTGTTATAAACTGGATTATTAGCTTATTACGATACAATAACGCAAATAATTGATTTAAAGTGTTTGGATTGCATACTTTAATAAGTGATTATTTGCGTTTAACGTTATTCATACCACACTTTTTCATAAGAAAAAAATGTAGTTTTTTTGCTTAATAGATGATTATTTGGTCATTTTACAAGTTAAAACGCAAATCCAAACACTTTAAAATTTGATTATTTGATAATTATAATAGTAAACAGCAGAAGCTAAACAAAAACTACGTTTCCAACAGCGCTTTTGGTTACAACTATTGTCTGATTAATGATTTCCAACGCTACAACACTTTTTCAAACGCAAATCCAAACACCTCTGGTATGTAATGCTTAGAAAAATCGTTATGTTTTGGAACGTTATAATCATGAATAAATCCATAGTAGTTGTTAAAGGGATATAAATAATCCAGGAATTAATGGTCACTGGTAGCTGAGATGTTTTAAGAGCATGAAAGAATTATATGTATACACCATATTTGGATATTTTTTTGGTTTATCGTTTATGTTATTATTCTAATGAAAATATGAAACAAGTGATTCGATCATCAAATACTCAAACATATATGTGTTATTTATGTGAATGTGGGTAGGTTAAATCATAAACATGTGTACTCATTTTGAAAAACAGATTCAAATTTAAAGCACACATTCCAACACAAATGAAATCATTTCAGATTCATATTTATCATTCATCACCAAGGAGAATCGAACTTCATCAATCACCATAACCAAATCGTAATAGTTTGTTTACGTCGTAATAGAGGTAAACAAAGGCAAAATGGACCTATTAATGATTCGATTAAGAGGTAAACAAACAATGTCTAACATTGATTCATGTTTGACAACGAGGTGAGCTTGCATTTCCAGAAAGAAATAATTTTAAAATTTGGAATGGAAGAAACTCACCGTCAGTGAACGAGAGAACAGCATTGGAGGTTGCGCAGAGGAGCACCACCACTAAGATTGCAGAGAGCTTCTGCATTCTGTTATAGAAAGAGAGAAAGATAAAAAGATGAATGTGTTTCTTTCTAGTTTAGTGTGAATATGGATCAGGGGGGTTGCGCATTCATTTATATCTATTTCTGTCACTGGAAAAAGCCCATGAATTTTGTCATAATTACACATATTGCCACCGAAGCTTTCTTTCCATTCAGACATGTCATTTTTAGCAGGCCCCACATGCACATCTTCTTATCTAGTTTTAACCGCTGTTGCACCGATTTTCATGAAATATTTATTCCTAATTCATTTCTACGGCATGATGGGCGTTTGGTTCACAGATTTTTTTTCCTGGAATTTACATTTTGTCAAATGATTTATATTATGCAACATTTGCATTTGTCAAAATTTTATCAGAGAATTTGCATTACTGTATAGGAAAAAATTTGTTAATCTGAAAAATACAAGGCATCTGAAACTTAAAAATCCTAGGAAGGAGGCTGAGATTTTAAATAACAAAGAAGGGAGAGATTTAAGATTTCTTGTGATTTTAAATCCTTAGTGAAATTTGCGAACCAAACAAAATATTTTAAATGCAAATCCTCGGAAATCCGCAAACCAAACACCCCTGAGTATTTTCTATCCCAAAAAAGCATATAAAATATATTTTATTTTTGTATCAATATATGCATATTTAATTAATGTGTTTAACTCGATGACAATGCTTCTAATAATTATAGGAACTGAGTTATGTAGCAATCCGAGTCCTACAAAAATTGGTTAAATTAAACCAAAAACCATAAAATCATGTTGGATTCGTTTTACATGTAATCACGGATATAAAAAACGTGTATGAACAATGCTCCAATACATACAACCAGTCAACAACAACTACAACAATAAATCATGAATAGCAAAGCAAGTTAAAAACTAATAACACTCGGGTCATGTTTGTTTTTTTGTGGAAAAACAAGGGTTGATTATGAAAAAAAAAAAAAAACAAAACTTTTCTGTAAACCGGATTGGAAAAAATAACTTGAGGATTTTTTTAGAAAAATAATTAATATCCGTCCATGCAAAATTTAAAAAGAAACCCTCCTTCAACACATGTAACAAACAATATAGTTACATTTACTACTTTTAATATTAGTATCACGTAAAAAAAATTAAGTATTAATTATAGTATTGAATCTTAAAAATTAAATACAAAAATCATATTCATCCAATTTCAATTTCTTATATTTGATAGGTTTTTGAAAGAATAATATGGGTATAATTTTCAAAAACATTGTATGTAGGATGAGCTCGGCTCGATAACTCAACGAGCTTTCAAAATGTAGGATCAAGCTCAGCTCGAGAAGTACACGAATTAGGCTTGAGGTTGGCTCAAAAAGCTCGAATTACTATAACCATTTTTGAGTTGTTTTTTCGGTATACAGGTTGAGCTTGAACTCCATAAAAATCTCAGGTCGATACTCGGAAAGCTCGAATTACTTAGTAAAAGCTCGACTCAATATGTATGTAAATGCTTGATACTTAAGTTACTTGAAAAGCTCAACGTAATATGTATATATATTGAAGGCTCGAAAAGCTCGATGAAAGCTCGAGTCGAATCATTTAAAACTCGAGCTCGGCTCGTTAATTTTTTCGAGTTCGAGTTTTCGGACTCTCGATAAAGCTCTGCTCGTTCAAGCCGAAATCTCGAGCTGCTCGATAAAAGCTCGACTTGTTTACAGCCCTATGCAAGAGTCTAGTAATTTAATAATAAATTCTAGAAATTAAAAATTACATATAAGCATTATTAAGAAAGTCAATGTAAATTCTGAAAATAGACGGAACGCATCAATTAAAACCTGTAACTAGTTTATACTTGATCGATCTCAGATATACCTCCTCCTGCTGGCGCTTTTCCACAACATGTGACCCTAATTAATTTTTCTTGATTTCATCATTATATATTAATGAAGTAGAAAAGAAAAGCAACCACAACGATATATATAGAAAGTCAAACGTTATGAATATCCATATTAAATAATTTTTCTTGATACTCATTTGATCCTTATTTATTTAACCTGGATAGGTTAAGTATCAATTTTTTTAACGTCAAACTATCTTACTCCTACACCATCTAAATTCAAGTTGCCTCCGACGAGAGTCGAACCCGTGACCCATCACTTACATATTCACACTCATACCAAATGGGTTAAACCCTATTGGTAACTTATGGTACTAATCTAAACGAATTTTTTTTGTAAAACCTTTTTTATATCCATGTGTATAATATACACACACATGTATAAAATTTCATGATTTAAAGTTCTGTAAATGTATCAAATGACTATATGAAATTATGAATGGATGAAATACTATATATACGTTTACTTATTCACATAGTCATTTGATAGATTTACAAAACTCAAAATCATGTAAAAATTTATATATAGTTAATTGTATAATGTTAATATACATATGATTATGAACATCGTTTTGTTTAGGTTGGTACCTCGAGATACCCTACTACTCCTATCTATAGTATATATTAAGTATCTATATATATACAAGGTTAGTCTTAAATTATATATATAAAATCAAGGGTTTATTATATCGGAAGCTCAAGTGCATCCTGAGTTTATAAAATAACATATTTGTATAAAATATATACATTTATATAGTTATATTTATCCCAAAAATGATTGCATCACAAAAGTCTCTTGGAAAGCAAACCAAGATGGCCAGATCCATGCAGATGCAGCTGAACCTTGGGAACCAATAATAAGAATTTGCAGATCGACCAGAAGTTCCAAAATAATAAGCTTGTCGTGTGTTTTAAATGGACCCTCTTCCCATACTCATCCATACTTTGCCTCTTTTTTTTTTAAAAAAAAAAAACCTCCTAAAATAAAACAATGATCAATTTACAAAATTGTCTTTCATTCGAATTTCGTTTTGCGATTATCTATCTATACTAATAAAAATAAATATACTTAACTTTTATGAAGCCACGTGTAATCATCATGAACCGACACGTGGCATTTATAGATTTAAAAAACAATAAATAAATTTTAACTAAATCTATCCATATCTAATATAATCTACTTTTAAATTCAAAACATATTAAATCATTATAATAATAATATAATATAATATAATAAAAGTTTAAATTATTTAAAATAATAATTACTATTCATGTATGTGTAGAATTTTACAAAATTAATAAGTCATAATAAATAATAATATCATTATTACATATTTTGTTTAAAAATAATATTTATATCTTTATCTTTTAGATTACTATATTTTATATTTATAAAAAGTATCCGTGTAATACGCGGGTAATTATATTTTATATTATAAAAAGTATCCATGTCATACGCGAGTAATAAACTAGTATTGTATTAAATAGTTACTTATGTCTTTCTAGGAATATGTTTACTAATTATTGATAATTTTAAAATGGATAATTACTAAAATAGCCAAAAATAACACTCAATTATCAAGTTTTAGTCAAATAATATCAATCTAACCAAAACAGCCACACTTTACGTTACCACATTTACGTGATAGTCATCATTTACGTGATTTGTACATTTTATTAATATTTTAATGCATTACGTTACAAAAAGTGTTTGGTAACGTAAAGTAATGGTACTTTACGTTACCAAAAGATGTTTACCATGAAATGACAAGCCACCTACTTTTTATTGGGAATGAGCAACATTTAAATTTGGTAACGTAAAGTACAACTACTTTACGTTACCAATTACCTTTTGTAACGTAATGCATTAAAATATTAATAAAAAGTACGGATCACACAAATGTGATAACGTAAAGTGTAGCTATTTTGGTTCGATTTATATTATTTGGCTAAAACTTGATAATTGTGTTATTTTTGGCTGTTTTAGTAATTTTCTCATTTTAAAATATGTAAATAGGAAATATGTGTTGTTAACCCATGATGATGAAAAGAGGAAGAATCTCTCGAGTCAAGTGACATGATTGATAACTTAAATTAATAAATCATCGTTTGGTTTCTTTTAGGAAAATAAACCCATCCGTCATTACTAAAAAGCCCTTCATCTCCCGTTCTCACATGTCCTTTATATGCGCTTGTCGCCCAACCCCATTTTTGTCTTTTCACGTTCCATTATTTAGGTTTAACTATACGCAAAGAATAATTAAGCCCTCGTGCATGGCATTTGGGTCGGCTTCCTCCCTCGCTCCTTAATTGGCCTTGTTTGGGACAACTTTTAATCACATAATAATAATTTTTTAAATATAATTTTAAAATAACCCTTTTATTTATGTTTTAAAGTTTGATAAACCCCTAATTTATCTATATAACAAAAAAATATCAAATGTTACGTGTCACATCACGGTTCATCGGAAAAGATAAATACAAATTATTATATAAAAAGATAAATAAAATTTATTATTTTTAAAAAGATAAAAAATACACTTTACTAAATTTAAACAAAACATTCAAGTTGGAACACGTTTGCTATTAAAACCCCTTTTTAATCTATAAATATTAATTTGTAATAAATATATAAGTATTATATTATATATCAACTAAAATCTCAATTTATAACATTTCACTGTAAAAGATAAAATACAAATTATTATTTAAAAAAAAAGATAAATACAATTTTTATTTTTGAAAATATAAATATACTTTCTTTTTTAATTTATAACTAATAAAAAATAACTACAATTTATTATTTTTGGAGAGACAAATATACTCTATTATTTTTTTAATCTATAAATATTAATGTGTAATATATACATGGAAATTTGCGTAAAAAAAACCCTCAAATTAGAACATGTTTGCGATTGGAACCCCCAACCATTTTTCGTTCCACAAAAACCCTCAACTACCTGAATTAAGCTTATTAAAATAATGTGTTTTTTTTAATGAATTACAAGTTGATGATTTGTTGCAATCTGCTGAGCAACCATTCGTCTCCAACAATTATTCTCTCCAGCAAACTCACGTGTCTGTATTTTATGATTTAAATCTACATTTCTTTTTTATTTCTTTGTTCAAATCTGTGTTTATTTGTTGGAATTTGTTTTTTCGGCAAACTTTGGTAGTCACTGATGACTTGTCGACGATAACTTGTGACTTTCAACCGGTTACAACGGCTAATATATATTTTCTGTGAGATTTTAACAGTTGGGGGGGGGGGGGGTTGTGCAAGATGATTGGGGTTCATATCACAAAAATGATCCCAATTTGAGGGTTTTTGGTACATATATCCAAAAAATATATAAGTCTAATATTATATATAAACTACAATATCAATTTATGTCAATTAAAACATATTTTAAAAATAAAAAATTTTAAAAATCAATAAAAAACAACTACTATTTATATCAATTCATAAAGTTAGAAAAACAATGTTATATACATTATATATATACTCTTTATTAAAAATATCCACGTAAAATGTGTGTTATAAACTAGTTAAGTAATAAAAATTTCAAAAAATAATAATATTTTTAGAAGTGTCAACGAGATCTTAAATATAAGAGTTAAGATCTTAATAAATCAAAGTGTACTGATATGTTACATAAACTTTTTTTACATATACGGTACATTTACTTTAGTTTTTTATATATACCATATATATGTGTAATAAAAAAGGTTCGTGTACCACACATATACACTTTGAAAATACACTGGTATTGTACGACGTTAATCTTAATTATACGGTATAGTTTGTACACAATGGTTTTTATTTGCATATTATACATTCAAAAATTATTATTAAGGTAATCATTTAAGAAAGTTATTACTTGTAGATGCTTAAGATTTTAATATATATATGCATCGATAACAATGGTTGATTGAATAGATATAAATAGATATAAACGGTCAAATTTTATTTATACTTTAAAATTAACTCACTAAGATAAAATAAATATAAATCTTTATTTTCTTATTATGTACGATTTTATTTCTTGTTTATTTATGAAAAACATACACAAGTAGTTTCTGAAATATTAGTAATTTGGTTTACAATATTGGACATAAGTTTTTATATGTTATGAACTTTTCGTTAATTCATTTTAACTAATTAGTGACATTTTACGAGAAAAAGAAAGAAAGAAAATCGTAAGTTACACAATTTTAATACAACAAAACAAGTCTTTTGCGACGACAGATTATCATCAAAATAACATTCATTTTTGTTGAAGAAAATTTGTATTTATTTAGATGATAAATATTCAACAAATAGTTAATAGAAATCCTTGCTAATTTATAAACAGATAAAGAATTAAAAATTAATTTTACTTTGAACTGAGAAAACACACGTCAAGGACTTTAATAATGAATTGAACATGTTCTGATTCAGATTTTTGTTTTCTTTTTCTTTTATATTTCTTTCTATTTTTAATATTCGCTTGAAAATATTTTTATTCACAGTTTTAGTTATAATAAATGCATTTGGATCTAATAGATCGACTTCTTTATTTATATTTATATTAAATATACTTAATTAGAAATCTATAAACACTCTAATGCATTTACAGATTATTTAATTGTTAAAAACTATTATATATCTGGATGTTGATTATAAGATCGGTTAATTAGGTGTACATGTCTGACGAATGAATAATTATTCGTCAAATCATAGTGTTTTTAACAAATATTTATTAAAATATAATACTTTTATTTTTATTTATCAAAAGAAAATAGTTTTAGTTATTTAAAAAATTGATTTTTTCAAAAATAGTATGTTTTGGTAAATAATATTCAATAGTATTATGGTTTAACAAAAAAAACTCAACGAAAGAATCCTTTCTTCCGTTAACGAATGAATCAGTAATATGATCGATCGTTAACTCCAGATTATCAGCTTATTACGTTATAATAACGCAAATAATTAGTTTAAAGTGTTTGGATTGCATACGTTAATAAGTGATTATTTGCGTTTAGCGTTAATCTTACCACACTTTTTCATAAGCTAAAAATTGTAGCTTATTTGCTTCATAAGTGATTATTTGGTCATTTTACAAGTAAAAACGCAAATCCAAACACTTTAAAAACTGATTATTTGATAATTATGATAGCAAACAGCAGAAGCTAAACCAAACACTACATTTCCTGCAACACTTTTTGTTACAGCTATTATCTGATTATTAGTTTCCAAAACGCTACAGCACTTTTTCAAACGCAAATCCAAACACCCTTTAAGAAGACAGTTGATTTTATGGAAATTTTAGATAAAAAGAATACATGGGAGATGGAATGACTAAAATACCCTTATGTGGCGTTTGGTTCACAGAATGGAATTCGAAGGAATTAGAATTTAGATTTTAGTTATTAATGTGGTTGATGTCAAAGATAGAAGATTATTTTTAGTATTGATTAGATATATAGATTGTATATATAGATAGTAATCTAAGGGGCTGATTGTTTGATTTTTATATTAAGTACTGTCTAGATTAAGTGACTGTCTGGATTAAGTTGACTGTCTGGATAAAAATTATAATGATTTGTTTTGTTTGCTGAATTAATGGTCTGAATGATATAAATATTTAATTTTAACTTTCTACTAAAAATAAAGACTACTTATTCTTATTGTTGAATAAAGTTTGAATGAAAATATTTATGTTACCCCGTATTTTCAAATTAACATAAATATAAAATTTTCAGTGATATATAAACCACAAGTTCACAACAAAAATATTTAGAGGTAATATGAACAAATAAATCATTTGCAATGTTTGTTGGTTAATAGAGAAAAAGAAAAAAGAAGGGAGACAATAAATGAAGAGAAGGGTAATATGAGAATTAGACTGAATGGGGAGGACATAGTAGGGGTGTTATTGGGACCAAACCCGGAACGAACCCGATTAGGATCGAACCCGAATGAAACAAATATATGAAACTGAGGACCGGACCATTTGAATGTTCTTGGTCCCGGTTCGGTCCTGGTCCCGGTCAAGGGTATTCGGGAAAAACCTGGTAGGACCAAACTAAGGGTGAATAGCAGCAAGGTGGCTCTGAGGTGGTATCTGGAAAAGGAGCTGAGGGTGTTAGCGTTCGTGTGGAATCTGATAGACACAGACAAGCAGGGACAGTGCTGGTGGCCGGGAAGAACATGCTGCTAAGGAATCTTAAAAGACAAGTTCACGATCGAAAGAGGATAAGTCTAAGATGAGGGAACACAAATTACTGGAAGGTGAACACAAAGAAAGTAACAGGGACAGAAATGCCAACACAAATATAGTCATTGTTTTTTATTAGAACACAACCATAGCACTCTTATTAATTAAACAGCAAGAACATATTGAATGGACAGAAATGCCAACATAGTCATTGTATTTTTAATCAAATTTGCATTTCGGTTCCGGTTAATTCCCGGACCGAACCCGGTTAGGACCGAACCCGAATGAAACATATATATGAAACCGAGGACCGACCATTGCTTGGAAATCGGTCCTATTCGGGACCGGGACTGGTTCGGTTCGGGTATTTGGTCCGCATATAACACCCCTAGGACATAGCTCCACTGACTTAACAATATGGCTGACCTTGTTTTTTTTTAATTAAGATTAAGTTTCAACCAAACATGTGAAAAAGTCTGACTCAATTAAGTAATGTGGTTAGGTCAGCCTATTAAGTCACAATCGAACACCCTTAATTCATGTATAGGTTGGACTTAGATTCATGTACAAATTGGAAAAAAATGTCAAAGTCTTATAAACAATGAAATTTGATGGAAAATACATAATATTTAATCCTTTACATTAAATCTTAAAAATTCTAAACAAGGTAAATTTAAATTCCAATTCCATTACACGAACCAAACGCTACGTTATAAACGGGGGGATAGAAAAGGCAGGCACATGGAGATTGAGATGAATGTTGGGTAGATGAAGCACAAGGAAGATGTATATCTGGTGGGGGTAGCCATCTAATTAATTAATTAAGATTTATAAATAAATAAATAAATATGGAGATCGATCATGTTTGTTTGTATAATGAAATAATGAATTGAATGGATTGAAGGTGAAGGTGGAGTTTGTCCCATGGACATGATTTATCAAACATTCAGAATAATTCATTCTTACCCTTTAATAACTCCCCAAGATCTGATTTCTGACCAACCTCCATGTGATCCATCCTATGTTATTATTATTATAATTATTTACACTTCAACCACAATTCTTTTTATTTTTTTTCCAATTACACTATTTATTTACTACATCTTTTTTTTTTTTAAAATTTTAGGGCGTGTTTAGTTACCGAAAATTTTTAAAATTTTCATCTCACTTTTCAATAAAAATAAAAACTTATTTAATTAACAACAATTTCATTATTTTTCATTTCAAATTTTAAAATACCACTTTACATATTCTCTCTCTTACTTTTTAATCATCTATCCTATTTTTCTTATTTTATAATCACCCATCTTTTTTTTAAACTAAAATTTCATTATCTAAACAAGTTTGCACTTTTCATAGAAACTTTTGTTTTTTTCTAAAAACTATAACTTGAAAACTGAATTGAAAAATGACTAGTTTTCGTTAACTAAACGCAACCTTAGGATTCAAGACCAAACATTAATATCAAACTATTTCAAATGACATAACAATATAAATTTTAAAATAACATGCTTTAATTTTTATTAAATTTAATGATGCATTATTATTTACTATTTTTATTATCATCAAATTGTGATACATATGAAAAACGTTTAGCAATAAACATAGAATAATTATTTGTTAATAATTTCATTAACATATAAAGAAATAACCATTTTAACGCATTACTCTTTTTAGAAATGACAATTTGGGTCTAAAAACATGCAAGCGACTCAAATTAAAGAAAACCGATTATATGCATCATTTTTTAAACATGTTAAATAATAATTTAAAATGTTGTATTAAACAAGTTTCTTCTATTACAAATTATTTGGATAGTCCTTCCATTTATATGTTTTTGAGTAAATTACTCCATTGATCCTTTAAGTTGATTTATTATAAATGGTTCAGTCTTTCAACTTTTAAAATTACTCTGATAATCCATTAAATAAAAATTTTTAACACCAAAGATCTTTTATTCAAATGAATGTTTGGAGGAACGTGAAGACATTTAAAATTTTCCGTATGAATAAATTACCATTGGTGTTCAGAATTCTTATTTAAAGAATTAACAGAGTAATTTTAAAAGTTAAAAGACCAAGCCAGTCATAATGAGTAAACTTAAAGGATCGAAAGAGTAATTTACTTTATGTTTTTAAATCAAAATTATAGTATACAACATGAAGCTTTTTGGAATATAATAATAACTTTTATGAAAGGATTATGATGTGTGTAAGACGGTTGACTCACATTTTATAATAATAATCTCTAAGAATTTGAATATATGAATTAATTAATAAAAAAATATTTACATGTTTCGTGGGTTTTGCTTATTTAGATATGAATAATATTAAGTTTTTAAATATATTTCTGTTTTCTTTTATTCCTATTCGGTCGGCAATAATACAATTAAAATAAAATGGTAGTATTGTTGTGTAATCGCTTCCAAATATTATGACTTTTATATTCTGATTGGACTTTATTCGTAAATTGATTTAACATTATGCATGTTGCATGTTGTCATTTATTTATTTGTTATTGGATATTTCAAGTTCGAATAAGATAAATCTATTGAAGAAACGAAAAAAAGACAATTGTCAACAAACAAGAGCCTCTGAGGCAGAGGTTGATACACAGGGCCGTCCCGTGAATTTTGATGATCATGTACGATAATTACATAGTAGGCTCTTAAAATGTAAAATTTTTTAAATTTATATAAAAATTTATTAATTATTAGTAGTCTAGTAATTGCTATATACATAAAAAAAACATTTAAACAATAATATTAAGACATGTTCATATAACTTGAACAAAATAATTAATTTCAAACTATATTTATCTGAAAGAGAATTGCTAGACGCTTATTTTCAATAATCATACATCCTCACTCACATATTTTTTTGTTAATGACGTGAGACACAATAATTAAACTTAAGCAGACTTTAGTTTTTCACAATCTTTCCGATCACTAGTCAATGATGAGGCCCTATCAAACTTGGGGTCCTGAGCGGTCGCACTTACTGCACACCCTCAGGGCCGGCCCTGTTGATACAAAACGACAGAAAGCATTTTAAACTAAAACCATACCCAAAATTCGTCTTAATTAAGCATATTTCAAAAAGACAGTTTAAACATAAACGACAGAGCTTTATACAAAACTCGTGTTAATTAAGCATATTTCACACATAACTCATAAATTTTTTACAGTATAAATATTAAACCCTTTTAACAAACATGTGTACTAAAATTGTCCAAAATTGAGGCAGACACGCTTTTTGCCGATCCGTTAAATGAACTTACGAGTTTGAAGATCCGGCCGCATATATGCCACATGCACGTACTATATAATACTCAAGGAAAAAACTTATTTTATTTTTTAATATAACAACTTAATTCTTTATCGTTTATTTAAATTTAGATGTGTGTCATATATAAAGTATATAATATTATATTGTTGGATAAATATGACGATAGTCATACCCACTGACGGATCCAAATTTTTTTTTATAGGGACCAGAATTTATCACGTTGCGACTGTACGTGTGTTTATGGTTCTATAAAAAGGTTTTACACCTCAAAAGTTTGGGTCGATTCACTTGGTTGCATAATAAAAGAAATACATAAAAGCTACAACTCATTAATCGTTACAAACTAAAAACGTTAGATTCTACAGTTGTCCTCAACGAGTTTTCAACTTTTGAAAACAAGTTATTACTTCATCGTCCAGACTATCGAGTGATTCTTTTTTTATAGTGCAAATGCAACAGTCACTCAACCATTCCACACCAATTGAATTGCATAATTACTTGTGGAATTTGTGGAAAATTATTAGAATCTCTTCCGTTTGATAAAAATTCAGATTTTAGTACAAAAAATTTCAAAAGTCGATTTATATTGTTTAATTAACTAAAACAATTAAAAAATGTAATGATAATTGTTAGACACTTTAAGTCTCAAAAAAATAATAATCTAAATATCTAAAAGACTAATACAACAAAAATTACAAAATACATCATTACAAACACCAAACAAGCAACAATAAAACTAAAATATATTAGTCCAAGTCCAAATATGAAGTCTCCAATGATGAATTAGCGTAATAAATGAAGTTCAATACACATGTATTTTTAAATTATTTGTTAAATGGGTAAACAAACTATTAAGTTTTGATACTTTTTTTAGATTTTGTAACAAATTTTCTTATATGTTTAAAATTTATAAAAACCAACAAAAATATTGGTGTCGAACTTAAAAAATCATAGGGGTCAAATTTTATTCAATTATACAAAATACGTAAAATAAAAAAAATTATCGTGATCGTTTGACCCTCCCAAAATATATGTGAATCCGCCCCTTGTCATACCAATTTGCTTTTGAAAAAGAAAAACATACGTGAAATAGGCCAAATATATGAGATATATTTGGCAAAACTAGCTGTAGATTTGTGTTTTTAAAAGAGATAGAGCTTTTAATAGCTGAAGATTTTGAGAACTAAAGTTTTTTAAAATAGCTGGAGCTTTTAGTTTTATAAATGTGTATGGTGAAAGTAGCTGTAGCTGTAGTTTTTAGTATTAAATTATGTAAAAGGACATTAATATTAATTAATGGTGGTAGTTTATGATTAATAAGAGTGTAAAAAAGTAAATTATTTTTGACCAAAAGCTCCAAAGCTTTTTTAAACGCTACTTCTACTAGCGTTTTATAAAAGAAGTTTTTTTTTAAAAAAAATGAAAGTTCTATGTTTTTATTTCAAACAAGGCTTTAGTTTTTAGTAGAGCCTTTTAAAAACAAAAGCTCTTAAAACTTCTCTGTCAAACATAGTCATTATATCACAGATGATATGTACGATTCATGATTAATATCAAGGTATTTTCTAAAGGAGAAAATTTATATATAAAAAGAAAAGATCATATTTGATTGTTTGAATGAAAATGTGAGGTAGGAATTCAATCCAGTTTATGGAAGAGCAGAGTGCGGCTGCGGTGCCAAATTCAAGAGATGAAATATGCTTCAGAATCACATGATTGATTGGTGTCTCTGCCTTCTCCTGTACAAACAAAGCTTTACATTCTTGGAAATTGTTGATGCATAATGCATTGGAGGATAATCTTTTATAAAAATTAATATAATTCCCAAATGTTTGAATCGAAACCTAATGTTGCAAATTATATCACTCCTATCCCTAAACTACTTCTTTTACTCCAAGACTTATTTTCTCTATCTAAATTTCAACTTGCTTCCGACGGGAGTCGAATCCGTGACCTCTCACTTACATATTCACCCTTGTGCCAAATGAACTAATCCCCATTGGTAAAATCGAAGCTTAAGTTTCAAACTTGTCTTACTTTGTATTAAATTTGTTTTATACCAGACACAACCTGGCCGGTACACCACACTAATTTTGATTGATTCAAATATATCCTTATGTTTTTTAGTACTACACTTTACTTTTGGTTTTGATCCAATACGTTGCATATAAACTTTACGGCCTTATGTTGCAAACTTGCAATGAATATTAACCAGGTGGGTGCTATTCAAACCCTTTTTTATGAGCTAAAACGTGACTATATATATATATATATAGATTGAGGTTCAATTGAGAACTTTTGTGCATCGGGGCACCTCGAGGCACTTTTGTGCATAAGATAATCTAACAAGGGTGCACAAAGGACATTTAGGGAAAACTAAAGATATGGTAATTAATTTATTTTTAAAAATCATTAAAAGATACTTAGGAGTTACATTTTGAATTAAAATCTCATAGTAACTAAATTCCTCATTTTCCTCCCCATTTCTCTCTCTCTCTCTCTCTCTCTCTCTCTCTCTCTCTCTCTCTCCCTCTCATTTTCTCTCTAATCGTGTTCTTCATGATTTTGATGGTGATGATGATTTGAAGACGAAGATTAACGATGAACAACGATGATGATGAACATGAACAAGAGATGCAACCGATGATGACTATGAAGAACACGATGCATAGATGGATGATGAACGATTAATAATGATGATGCATAGATGGATGATGAACAATGACGACGCATAGATGGATGATGAACGATGAACAACGAAAAATGATGATGCATAAATGGATGATGAATAATGACGATGCATAGATGAATGATGAACAAGTTGAACACGATGCATACATGAATGAAAAAATATGAACGACGAACACGATGCATAGATGAATGATGAACAAGTTGAACACGATGTATAACGAATTTGTGTATTTTTTTTTGTTAAATGCATCTTTTTTGAACACGATGCATAAATAAACACGATTACGATGAAATGCATCGATCTCCATCATCTTTTTTTGAATTTGTGTAATTTTTGTTAAATTTGGAAATGTATCAATTGAATTTATTTAGCATTTATTATTTAATTATTTGTTGAAATATTAAAATTAATGAGGTGTGCACATTCCCCAAAATGCCCTTCTTTGTTTAATTCTATAATGCACAAGATGCATCAAATTGTCCAACTATTTACCCTTTTGCCATTAACCTAATCCATACAATTTTATGATCTAATGGATGATATGGGTTCTTTTGTACCTCGGTGCATAAAAGTTCTCAATTGAACCTCCCTCTATATATATATATATATATATATATATATATATATATATATATATATATATATATATATATATATATATATATATATATGTATATATATATATATATATATAGGGGTGGGTTCAATGGAGAACCTTATGCATCGAAGAACCTTGAAGAACCACAATGCATCGCTAGAAAAACTGAAATGCATCACATAGAAATCGATGCATCACACGGGAATTT
Source organism: Centrapalus pauciflorus (assembly GCA_020465985.1). Taxonomy (NCBI): domain Eukaryota; kingdom Viridiplantae; phylum Streptophyta; class Magnoliopsida; order Asterales; family Asteraceae; genus Centrapalus; species Centrapalus pauciflorus. The sequence goes on from JAANYP010001799.1 coordinate 106,089, forward strand.
GATGCATCACATGGAAATAATGTAGAAATCGATGCATCACGCGGGAATTTGATGCATCACGTGAAAATAATGATGCATTACGGGGGAATTGTGATGCATTTGTGGTGGTTCATGGAGGTTCTTCAAGGTTCTTCGATGCATGGAGGTTCTCCATTGAACCCACCTATATATATATATATATATATATATATATATATATATATATATATATATATATATATATATATATATATATATATATATATATATATATATCAAAATGCAATCTATCAAGTATACAAAGATAAATGAGTACGTTGACTATCCCACAGTAATTAGTTAGGAAAGTTGGGGTCCTCATGCATATATCTATGTGTATTAAATCTTATTTGTATACTCAATTAATTGATTCATTTCTTACCAAAATCATTTGATAGATGTGAATAAAAAAGTATAATGACTGATTAATAGAAGGTAAAAGGATGATTTATTTAAGGGTTATTTAAGGAAAAAAAAAATCAACATCTTTTCACGTTTTTTTTTTTTTTTTTGTTTTCGTCCCTCCATGTCATTTTTTCCATAAAAAATCTGAAGTTAATGTTTTCTTTTTAGTTTAGTGAAATTTAGACATTAGATATAATTATAATTAGGTATTGATGCATCATTGAAGCAAGCCTTAAAGCAATGTGTCCTTCTAACTATTCAAGAATGAATATGGAGCTAAACATACAAAGGTAGTCAAGAAAAAAAGGCCAAGCTCTCGACGTTATTAAACCAACCAACACATCAATGGCCCCCTTGCATGGTTCTATAGTTTTTTCTTTCAGTTACGTTTAATTTTAGTTCGCGCCAATAATTCAATCTGTTATTGACAGATTTTGTGATTAGGCGATGTACATGCATCATTCTGAAATAGTCAAAAGCTAAGAATTCGGTTTAGCACCTAGTAATACATTGAACAGAGTAGAAATTTGGATATGTCAAATGGGTCTTGCACAGTTGCACGTTTCATGAAACACTAAATGTACGTATAAAAAACGATCATACCATCATGTGGAGTTGAAAGTGCGTTGCACTGTATCATCTTTGCACTAACGTTCTAATTGAAAGCATCCAAAACAATATCCTAAAACCTGTAAATGAATATTTATATACAAACAGAAAGATGTGCTATCCACACTCTGATACAGTCCCCAAACCTCTTATTCGTTTTAAATGACCCTTCGATTAATTATTTTATAAATGTGTGTGATATTAACTCGCGCATTTTCTTTAAGCAACTTTTTCCATTACCTACACAATTTCTATCATGAAAAGGAGATCGATGATTCAAAACTTCTCCAGTCACATAAATTAGTCTTCTACTCTCCTTATGCTACATACATGGTATGCAATTTACTGCTACATGCTTACGCGTCTATATATGTGGGTTCAATGGAGAACCTCCATGCATCGAAGGACATTGAAGAACCTCTATGCACCACCACAAATGCATCAAAATCCCGCGTGATGCATCATTATTTCCACGTGATGCATCAAATTCCCGCGTGATGCATCGACTTCCCACGTGATGCATTTCGATTTTCTTGCGATGCATTGTGGTTCTCCAAGGTTCTTCGATGCATATAGGTTCTCCATTGAACCCACCGCTATATATATATATACCGGGTATAACTCACTTGTTTACTGTACTATATATTCACTTGTATCCTGCATGCACAAAGATGTCACATATGTGAGTCTTTAAGATAAAAAAGAACCGAAAACAAGTCTGAATTGCATGCCAAAATCATAACCCACCACTATATATATATATATGATCGAGCAGTACTTTACCACTTTTGGTCCTGTCTTGGGCTGGGCTTCAGCTTCAATGCTCTTCATTTTTTCAACTTCAACGTCTTCAAGCTTCCTTTTTTTATGAGCGTGTACGCCTCCCAATTGTTGGGAAAACGGTCTCAAAATTCCCGACATCTCACCCAATGAATAATAATAAAGAAACTTGAACACAATAATATACGTGGAAAACTTCAAAACCGGAGAAAAACCACGGCCCTCCAAAGAGAAAAGATTCCACTATAATATAAATTGTTACAATCTTATAGAATAATCTCTCAAGCCACCCCCAATTACACTCACACTCTCAAAGATTTGACTCACACATTTCTACACTAAAAAGAAAGAAAGAAAGAATTGAAGCTTAAAGTGCATTTGATTGGGGCACTTTGAAACTAAAGTCTTGGACTCCTCACCCTTCACTTTTCTACCAATGTGGGACAAAACCTCATATTTTATTTTAGCCAACTATTAACACCGATATTTGCAGCAAGAAGTTGCAAGCATCGCCATATACAATACCAAAGTTTTAATTGCTTCACAGCTAAATTTGACTCTGCCAAGTGCCAATTTAGCAAATTAAGACACAAATTAATGCATAGGATTTTGGGAACAATTTAAGAAATTACCCAAAAATGAGTCACAATTACATTTGAATACCAATTAAGCTGATTCAGACATTGAGAAATTAACATGACAAAGGCCTTCGGGAAAATTTAAGTAATTACAAAAGGAGTATGCGGTCACACAACCATGATGCGTGTAAAGAAGCAAAGCGCAAACCTTCAACTCCAGCTATCTTATCAGGAAATCTTTCGAATAATCTGCAGTTTTCAACATCAAATGTCCGATAAAAGGCGTAGTCAGACACTTTCAATTCTTTGCTAGATGTTTGACGATTCGTCTTGTCCTTTGATATGCACACAACACAACATTGTATTTCCCCAATATTTTTCCTATATAGAGACAATTGTAAAGTAATAAGGAATATAAAGCTACACTTTTCATATTTTATTTCCAACCATTTAAGCAGTTCCATTGCCTTAGTGCAAGTAAGAACAACCATTGCTCTTTTGAGCACACAAGGTAAAAACAAAAACAAAAACAAAAACAAAATAGTCACGTACGTGAAAAACTTCAAAATTGAATTTTATTACCAGGGCATTAGCATTAAAGACACCTTTGCCTACACCTGAAGCCAATAACGTACAACTCATTGTTGAGTGCACGTACGGGTGCTTCTTAACCAGTGTGTGGGACAAAAATACCACACAACCTTCATTTTTTTTTTATCAAGGCATCTTAACAAGTTTACCAACAAAAGCGTCTTTTAGGGTGTACAGCAGGCTCGACCGCACAGGGCCCCCAATTTCTTAGGGTCTCATGATCATAGTAGAGATCTAAGTTCGGGCCAATAAAAATTTTCTGCATTTGATGCATACACTTTGTGTATAAGTGCGTTAAAATGGAATTCATGTCGAATTTAATTTGATTCGTACTATTCATATTAATTTCTCACTAATCATTTTCTTTTGTCGTTCAAGATTCCAGTTTACCTATTAAAATTGAGTCTCCAAACAACAATTTACTGTTTAAAATATTTAAGAGTCTATGTTGTAATCACAAGCACAGAGCCTCCGATATCCATGGGACGACCCTTTTTACCAATATAATAATATATGGCTCATGTTGACCCTCACACCACACCACATGTATACAAAATCGTAACGGAAGTACTCTACACCATCGTAAGTAAATGATCCATAATATTGCCTATCAAGGTTCTTTCCACCGTGTTCAACCCGGTTCTTGCCAAGGGCAAGATGGGCTATGACACAAGGCCCAAATTTTTGTAGAATCTCAAAAAAGTTAACCTATGTATGTATATTAGTTGGCCCAATCCAAATTTATAATAATCTTTATAATATTAGTGAACTTTATAAATATATAAGTGGTTTTTTTAATGATTATTGCCCATTGCCTTCAAAATTTAAGTGACAGTCTAATGAACTTTATAAATATATATAAATGGCATTTTTTTTATGATTATTGTCCAGGGCCACCAAAATCTAAGTGACTGCCCTGTCCATGTTCCTCCTTACAACGTACACTAACTAAACTCGATATCCCCCAAACACGTATGCATTTCCTTCTCCAAGCGGTGACAAATCTGTAGATTACAAATTAATTAAAGACAATCAAGGTCTCAAATCCAATATCAATTTAATTAAGGCATACAGGCAAAAAGAAAGTATGTATTACATAGAGTTCTCGATCAGTCGCAAACTTCCTTATATACAAGTTCTGCATGCATCATTCAATATTGCTTGCATTATCATAGAGAAATCCTACATATAAAAAAATGAATTACAAGAGCAACGACCAATACGATCTATCAACTAAAATTACTACTAGAACAAACCCTAGATTTCAACGACCAATATCACACCTTAAGCATAATAAATTACATCATGACGACGACGACAACATGATGATGATGATAATAAGTATCCTTAAAAATGTGTAGAGCGTCCATGTTTATAAAATCCATATTGATTTTTTATTGCAAGTAATATGTTTGATGTAATGAAATTTGATTAATAAAAGGTGATCATGATGTCATGAGATAATTCAATAAGATTATTTGTTTTATAAATGCAATACATAAACTAATCAAAATTTGATTATTAAATAATTAAATGGGTCAAACATTTTTCCATACAAGAAAAGTAATTTGTACACAATATAAAAAACTAAAATAATACAGTTCATATTGTTGGGTTTTGAGATCTCCAACCCTATTAAACTCTCATTGTAATTTTATTTTATATACACATGTAATGTATGTGTGTGCACACACAAATATAAAGTGAGAATCGGTTAAATAGAAGGCCTAAAGTTCAAAGAATCCCTAGAACATCCATTTATCATTCCATAATTATAGATATTTCAAAAATGAAACATTAAACGATCATAGATTTTCCATACGTGTATACGTATGGTAATTTATTATAATGACGTTTTTCAAATAAATTTAATTTGATTGATTACACTACTTAGGTTATAGATTTATAGGAGTGTGGTAAACCATGGTTGAGTCATATAATAATTTTTGGCCATATGTTTCAATCATGTAAGTGTCCATAATCAGTAGATTGACATGGTTCGTAAAAGAACTCAATTGATGAGTTATTTAATACAGAAAAAGGTAGAAATCCTCAAAATCATTAATGTTTAACGACAAACCACAACAGGAGAAACAATGCGCATGACAAATGTGTATCTTCTATAACAACGGCGGCCATTTAGAACAGTTGACCGGTCAAAACAGCCCGTATAAACAATGCGAACCACAACGAAGTAAACAAATTACACGTGAGTTGAGAGAGCTCTAACGCCCTCGAAACACAGAACCAGAGCGTCTCTCTGCCTGGCTCCAAACTCTAGCTTTGTCAAAAAAAAAAATACACAAAAGGAAAGAGAACTTTGGACTCTTCCTCTTGAGACGAATAACAACATTCAAACGCCTCCAAAAAAATAAAAATCAAACAAAATCCCCAGCCAACTTTCTTAAATAACCTAGCTAACATCCCCTCTATTGGTTTTCAGAATCTGCCCAACTTAACACTTTGCTAATGAATGGTAATACAGCTGCAAGCAACGCCTTTGGGCACTCCTCGTGAGGCAGATGACCACAACCCGATATCGCAACTAGTCTCTGCATCAACATATAATCAATGTATTTTCAACTCATATCAACAAGACAGCCAAATGTAATTTAGATATTATCACAAGATGCTTAATAACGCAAAAAGATTTTTACCAAATTCTCCCATCTACGCTAAATTTACTGAATCGTTGACTTTTCAAACCATCATAATCGACTTTTTTCCCCATTAAACATACCATCCGTCATGCTAAAGATTTTTTATCTTTTCAGTTTTCACATCTACATTTCATTCTAAGCAACCAAAGTATGATTGTTTGAAAAGTTAATTACTCTTGGAGATATATTTGGCACTACAAAATCCAACTCTTCTATTATGTGAATAAGAAAAACCTCAAATACTAAGACATGTTGAAATCTAGTTGACGTAAGAATAGGGAAAAAAGATGATAGAATATACTTACAGAATTTACAAACTTGGATGCCATGGCCTGAACAGATTTTAGAGGAACAATAGCATCTTCAGCTCCTGCAATAACCAAAACTGGCATGCCCTCTACTGCTTTTACCAGCAATGATTCGTTTTGTTGTGAGAGAAGTGTTTCAGAAGACAACCTACCAATCTCATGCAATGCTTCATCCCAATTTTCTACACACAGTGGTGCCTGATCTCATACCAAAATAAGTGAATTCAATGAAGAGAATTGATATTATACATATTTTTTAACAAATGGCAAACTCAATGGCATGAGAAAAAACAGATATACTACACATATTTGTGTAGTCCTGTTTGATACCTTGTAGAGGTTTAACACGTCCATTGTTAGCTTTGTAGCATCATACCACGCACGCCGGTTAACAACTTGCGAAATTTCTGTTCGCAGTAAAGGACGAACCAAGTGCTTCTTCCCTAGAGAAGTACGCATGAGTATTCTAGCAAACCCAGGAACAACTTCTCTTGACAAAGTTGTTGTGAGCAATGCTACACCCTTAATTTTCACCTGAAAATGTATTTGATTTGAGTAATTTAATTTATGGCTCTCTGCGTGTGTGTGCGCGCACACATATATATGCTATTTACAATAATGGAATTTTGCTGTGCATATATATGATATAAACAAATCCATATAAAAAAGTTAGTACTCTTCAGCAATGCTAAGCCCATGGATATTACAAAGTTGCATTTATTAATTTGAAGAAAATAAAACAAAATGACGATTATACGCACAAAGCTTTTATGCACAAAATCTAAACTTACATCGGCAAGATTTGTGGATGCCTTGACTCGTTGTGCGGCCTTCAAAGCAAGGAGGCCTCCATCATCGTGCCCAACAAGCACAACAGAAGACAGCCTCATCTCTTTACAAAATGAAAGAAGCAAATCAACCTGGAAAATATTAATGAAATTGAATTTCAGATTAAATTTGTATCAGATACATAGTCAGCAAGATTTTGCAGATAATAGGTGTCACCGTAAATCTACAATGTAGAAAGGTCTAGCAGGGAAACTAGTGACAATGGTCCATAACACTAGTGAAGGGACACAGATACATGCCTAGGCCCCAGCCCAAAGGTTTACACAAACGAAACATGAAATGTTATTAATGATGAAATATTAAGAATCTGCAATGATCCTCATCATGATGTTGTGAAGTCATGCCATTTATCATGTATGTAAGGCACTGGTAACGACTAACGACCAAGAATATCAAGAGATATTACATGAAAATAGCAAAAGGCTTTAATGACGATTTGCCATAACATGCTCAAAATTTCAAAATGCAAACACGTCACCTGAGTATCAAGCATGTAAGGGTTAGGAAAATTATTTGCCTCCCATTCCTCTCGCCTTGGCCTTGAAGTCAATCCCCATCCAGGTCGATCAAAAGCCGCAACGATGCAGTTAACTTGCTGAGATAGCACGCCCATAACATGTCTCCATGAAAAGACTCCCCCTCCAAACCCATGCACTAAGATAATCCCAAACTGACCATTTACTTCGGGAACTTGTTCGAGTGAGTTCATGGGTTTACTAATGATATTCTCATCAGGACCTTCATCTAGGCTAAAAACAGGAATCTCTTCAGAAAGTAAAGTGGAAGTAGAACCATCTAAAAGAGGAGCGTAGAGAGGAGAAGTGTATATTTGATTGCTAAAGCTCCTGCGAAGATGATATTGTGTATTCGGAATAACATTTAATGATGGCCTCTCAAGCATGGTAGAGGATAGCGTACGAGAAAGTGGACTAGGCTTGCTAACTTTGTAGTGCAGGGTGACACCCTGCCAACCCATGAATAGACTGTCAACATCAGCTAGTAATCTAACTGGAAGTTCCCCATCATTGTGACCTTGCCCCAATGGCTTTCGTCTGATTTCATTGTCACTTTTTGGTGTCCTACCAGCAGTAGGAGTTGGAGATCGAGGAACTTTAGCATAACCAGACGTAAATAAAAGCTTGCTTGAAAGAACCTACATATTATAAGTGATATTCAGATCCCATTTAAATTTTTCATACACAATGCACAATTGTGGGCATATTCTTAAATTTAGTAGTAGTACATTTTCATTCGAATGTGTAGATCATATTCTTAAAATTATGGCAAGATGTATGGTAATATAAGTAGCGTCAATTTCATTAGTATACAACAGCAACACAATAAAAAAATATATATATGACACCAATTTCAGTCCTTAAAAGAATAGACAACTGAGTTCTACTTCTCAGAGAATGTTGGAAGTTGGAACACAGTAAAATGGTTAAACCACAACCACATCTTCACACAGTTATAACAGATTATAATAACTTCAACTTCACACACAATAAAAGATAATCAGTTGTACCATATTTTATCAAACCAACTACATGTAACCATGCTTTTAAGACTAAATAACGCCAAAAGACATAAAAGATGTATATAGCAGAGACACATGTGTGCATAAACAATAGCAGCGACTGTGCTTACTGATTCAGGATCAATTCGGTGAAGCATAAGCTTCCTCCGTGCTCTACAGCTTGCCCGATAAGCAATAACCGTATGCCCAAGGGCAAAGACAACAGATGAGAGAAACAGTACAGGCATCCCCCATGACTTCTTCAAATGAAGCCTTTGTCTTGAAGGAGAAGATGAAGCTTCAGCCTCGAGTTGAGAATTGACAGTGAAAATACACACTTTAACTGATAAAAGCAGAATCGAAAAGGCAGAGCACAATGTCACTGTTCCAAGATATTGCCCATGTGAAAGCAAAGGACCATCACAGATCATATAAACACCTGCAATCACAAAGCAAACACGAAACTCATAATAGAATATCCTCAGTAACCACATTTCATCAATAGCTTACACATTTAAAAGTCTTAAGACATGTGAAAAGCAAAATCACATATTAAAGTCAAATCTTATCTAAATCACCAAAAAATTTTTTATAATAATTAGATGCAACTATATTCCATATTTCCATGGTGGCACAATTTTTTTCCTGTCTTTGCTCATTCTAGAGCTTTGTCAATAAGACTGCCATCCTATCTTATGGCTGCACCCTCCTACATGCAAAAGAAAGCACAGAAAATGTAGTTTGAGAATTGACATCCTTTTTCTTTCGGGTGATTATCCCCATTTCGTTGGCAAAGATATCAATGAATTGAATTTAAAAAAAAGGTAAACGCATGACAAGCGCAAGAGCATAATCCAGAGTGTTTAGACACCATTATCATAATTACACTTTTCCATACCAAAAAAAAAAAAAGCATAACTCAATGATTTCAAGAAACCCATGTGCTATCAAGTATTATACTATAAAACATTTGCTATCCAGTCATGTAAAAGCACTTTTTTGCTTTTACAGGCAATTGACCAGATAAATGGCAATTACACAAGACAATTCAAAAATGAATACCCATAAAAGTTGCTAAGGAAGCCAACACTTGAACAAAATCAAGTTCATACAAAAGAGCACAAATATGATGAAACTCTTCTGAGCAAATACAAATGCACATTACAGTAGCTTGAAGTTCATACTACAAATAATTAAAGCAACATTTATAAGAAACAAAATAGCCACAGAAAAATAATGCAGGCAGCCATAGATAAATGTTAAACTTGCATACATACAGGTGATTATGAGCGATCTGATGACTGAAACCACAGGAATGTCGGTCAATGAACTTCTGAAAGAGTATCTATTCAAATGCTCTTTGAAACTGTAGCATCTAACGCAGGTAAAGTTCGAAATCAAAACACAAGGAACCAAAATATCACCAACTGCTACCAGAACAGGAAGCGACAAGACCAATAAGGAAGACACCATTACCACCATAAAATATATCGTCCGTATAAATCTCCATATTTTCTCAAAAAACAACCCTCCCTTTCCGGCAGCCATACCGGTCAAATTTCCAATCCTTGTATATTGGATTTCGATGATCGGCGATTTCAGGTGGGTCCAGAGGAGATCTGCAATTGAAGAACCATAAAATTAAAAACCCTAGCCGATGCCACGTGAAAGGGGGGCGTATCAGCCATCTAAAGCCGATGAATGAAATCTCTCTCGGTTTTCTGTGTATGTGTATTGTTAATTTCAAACAGAGAGGATAGTAATCGGCATGGCTAGGGTTTGGAGAGGGCTTGAAAATGGGAAAGAGGGATTTGAAAAGAGTTTGAAAGAGGGAGACGATGATGAAGTCTGGTAAATTTCGACGGAGGAGCTCTCTCTTGTTGGTTGTGATTGTTTTCAACGAGGGAGTATTCTTTTGAAATTATATCATAATAAACACTCTTATTTACTCTCCTGCTAATTTAATTTATTATTTTATATGTAATATATAATATTATGTCTCATAAAAATTCAAATACGTCCTAATGATCATATTATTCTCATCTACATTTCGTTAAAAAATTTATTAACATCAAAACTATTTTCATTAAACAGTTTCTTTTTTTAATATATAATATATAATTATTTGTTCTCAATTCTAAGCTTTAATTTAATATATTTATAAAAATTCGAATACAACATTACGAGCGAACAATACTTTTATGGGAGAATTTCATATATGTCCCTCTAAAATTTCATAATATCATATATGCACGACCTAAAAAAAGAATTTCATATATGTCCTTCTAAAACTTCATAATATCATATTTAGCCAATTTAAAACTTTAATATCATATATGTCCTTTAAAACTTTTAAATATGTCAAATATATCCAAATTATTTATTTATTACTTTAAAAATTATAATAAATATTCATTATTAAAGATTTGACAAATCTACCCTTTTTTATTTCTAGATGTTCATGGTATCACATGCTCTTACAGTTACAGACATTCTTTTTCACCCAGCCCAACCCTAAATAGTGCTGGAAGTTTTTCACTAATGCTACAGTCACCCGACCATGAAAATTCAAGCACCAGCACTGCAAGTGTTCATGCCACCTTTCCAAATGGGTGATGTAGCCATAGACAACATGCTCTTCCTGGGTTTGTCGGATGGCCCCTGCTCATCTGAGGATGAGCACCCCACCCTAAATAAGATTCCATTGTTCTTGGTCCCCTTGATTTCAAGAGGTTGAACTTGTAAGATAACTCTCCAGTCTGAAAATTGTCTGTTGGAACTTGGGGGCTTATCTGTTTGCTTGCAAAATGCCGCCCAGATCTGTTGCTTGAAGGCTTTGCCACGTTGTGTGGACGTTGGCCATCGAATATTCTGAAATTTGGGTCTAGCTGCAGATTTATGTTTAAGAAAAATATATCAATACCAGAAAAAAAAGGTAGGGCTGGGGGCATGCATCTTTCGGCTTTCGCCCGGAATGGAGAATAAACAGAAAATGAACAAGATTGGCGTGCAATTGAAATCATCAAGTTTAAGAATTAAAAATGGTAGATTGGTCATTTTATTTAATAATGAATATATTTATTATGAGTTTTAAAGTAATAAAATAGAATAAATAAATGATTTGGATATATTTGACATATTTAAAAGTTTTAAAGGCATATATGATATTAGAGTTTTAAATTGGGTAAATATGATATTATGAAGTTTTCGAAGGACATATATGAAATTCTTTTTTGAAGTCGGGTATATATGATATTATGAAGTTTTAGAGGGACATATATGAAATTCTCCATATAAATCTACATTCTAATTTAAAACTTTTTATCATCTGAACTATTTTTATAATGACAAAACTTTTATAGTTTAATTGGTATATCGATCACACTATTCTCATTCATAAACTCATATCGAAAGCATAGAAGATCACGATTGCTATTATATTGTTTTTATACAATATATAACTGATTTATTTTTCATTTTATAACCTTTAATATATCTAGATTTATAAAACTTTAATTATATTATCATTAACCATCTTGTTTTATTAATATTTGGATATACAATTTACTATCGTGCAATTATAAAACTTTTTTTATAATATTACTTTTTTTAGTGTAATATATAGTTGGCTTTTAAAATATAACTTTTAATAGATTTCATTTTACAAATATAGGAATACCTCATTAGTGTGTTATTTTTTATTTATATTTGGACATAAACTTTACTATCTTCCATACTATTTTTAAAATTAAAACTTTTTTATAATACATTTTGTTTTTCTGATATCCCTTAATACCAAATGACCCTTTGTCTGGCGGTAGGATGGTGGAGATATAAGTGAGAGGTCACGGGTTCGACTCCCATCGGAGACAAGTTGAAATATAGGTGGAGAAAGTAAGTCTTGTGGTAAAAGAGTAGTTTAGAAGTAGGAGTAAGATAGTTTGTCGTTCAAAAAAAGTGTAAACTATTAATGACGATAAATTGGTGTCAAGCGTGTAATTATAGTCATACAATGTGTGTAGTTTTAAACGTACACGCCAGAGACCAATCATTTTTTTTGGCTTTAGATAATCGTTGATTTTTTTGTTTGGGTTTAGGAAATATAGTTTGAAGATTTAACTAATGAGAGAATTTCAAAATAAATTTGAATTTTTAAATGATTTAATAATAAATAGATATTTGGTCATATATGAGAGTTTTAATAGTTTAGAAGAATATATACGTAATAAGAAAATTTACAAAGATATATGCATAATTATGAAGTTTTGTAAGGACGTGTATGAAGTTCTACCTTAAATGGAATCATTTATAATTAAAGAATTTAATGATTCTCATTAATTTGAAAACGTAATACAACATTTAATTTACCACAAAAAGAAGAAAGAGTTAAAGTTATGATTATCGAGTGTAGTTAACTTTAGTTGAGTTGGGGCCATTGGATTATTACTTTGATAAAGGATAGGATTTGGTGGAAATAAAATCAATTGAAACTTGAAAGGGGGAAGAGATCGTGAAGGTGACCGTTAAGGGTAGAAATCTAAAAACCGATGGACGATGGTGCGTGTCACAGTCAATCACCCTCCCCTCCACGCTCACCCTTCACTCTTCTTAACCATCGTATTTTCATCCATGCTTTAATTTTCAATTTTCACTCGCTCTCTTACAGGATGAGCAAAATACACGTTTTACCTGAACTGAACCAATCTCGTGTCATTTTCGTACTGGTTTTCGGTTCCTATAATTCCTACAATTCGGTTTTCGGTTCTATCAAGTTTGATTCGGTCTAGTTTTCTTTTATTTCAAAGTAAAGTCGGGAAATAACAGGAACCAAACTGTTTCATATACAGACCGGTTCTCGGTTCTTGATTTTGCAAATTTTGATTTTCGAGAAATTCTGATTTGGACCGGTTCTGAAAACTAAAATCAACCCTACTCTCCTGTCTAATTCATTTACACACCCTGTGCATAATTTAATGCACCTTTTAGTCTTTTAGTAACAACACATTCTTTTAATATATCATATCAACTATATTAATCAACAATAATTTAAAAAAAAAATACTAAAAAAACATCACATCATAAAAAGGGTTGCACATTATGTTATATGAGAATGAGTCGCAAATAGAATTTCATGTATTATATTATTTGAGTTTATTAATTTCAATATTTTTTTATTAATTTTACTTTTTATATAAATTTAAATTAAAAAACATATAAATAATACTTTTTTAAAAAAAGTACAACAATAGTATTTATGTCATAACATTATTTTCTAGCTTTGTAACTATATATAAAAAATAACTATTTTTTATCATTCTTATAAGCTTATATTTTTAAATTTATATATTTTTATTTGACATAAAATGATACTTCAATGTTATGTAGAATACATGAAATACATTTTTTATATACTAATATTGTATTGTTTTTTTATTAAACATCTAATATATTTATACAACATGTACATCTTTTTATTTATTTTAATAAACTTATAAACAATAAAATATAGATAAGTATAAATTTGATAACATAAGATTTGGATTTAAATTTAATTTATATCAGGCTGATAATAAAATGATGAGAAAGTTATCTTTTATTGGATATATATAAATATTGATAATATAAGATTTAGATTATAATCACTTTGAATTTAATTTATTTTGATAAACTTACATGAATAAAGAGATAACAATTTTGGCCCAATGAGTTAAATGAACCATAGGCAAAATGAATTGTAGTAAAAAGCTAAAATTAAATATAAATTTTTAAAAAAATTAAATTTTAAAAAACAATGTATTAAACAAATAGTTTTTTGAAAAAAATCAATATTATGTAATTTTTTTGTCTTTTGGCAGTTAAAATTGTCACTGATTGATTTTGAATTTTAAATATAACAAAAGGTTACGACTATCTGGACCTCCATTTATCTGCCATTTGAAACCCCATCTTACAATTTTATACTTACACTACTTTGTTTTTTTATTATGTTTAATGTATCAAAATAATGATTATCTCTTTATAACTCAACAAATGTCATGTATTCTTTATAGAATGAGTTTCAAATAACATAAAGAAAACAAGTATTCTATTTAATTTTTCAGTTGTGAGAATTGATTTTAAATATAAATTCATTATTATTTGTTTTTAACTTTTTTAAACACCAGAACATATAAATATTTTCTAATCCTACTCCTAAATCTACACATTTGTCCATAATAAGATTCAAACTTTCTCCTATAGGATCCATCTTAACACTAGATTGATTATACCACTAGGTTAAAATCTATTTTGGTCTTAAATACTTACCTTAGTTTTGCGTTCGGTAAAAATTATGTTACATAAAAGAATCATTATAAATAGGGGTGTGGACATAAAATTTTCATATTTTTAGATACCTTTTTTCACTATTTGCAACACCACATCAACAATATATGGCACGTAATCGTCCACATGTAATCATAATTACGTAATTAGTTTGTTTCACGAAAGTTAATAATTAAAACAAACATTAAAAGGGTATAATAATCAAATTGTGCGATTGAAATGTGTTGATCATTTTGATGCTCACACAATTATGAGAGAATTCTATTCATCAATCATTTAAGAAATCCCAATTTATTGTTTATGGCTACTACTACCCAACTCTTGAATTAATCTTTTGTACAACCAATAATTGTGAGTTTATTTCGATGGTAATGATGAGTTAACTTTTTGTACTTTTTGAAAATGAAATTTCTTATAAGAACAAACAAAAATCAATGTGACACGTGTATAAATATTTATAATTCTAACCAAAATTATTTGATTATACCGTTTACATTAAAAAAAAAGTTACAACATCTATAATATTAGATGCGATCTTTAATTGGTATAACCCAAAAACTCATTCAATCAATGCACTCATACATGAATTAGATTTCAACAAATACATGAAATAGATTCCAATATACACTTTTAACCAAGACCAAAACTATTTTTTTTTATCTCTCATGCATCAAGAAACATATTATAACTATAATGTAAATTCTAATTCATTCGTATTCAACTACACGAACCAAACGTCACCTTAGACTCTACACTAATTAGTTTATAATGCAATAAAACAATAATTATTATTCTTCTCATAATTACAACCTATTACATACGTGTACCTTTTATGGTCCTATAAAAAATTATCATTCTCTTGTAATATCATAAATTATTCTTTAATCCTATACGTTTACACATCCATGTGTTTAATCATTTTTATCATTTAAATCATCGAGGTCCTTATTAAGCAGTGACAAGTTTATCAACCTAATCAACCTCAACCTAGAAAAAGGATGTCTTATAAAAATACTTAGGGTGTGTTTGATAGCTCTTATTAGAGTCTGATTAAACTTTTTATTCGGTAAGAGGTTTAGAACATTAGTGCGTTAGAGGTAAAAACATATTACCGTGACCCTTTTGATAAGACATAAACGTTTCTTTTATCACCATATATCTAAAAAAACACGTTCTACTGTTCTTTTCTATTTTATGGCAGCTCACCCCAAAATCCTACCCCACCCCACACACACCAACCCTATCCCTATCCCACCCACCCAACCCCACCCTACCCTACCCTATCCCTAGCCCTACCATACCCTACCCCAACAACCATCAACCTATTTACACCACCCCACCCCCACCTTCAACCCTACCCCACCCTACCTTACCCCTTATCCCTACCCTACTTCCCAAACCTACCCACCCCACCCCTACTCTACCTTACCCCTCAACCTACCCACCCCTACCCTCACTCTATCCTACCTACCCATATCCTACCCACCCCACTCAATCTCTTACCCATATTTATTATAACGAGAATTATTCCAAAAAATTTGATAGAATTTATTATTTTTCAATAACATATATATACATATATATATATACATATATATATATATATATATATATATATATATATATATATATATATATATATATATATATATATATATATATATATATATATATATATATATATATATATATATATAGTTTATAAACTTTGGTTATATAGAAGTTAATAAACTTAAAAACTTAATTATAACTTATAACTTGAGTTGTTACTTGATTCATGAAAGCATGTTGGTAATATATTTCTTAAATGCCTATATGTTACTTAATTATAACTTATAAACTTGAATTACTTTCCTTACTTGAATCTTGTTAAAGCTATTTGAATGTTTTTTAAGGTTTACTTGAATAACTTTGATTCATTGACATTATTGTTACTTGATAGTTCAATGATATTGTTTTACTTGAATTTTGTTATTGTTATTTAGTTATGTTTTTTAAATGCATATATGTTACTTGATTATAGCATATAAACTTGAATTGATTTCTTACGTAAATCTTGTTAAAGATATTTAAATCTTTTTAAAGGTTTTGCTTGAATCACTTTGACTCAATGATATTATTGTTATTTGATACGTAACTTTAATCAATGATATTGGTTTGGTTTTGAGGATGAATATGTAAAATTAATAAAAACAATAGAATCTAGATAATTTATAAAACAAACAGGCTCATTGAATTCTCTTATCAGTTCTCAGTATCTTATCAGATGCATCTCTTATCAATCAGAAATGGAATCAGACATCAGACAGTTTACCTCTTATGCAATCAAACAACACCGTACTCTATTAATTGTAACTATTTGTATAGATTTACCAAGGTGATTGATTTGATATTTAGAAAAAATGAAACCAATTAACTCAATGGAAATCATAATTTATTAAGCTAAATTAATTGAAGCAGTATCATTTATATATTTAATTAATACGTCAAAGAGTTGAAGGAAGTTTGCTTTTTCACATGATGGACATCCATGAAAAGAATAGACAAAAGTCCAAACTCCAAATAATGCCAAAATAATGTGACGTTTGAAAAAGAATACAGATTTATTGTTTGTATTGGATTGAATTGGTATCTTAATTACTTGTGAGTAATACAACATGTTAGACCATCCCCAATGAACTTTTCTTCATATTTAAAGTATGGAGATACAAATTTCCTCTCCAATTATGCTTCATATTCGAAGAAAATTTTAGAGCATTGTCAAGTTTCTTCGTATCCGGAGGAACACTTTTCACATACTCCATAATTTTACATTATGATATGTATTTTATCATCGTATTTTAAAATAGTTTATTACATAAAATGTTTCAAGCTAAGAATAAAAAAAAAGATAATAAATTTACAATCTAGAAATAAATTCATAATCAATAATAGTATTCTCAAGTATGAATATTTATTTTATTAGTTCAAGTTTTGTTACTGTTTAGGCTAAGAAGTTGTTTGCGTACTTTTTAATGTAATTATTAAGAAATCATTCAAATTTAAAATAACCTCTTAATAATTCTACTAAAAGATAAACAAACATGGTATAATCATGCATGTATAGTTTCTCATTCAATATGGTTGATATGTATATGTAGATTTTGTTAGGTCTCTGAAATTACTTGATTAAACGAAGTCGACGACAGCTAGTCATACCCAAAGTCGAAGAAGAAATCTTTGGAAAAAAAAAATGATTTTTTAATAAATTAAAAAATCTAATGTTTTTATGGGAAATGTAGTGGAGAAGCAGATGACAAATACAAGACATAAAGAGGCCCACTGATGAAACCATGTCGTTTCTGTCAACTTATCAATATCAATTCATCCATCATCCTGTCTTTGTGTTTGTCTACACTCTCAATATATTCTGATTACCTTTTTAAATCTCAAAAGTATGTACCGTTAAATAGACAAATCCTATATCTAAGCTTGCCAACACAATAAACTAATTATGTGGCGTTTGGTTCACAGAATGTAATTCGAAGGAATTGTAATTTAAATTTTAGTTACAAATTTGGTTCATAGTGAATGTAGAAGATGGTTTTAGTATTGATTATAGATGTAGATCGGAATCTAATTCATATATAGGTTGGAATTTAATTAATGTATAAATTTAAAGGAATGTCACATTCCTATAAACAAGAGATTTTGATGGAAAATACATAAAATTTAACCATTTACATTAGTTATCAAAAATGGTAAACAATCTTAATGTAAATTTCAATTCCTTTGAATTCTATTACACGAAACAAACGTCATCTTAGGGTTGTTTGTTTAGTTATTAAAGGAATCATAAGAAGTCATTCAAAGGTGAAATGACCTCTTAATGATTCCATTAAGAGGTAAACAAACTACTCAAATAAAATTCGATATAATTTTAATAAAAATTAGTTTGTTTGGAGCTTTAAGCGATAAACTACACACTCGTGTATAAAATTTCATCAAAAACTATATTTATAAGAATTTGTAAAATCCAACAAACTCATAGATAAATTTAGCTTTTAATTATTCACAAACTACGCATATAGTCGACACTAAAAGCTATTTTGTAACCCTTCCACCAAACACAATAAATTTTTAGAAAGACACAAATTTTATTAAAAAACGAACATACTTTCAAAAGGAGTAACACAACCCGTCAAGGGATACTAGAAATTACAACTCCGGGGACAAATCGAAAACGACTACATAATGCAGGAATCCAATTATCCATAGACAAAGACAAGCATAAGAAGTTTTCTTCTTCTTAAATAAACAAACAAAAGGAATCTCATCTTCTTTCTCTATCTTGATCATCTTTGTCGATCTATCCTTCACGTTGCATTTTTTGTCTTCTTGAAATGCGTATAAACGTGGAAATGCATGTTTAAGAGGTCCTAAATTTTCACACCATGCATCGTCCCAAAATGTAGTGTTTCTGTCCAACCCAATCTGTTTATGAATCGAATTAGATAGGGGAATGCCATCTTGTTAATCTCATCGAACAGCTCACAAATCCTCCCTATGATGATGATCTTGTGATGTTTTTTTTGTGGTTTATTAAATCCCCATCTGCCCGGCCGTAAAAAATAAATTCCGCAAACCAACTGGACCCTTAGGGACGTTTGGCTGACGGAATGGATTTTGAAGGAATTGAAAATTGTTTATAGTTTATTTTGAAAATTTGATTACAAAACCAACGAACAAAAATGTGTTTATCTTCCATCAAAATCTATGGTTGAAGAGATATATTATTCCTAGCTATTTGTAAATGAATTTAGATACATAACATTTCACACAACTCATATACTCAGTGAGCCTTAAACATCATTTCAATTATCAACCAATCAACTAACATATACTATAAATTAAATTCTACTTCATTCAAATTCCATTTGGCAAAGATACACTCCCCCTTAATTATATTTTCTCAATTAAATATTTAATTTAATGTGAAAAAGTAATTAATAATTAAGAACCAAATACAACTACATAATCCAGGAAGCCAATCATCCATAAACAAAAGACAAAAATAAGGAAGTTCCTTCTTCTTAAACAATCAAACAAACAAAAGGAATCCTCATCTTATATCTCTATCTTGATCATCTTTGTCCATACTGTCTATCTCCAATTTTTGTATGTTTTGAATATTTACCATCAGCCCAAAGGTTCTTCGGAAACCTAAACCTAACAACATTTTACATTTATGAGAATTGATGTGTATTCGAATCATAGGAGCTAGCAATCGTCGATATGCTCATATTGCTGACGTTATTGTTGCTGTGATCAAAGACGCAGTTCCAAACATGCCTCTAGAAAGATCAGAAGTGATCAGAGCTGTAATTGTTCGTACTTGTAAAGAACTTAAACGTGACAACGGTATGATAATACGATATGATGACAATGCTGCAGTTGTAATTGATCAAACAACCAAAGTTTACGACACAAAAAAAATATTAATGGGAGCTTGTGGACATCAATGCAAGGAGTTGAACACCTTTGAAAAATACATAATTTCTTGTTGGAACAACATTTACAATTATAATCATGACCGGTTTTTTACAGGGACAATAGGGGCGACCGTACAGGCCCCTGATTTATTAGGACATCGCCCATACTTTCTTGTTTCTTTCGTTGCAACATGAAAACGTCAAACCCATTTTATTTTGTAAGAGATGTCATATAAATTAAATAAACATATTTTGCTACGTTTAAAATATTCATATTTAGAAAGTATAGTTTAAGTTTATGGCACAGGGCCATTGAAATTCACGGGACAACCTTGGTAATAATAGAATCATGAAGGGTCAAAACTAAACGAAAAGCTCGATGAAATTAACTTTTGCATGAAATTATTTTATTAATTACTGTAAATGAAGAACATCATCACCAACATTACCATTTACAACTCATTCCAATGTATGTAATACACTAATCTATTTATTATTGAGCTTTGAAGCGAACATACAATTATGACTTAGGCCCTGTTTGTTTAACTTTTAATAGAACCATTAAGCAGTCATTTTACCTTTAATTCCATTAAAAAGTAAACAAACAACCCCTTACTCAGTCTTTAAATTCTTAACATACGACAAAATCCTAAAAACGTCCTAGCCGTCTAGCCGATACTGGTAACATGCAATCACCAAAATGGATTAAGCATATTGATAAATAAAATTATTACTTAAAAACGTAAAAAGCTACCACAATTAATTATAAGAGAGAGAGAGATAGATATATTTGGTTCTCTAAATTTGGTCAGCTGGACATCACAAACAATTTAATCATTTTTGGTTCTCTAAGAGACAAGGAATCAAAGTGATTGATTAATTAATGGGCCCGTATTCTTGTCTCGTTAACGGTCTCTTTGTTGTCACATCGATTTTTGATTTGAAAACCATCACTATTAATTTTTATTCTATTTTATTTCACACCGGCTAATTTACTAACAATTTTTTTTTAAAAAAAATAGTAACCTAAGGAGTTGAAATCTATGAAAGTTAAACTTAAAATCTCATTTGGTATAATAACATATGTCAATTTCTTTTGTCGATGGTTAGGAAATATCATTCATGATTTATGTTTAGGATTGGATAGTAATAGTGGTTTTTCACATAATTTATGAATTTAAAAATCATATAATATATATTATTTAGTTTATTTATTTTACGTAATATATTAATTATATAGAACAACAAATGAAAGCTATTTAAACTAAAAACCTGTACCTTAATTCTCTAGTTGTATAAAATAAGTTTAACACTAATTAAACAGAGCTTTGCCTTTTAATAAAACTAAATTGTCATTTATTTAATTAATTTTATAACATTTTATAATTTTAACTTCAAGTACAATTTATTTATGATACTCGTCTCGATACCCGATTAACCACCCAGATCCGGATTAATTTAACCGATTATGAGACGTGGATGAGATTCATGATACTCTTCCCGATTGATCATCGATCCCGATTGTCCATTTACATGCCACTTACTTTTTACATAATAATAAATATCTTTTACACACACACACACACACACACACACACACACACACACACACACACACACACACACACACATATATATATATATATATATATATATATATATATATATATATATATATATATATATATATATATATATATGGTTAAGTTGCATGGAGTCCCATATTAGAGTGGAGTCCTGTATTAAATGTACATGTTCATTACAATAGAATATTTTATTTTATACAAAAGTATAATACACACATATTCAAATATCATTCTTCTATATATTTGTTTTTAAAAGTAACATTTATAACTTTCCTTTTTAATTTATTATATTTTATATATTAAAATTATCCGCGTAATACGCGGGTAATAAACTATGTTACTATATAAATACAAATTTTAAAAAAATGCATTAAAAAAATCAATTAAATTTTGCAGACTGGTTCACTAATCACACAACTCACTAGTCCAATAAACCTTTGCAGCATTTGAATCACGAGGGACCAATCTATGCATACCTTGTTGGGTCCATTACGTCACATCTAATAATGTACTTTTACTAACGTTCTTATATTTATTTTTTCAAATTTAAGGTTCTTACAACGCTTGAATGTCATATCAAGAAATCGTTATAAAATATTGATAACTTCGATTCATCATAACTGTTCATCAAATTGGAGAAAAAAACATGTATAGAAAGAAGTGGAAACAGAAAAGAAAAAAAAAAGGCAGGTATTTGCTTTCCTTTCCTATCCATTTCTATAAATTAAAACCCAACAATTATAATATTATAACTAGTTTAATATTCATTCGTTGCTTAGATTTTAGTTTTTAAATCAATGTACATTTATATTTTATGAAACGAACACTAACAAATTATAATGATTAAAAATAAATAACATCATACGAAAATAAAATTGATTAATATAATAAACAACCCAGTAAATCATTAGGAAAAAAATATTTATCAAATTATATAAAATAATATTATAATACATTAACATTGTCATAATAAACAACCTAAGTTGGTTAACTAACAGTAAATAATAAAATTAAACTCATAATTGATACATGTACTTTTATTTTTTAAGTAATAGCTACAACTACAAATATGTAAAGATGCAAAAGTTGATTGAAAAAATAAAAAAAATGTAAGAGCTGACAATTGAATACTATTGGTATTATTTTTTTCTACTTTTATAATCGAAAAGAACAAAATCAAAATGAATTAAGCCGAAAACTAAAACAATCATAATAAAAATTGAATCAAAGGATAATATCTATGGCTTAGCATGATATGGTTCCAGTAAGTTTCATTACTTTTCTGATCCTATTAAAATTTACACACCCTAATAAATTGTTAAATCATTGTATAATATTTTTTTTTAATTTCCATTTTTGCATCATTCACCGTCCATTTATATTTAGTCCGGTGTTTAGTAAAGCCTAAATTATTTTTCATTATATTTTGATATTTGTGTATGTTTTATTAGTTATAAATAATTAGAAACTTAAGTAAAACTCAAAAATAGATGAATAAAAGTTTTAATAAGATTTATATATAATATACTTTATTTTATTTTAATAAATAGTTAAAATAATAAAAATAATGAAAAATATAGAGTAAAATAATAAGATAACAATTAAAATTAGAATAACCAAATTCAAATTTTGATAAAAAATTTATCCTATTAGCCATTAGTAGTTTAATAGTTCAGATTTAATCTCATATTTAAACCACATATATAATGCAACTTTATTTTTTTCCTCTCTAGTCCATCGATAACATAATATTCAAATGTTGCTTGTGGCTTATTTTTATTATGGTTTTTAATAAACTAATTTCTCCAACTACCTTTCTTGTTTTAAATATACAATACTAACATTTTAACAGTTTATCATCTCTAAGTTTTCACATTATTTTTTTGAAGTTCCAACGATTCAAAATTTTGATAATAATTAATAAATATAAAATCATATCCTCAAATAATAATCCACTAGTTTATTGATTCATGTATTACGTTGATATTTTTAATAAATTGTTATATAAATGTATATAAACTAAAAATTAAAACATAAAAATGTTAATGATTTAAAAAGTATAATAATAGTAATATTATTTGACATAACTATTTTATTTAGTTTTATAAATAAATATATGAGTAGTAGCTAACTTTTTATTTATAAACTAAAATGTTTTATATGATATACTTTGATATTTTAGTTTATATATAACATAATGTGTGTGTATATATATATATTTAATTAAAAAATTAAAAAAAAATGAATATAATATGTTTAACTAAACATCTTTATTTTCAAAGATTTAATATTTTTGTATAATATGTATTTATTATTATACCTCAAATAGGTAATAACATACCCATAAACAATTTTCAGATCATTCAAAATAATTAATTTGTAGTTTATAATATATATCTGGAACACTTCAACAATTTAGTAGAAAATAAATAAATAAATTTAATCACTTAAAAATATTTATAAAACTTAATGATTTATCATGCATTATTTTCTCAAAGTTTGTTAGCTTGTTACTTTTTTTAATTTATCTCAAAGTTTATTAGTTATTCCTAATTTTTGAATTTTCAATGGCTATGATTGTGCCACGTGAGCAAAGAATCCAAAATTTTGAAATTTAGTGGCTGACAATGTGTCACGTTAATACAGTACCGAATTTTTATTATTTTAATGATTGAGATTAATTCGTGATCTGATCAAATGGTACTGTTCCACATAAACAGACTTTCTCTTTGTTCTGTCGGCAATAAATATATATAGTTTCTTTTGGGCTAGATTTTTATGTCACAAATATCACATGACTATTGACTAAAGCGCATAATGGTCCCTATATGACCCAGCCTGCCATTTAATTTGAATTTTATCTGACCCAACAAGGACCGTTTATGGGTCCGGTACCACAATCTAATTTTACCGTCCAGGTTTATATAGGGTGGTTTTTTGAATTATGGCATTTATATTTTGGGTTTTGTTTATTTATGGGTTTAATTAAACTCTTAAAACAATTTCACCAAATAACTATGTACATTTATTAGTGGTAAAATTTAATAGCTATACTTTTAATTTGGTAATTATACGTTTTGTAATTGTCTTTATTGATAATTATTGTTTGAAATAATATATATTGATAATCATATTTTCTGAATTAACTGTTATAGTAATTAAAATTTGTGAACCAACTCAACTTTTTATCTATCTATTTATCAATACTAATAAAAAAATAACTAATACGTCACTTGTCGACCTCTCATTATTCCAAATGGCATATTCTACGATTTTAAATACTTATTGAAATTTGCAAACCAAACACAATATCTTAAATTTAAATCTCAATGAATTTCAGGAATCCACGAACCGGACGCCCCCTAAGTGTAAAATGAACTAAACAATAGAAGTACGTAATTACATACTTTCATTTTTGCTGAATTGCTCCATATTATATTGAGCTAGGCAAGCGAGGTGTTGATACGTGTGAAGTGTCGTGCTACTAAGTGAAGTTGTATAATGTTACACCATAGATGGTGAAAGTCAAGTAGCCAAAAGCTATAAAAAAATTAAGAATAATGTTGATTTAGAGCGAATATTAAGGAATTAAAAGTTCTTTTCTTATTACATTTCTTTGATTATTCGAATAACCGAAACTCGTAAAAAGTGTAAACTTTTAATTCTGTCGACTGTCGATGGACATATTAATCACCTAAAAATACGTGTTTGATTCTCATTTCGTATCAAATAGTGAGAAACAATTTATTTTTTTGTTCTTCTCATGATTTACTCTATCATAAAGTACAAAATCTTGGGCTAAATTTAGCCGATGAAAAAATTATTAATTATTCCATATACTTGTGGTGATTAAAATGCTGAATAAGCCGATGAAAAAAAATAAAATTAACTTTTTTCGTAAATAAGTTTTAAACAACAAAACCTTAACAATATTTAATAAGCATAATGTGTATATGTGTCTATAAAAGAAAAAAAGGCCGCGTACGAGATTTATGAAGCCAATTAGTTTCCTTTTGTGTTAAAATTGGGCTTCACCTGTTTTTCCGATCAAGCCCAAACATTAGATAAGCAAAGCTGTCCAGTCATAAAATGTAAATTTTAACAATAGTAGTAATATAAAATTTTTTTTATCCAGATATAATTATAAAATTTAATTTATGACATATGTATGAGTAGAAAGTAGAAACCAGTATTTATCAAAATTACAACCGGTAAACATGCTCTCTAATGATGGAAAATTGAATTTGTTAATTATATTTATTGTCAAAAATTGAATATATATCACGTTTATTGACAATTTTATTCGTATTAACGCATCCTTTAATAAAATAGTACGTGTTTTAACGTCAAATTAAATATTTTCAAATTTTATATAATTACTTTTTTGATTTACCCACTATCATTTTCCGCACAAATTAAATTTCTTAACTTGTTTTGACCAAATGTCTGGAACACTAAACAACTTGATTATCGATCACATTGGAGATTGCCAAAAATATGTCTTTTTGTAAACATATTTTTTAACTGGACTGTTAACCAAATTACTATATGAGTTAATTTAAAAACTAAAATTTCAAAGTTTACAAATGTCCTTTCGATCAGGTTTAGCTAAAAGAAGATACACCATCGGTCCATCAATTTGCTAAACAAACACATGACCCGTATTATATTCATGATCATCTTCATCAACATTTACTAGAATGAATAACATAAATTCATGTGTAATCAATATTCAAGAAACAATAACATAATCATAGTCGTAACTTACAAGCCCAACATAAATTCATGTGTAATCAACATTCAATAGATACAGAAATAGTGGTGGGTAGCAATGAAAGGTTGTTTCCTAATAACATAGTATCAATCGAGGAATTGGATGACTACAGTGGTGGACCGAGCATCTGGGGTTGCCGGTTGCACAATCTAAATCATCCTGTCGGTTCGATTATTTAAATTGGGTTAGTCGGGTTGGACCAACAAACGAGAATTAAAAATAGCAAAAACCACAGTAGATATGAAATAAACAAAAAAGATTTTACGTAGAAATGTAATTAATTAAACAAGTTAATTAAGTTAAAAAATAAGAATTTACGTCACATATAGTTTTTTCCTTAAAAAAACATATGGGAAGGATTAGTAATACTAATTAGGATTGGGTTTTGGTATTTGGGTTAGTGGGTATACTCTATGAGAATAAATATTGAACCTCTTAAAATGTTTTGGGTTTTAATAAACATTGGGTTTTGTTAAATATTGGGTTTTAAAAGTGTGTTTATTTTTATTTTTATTTTTTTACTTATTTAAACATTCAACTTTTAATTTATTTGTTTTGATTTAAGGTTATAAAATTTTACAATTAAGTTGTACACTTAAAAAAGTTTTCTACTTGAATAATATATAGGTTGCAAACCTACAAATACTCGGTTGCATAATTAAAATTTTAGAAAAATATACATTACGTAATGAGGTTACTGATACGTGCCACCACGACCACACCTTGGGTCCGCCCATGGATGATAACCGAACAATTGTGTATATGCACTTGGTTCATCTATGACTAGAAATATCTATGAATTTACCTTGCAAAATAGTTTTCAATTACTTTGACAAAAGACTTGCTAGCAACACGACATAAGATTATTAGCAATCACTCAAAATTTATGCAAACCAATCATTTTGAATTCAAAATTTGCATAAAAATAAATAAAACAACTGATTAAATAAAATTCATAACCTTGATCAATTTTGAACCTCTATTTTAGAAATCGATTCCATGATAATCAAGGAGACAGAGCGGATGGTGATAGTTTTATAAGTGCTAATCGAAGTGTCATAAATATTTATAAGTTGGAGGTTATAGCTCTTGACTTAAAAGGTCTAAAAAATATCATTAAAATAACTTCCCAGGGTAATAACTAATAATCAATGGATTTCACAGATTTCAGTAAAAATTTAAAATTACAGGATTTCTTTAATCTCTTCATTATTTGTTATTTAAAAACCCAACCTCTCCCACTAGTATTTTAAATCTCAGTTACCTTGTATTATTTAGATTAACAAATTTTTTCTATAAGATAATGCAGATTCTTTGACAACATGACAAATGCAAATGCTACATAATGTAAATTATTTGATAAAATACAAATACATGGAAAAAAAATCTGGAAACCAAATGTCCGCTGAGATTATGCATCACCAATTAAGACTTAAGAGAGATAGGTAGCTAGATAAATGATAGTGGTACCTCCATCTTAAATGTTATTAATAATAATAGCTACCACAAATTAAATAGTCATAACCAAGATAGGATCAAGCAATGGAGACATGCAAATGATGCACTAAAAAAAGTAACTCTTAAAATTCAAGAAATGTACAAAAAAATGTTGTACAAAATGCATCGAAGGCTTGTAAGTTATACTTGCAAAACTCATTTTTAAGATTAATATGAAATAATAATAGTATTTATGTATCTTTAATAAAATACATTTTTTGTCAACTATCGACACAACTACTTAAAAATAAAATTATAACTTTTCCTAAAGAATTAAAAAAAAAAAAAAAAGACAACTGAATCAAAATTTTTGTAGAAGATTATATAATAGTATTGGATTGTATTGTTTTAGAATATTCCCGGCTTTTTAGAAATGGATTAATATTTAATAAAATTATGCACAAAATGATGATAAAACTACTTTATTATTTAAAATAGTAATTAAATTACAGATAATGGTTATCTTAACCATAAATAAGTTTTTATTATTATAAAAAAGATAAACTTACGTAATCCATTTTAGTTTAATTATTTACACATGATAATAAAATATTTTCTTTAATTTTAAATGTCTTATTATATTTGAATCCAAGATCAATGCATATTCAAAAGAATATTATTGTATTTAGAGATAAAGTCCTACAAGTGCTACTTTGCTGAAATTATCGATATTACTAATGTAATTTTTTTTTTTACCCGGGTGATACTCATACTTGGATTTCATTGTTGATATGGTACATTTGGTGACTGGTTACCGATTCCATCGATAAAACTCTATTTTTTTTTAATTTAATATGATGTGGATTTAACCACCATTTTATCTCCTTCATTAATCAGAGATTGAAACACCATTTTCCTTAAATTCTACAATAATGTCTTACCATCGCCTCCGGTCCTCACCTTTCATCGTCTCATTCATGACCTTAGCATCGGATCATCTCTTCGATGTTATCGTTTGAATAAACAAAAATCGCCCTGTCAGCATACTTACGGCCTTACGGGTCATACGTACCATATCGACAGGTCACATTTGTGTACAGTACCATCCAGTTAAAAGAAAAAGTAAATTAGACATATTGATAATTTTAGTAAGTAACATGCATTCGTATGACTAATGTAAATGTCATGTCATCAAAATACATGTCAGCATAGTTACCGGTCATACGTATCATGTCGACATGTCACCTTTGAGTACATGTACCATCCAGTTAAAAAAAAAAGTAAATTAGTTATATCGATAATTTCAGTAATACATTTTGTATAACTTTTAATGAAAATTTTAAGTTTTAATTAAAAGTCATTATATAAAGTCTAGAGTAATGAATTAACCTAATTAAAGTTTTAAATATTGACAACATCAAACCAAACATATTTTTTGTATTGATTTTGTTAGTGTATGGTGTGTAAAGATGACAATACTACTGCATCATGGCTGATTTCATAAAACACTTGAGGGTCACACTGATGAGCACAACTGAGCAGATGCAATTAAACTATTGAATAAATAATATTGAATATTATTTATGACACGAAATGATCATTGAGATTAAATTAATGTATGATTAATTATATCTCAAATGTACGGGGACTATGAGTGCAATATTGGATATTGTAGCGATTTAATTGTCATTGGATGATAATTAAATAATTATCTAGTCTTTTATTTATTATTAGATATTAAATAAAAGATTGATTTATTTGAATTAGAATTATCATCTATTATTAGATAATTGGATGGATAATTATAAACAAATAAATAAAGATAATTATAAATAATTATCTGCTCATTTATATATTATTAGATAATATATAAAAGATAAATATTATTTAATAGATATATAATCATAGAGATAATTATATAATAAAGATAATTATTAACATATATTATTATATATTAAAGTTTTAATTAATATATAATATATATATACATTCACGGTCACAATGATATATTATTTTCACGCCACACACACAAAGGTTGTGTGTGGAACCCTACGGCCGCCAAGAATCAAAAAACAAACCAAAAGGGTTTGGTTTTCCCGTTCTTCGTGTGTTTGATTACATATTTGGCACCGCTCGACTGTGTCATCACCGGTGGATACCGAAAGCATCCTGTTCGTGTTTCCTTGTCATAGAATACAAAGGTACGAATTTTTATTGCTTAATCGTTTACTTATCTTATGTTTACTTGATGATCCGTGTACGGAATTCGTGATTTTTAAAAGCTTCCGTTGTGCGTTAATTCGATTAATGTTTATGTTTTTATGAAAAACCATACGAATTCCCAACATATTTTAATTTTGTAGTAACTACTATTTTTTGTCACTAAATCTTATAAAAATATGAAGATAATATGAGAAATCATAGACACTTCTAAGAATTATCAATGTTTGCTCAAAGAAGATCATTATTATTTTTTGTTAATATGCTCAAGATTAGGGGTGAGCGACGAGTACCATTTCCCGAACCCGAACCGGTACCGAACCGAAACCGGTACCGACCGGTACCGAATTAATATATTCGGTTCGGTATTCGGTTTTTAAATTAGCTAATATTCGGTATTCGGTACTCTCGGTTCGGTATTCGGTTTTTAAATTAGCTAAAATTCGGTATTCGGGACCGAACCGGCACCATATAAAATTATACGGTTCGGTATTCGGTTCTTTCAAAACTAATAATTCGGTTTCGGTATTTTCGGGATCGGTACCGGTTCGGTTCGGTCCGGTACCGAGCTCACCCCTACTCAAGATGATCATTATGTATTGTATGCTCAATATGATTATTCTTTTTTGTTGCTAATTTACACTAATTAAAGATAAAATGTGTTCATTATTGTCACATATAATGATCATAAAATAGTAAACTATTCAAAACATAAACTCAACTAGCACATTTCATATATCATATATTTTTCGTTGTAAACTGATCAATTCATAAAGCATGTTCCCACCTACAAGAAAAAAATTATTATGCAAAATTGTAAGTTCTAAAAGTCGTTATATAAAGATTACACAAATGAACTAATCTAAATAGAGAGTTTCAAAGGGAAAATTGTACAAAAAACCAAACGAACTTTTGATTTTCTTTTCGATTAAGTCCATGTACCAAAACGTTTCCATAAAAGTCCTTCTACATGAAATTTTTTACGAATTGTATTGTTTTTAAGGATTTTTTTATATTTTTTTCATAATGTTTCGTTAAGTTAAATGACTTTTATGGAAACATTTTATGTGCAGTGATTTTTATAAAAACGTTTTTAAGTTGAGAGAACTTTATGGAAACGTTTTTGGTGCAATGACTTATTCGAAAAATACTGAATGTACATTGATTTTTTACATAATTTTTTCTTTTAAATATTAAGTATATCAACCAAATATATATAAATTTTGTAAATTATATCAAAAAATATGAAGCTGATATAAAAAAACAAACGCAAGTAGTAATTTTTTTTAAAGGAAACTATCCTACTCCTAAATTACTAATTTTCACCACCTAAATATCAACTTACCTCCGACGGGAGTCGAACCCGTGACCTCTCACTTATATCTGCATCAACTAGTATTAACCGTTCATTTAAGAATGAAGACCTTGAACCCACTCAATAGCACGTAGATTAGTTTGAAGTCAAAACCATAAAATTATATATCATATATCCATGTAAAGACCAAAAAAAAAAAGAAAAAAAACTTTAGAATATTAAATCATCATCATAGCTTGGTGAAATGTTGAATCACTTATCTGTCCGAAAGCCAGAACAATAATCATTATGTATAGTGAATGCACATTACATAAAAACCATTAAAACTAGTATTTTTACCCAGTCGGCGAACGGGTTTTTACCAAAAAAAGGTTAAAAATATTCTACATGAAGCATTTGCAGAAAATTATGTCAAAAAAAGATGATAGATTAATCATTAAGTAAAAATGAGATAACAATTGAAAACCAAACTAATGTTCTTCATTCAATATGAAAGTGAAAAATTCTTCAAAGCATTTAGACCATGAATTAATGAAATTTATCAAATTATCAGTTGAAAATAGAAAATGAATACCAAGCTAGAAACTTCTCGATCTCAGTTTCTGGAACAAACAATTGTACTATTCATAATTGATTTTGGTTATGCAGACGATTTCATAGGAATGGATTAGTGGGTACGTAGGTAAATGAAGCTACAACGTTACATGCTTAAAAGAATTGTACACCATGCATTACAGAAAATACCAATATCAAATACAAAAAGAGTATTACTTTCATACTTTTGGCTTAGAAAGAGTATATGTAGCACAGTAGCAGATTCAGAAGAATAAGGAGAGAAGAACCGTCAAGGACTAGCGAAGGAATTAAAAAGAATCAGTAGGAATCATGGTCGATGATGACCAGAGAGGTTATTGCTTCAAAACTTGTGTATTGTTGTGAATTGTGATGAAAAAGAGAAGGGAAGTTACGAAATATTAGAACGTGCAACGTGGGTTTGGTTTGTATTGAAGGAGGCATGCTTTAGAAAGTTGTACCTTTTGTTCTGTAAGAAATACCATTTTTATTCATATGTGGGTTAGTGGTGTAGTTGGTTCAAGTGGGTGATGACTTTTTACATTTATAACATTTGTGCTTGCTTGTTTGCAACAATTACATTTACAAACTACTTGTAATATTTACCCATTTAGTTATCTAAAAGATCTGGTTACCTCCCCACTATCTAAAAAACTGAATAACTCCCCACTATCTGCTCACTATTTGAAAAACTGCATAAGTCCCCACTATCTCTCACAAATGAAGTAAATCTAATATTAAAATAATAGGAGTTAGGGAGATATGTATGTTTACGTCTATGCCCTTGTTTGTGTAACCGCTATAGTGTGTAAAAGAAATGTAATTTTGTAACTATCTAAGTGACTTATTATCAACAGCTAGAGGTGGGCAAAACCGGGTTTGACCGGGTTTCGGTTCGGGTTTGACCACCGGACCGGGTTGAGTCAAAAGTCAAAAACCGGGTTGGGAGAGAAACCGGTTCGGGTTGAACCCGATTTGGGAGGTGGGGAAACCCAACCCAATCCTAACCGGTTGGGTCCGGGTTGAAACCGGTTCGGGTTGAAAAACCCGGTCAAACCGGGTTGAACCGGGTTCTATATATATTTTTTTTTAAAATTTCCATCAAACACTTTTTTTTAACTAAAAAACTTATTCCAACATTTTATTTTACTAAAAACTTATTCAAACATATTAAAAAAATTATTCAAACATTTTATTTTACTAAAAATCTATCCAAACATATTTAAAAATTTATTCAAACATAACTAAGAACTTCAAATATATTAAATAAACTAAATTTACTAAAAACATCAAAGTTACATTTTTTATATTAACTACTAAAAATCTCGTAATCAATATATAATTTCTATTGAAACGTAAACATACTAAAAAAACATCAAATTTTATTAATTAAAAACATCAAAAATAAAGTTGAAACATAAACATAAACTTAAGTCATATATTCCCAACTTCGTCATTGGTTTCTTCTTCGGAGGTAGCCTCGCGCGAAGCTTCGTCGAGAGCAATTTCTTCATCGGAAAGTGAGATTGCTTTGCCTTCTTGAACCTCGATTTCATGTATTTGTTCTTCATACTCTAGTTCACCTTCGAGTCTTGATGTGTGTTGTATACGTTCGGCCGCGTCTAAGTAATCCTTCAAGCAAATACACATCTCTAATGATGCCGGTGTGAGTTTTGTTCTTCGTACAGATAATACCCTGCCACTAACAGAAAAAGCAGATTCCGAAGCTACCGTAGAAGCTTGGACGGTTAGTAAATCTCGGGCCATAGCGCTTAGAACGGGAAATTGAGATTCCCTTCCTTGCCACCAAGCCAATATATCAAATTGTGAGAATTGTTGGGGTCCCATAGTAGCCAAAAAATCGGTTCCCGTATATCTCCCAAATTCGCTACTTGATTGTCCGTCACCCTCACCCCTAGATCGTTTATTGTTTTCTTGTCTTAAACTATTATATAAGTTCAACATCGGATCCGAACTATTATAAGTAAAATATGATGATGAATCCGAAGTTGAAGAAACATTTGTTGAACCATATTTATTAAAATAAACTCCAAATAACTCTTTAAAACATTTGTTAAAATTTGTTTTTGTATTATGCCAAAATAATACATTATCGTCATTCAAATCCAAATCCAAAGAAATTTTATCGATAAGTAGTTCCACCCCACTAATATTCAAACATGGGTTTAATGCGGCGGCACAAGTAATTATAGGTGGCATTTCTTTAAAATACTTTCTAAGTTTTTCTTTCATTGGCGCAATAATACTTGGAAATACTCCACCCATAAATTCGTATGTGCCTAATGTTGAACACATTAAAAAGATTTGATTAAGTATCAAATGACTCGTAGGATAATAAACACCCGATAATAAAGTTGTTGCATTTTTAAAAATTTCAAGCATATCGGTCATTTGTTTAATTGTATTCCAATTACTAGCCAAAAATGGTGTAACTAGTCCCTTAGCGGCAAGACTATCATGAAACATTTGTAATGTTTCCTTTTGACGTAAACCACACAAAAACATATGATGAGTCGAATTCCATCTTGTGGGAACATCCCAATTAGGGCCCAAGAAAACGGAATCCGTATCCTTACACAATTTCATATATCTTTTATATCTAATTTTATGGGAACAAAATATATCCGATAACATTTGTTTATAACTATCTTTTATAGCACTCATTTGGGTTGTCGCTAGTCCGTCTTGCACAACCAAATTTATTATATGTGCAACACATCGACTATGATAAAAAATACCTTTCAAAGGGGGTTTAAATTTTAGTATTAGTTTTTTTACGGCGCTAGTATTATTACTCGCGTTATCAAATGATATTGAAAAAACTTTTTCTTGTAGATTAAAAAAATTTATTGCGTCACGTAAAATTAAAAATAAATTTTGACCCGTGTGAGGATACTCGAAGCTTTCAAAAACAATCGTACGTTTCATCATTTGCCATGTTACGGGATCAACCCAATGTGCGGTAACACAAAGGTATGAACCGGGCAAACCATGAGGAGCCGACCAAACATCGGTTGTTAAGTTTACGCTTGTATTTAAATTTTGAAATCCTTTTTGTAGTTCTATTTTAGCTTTTTTCCATAATTTCAAACAATCGCGTTTAAGAGTAGCACGGCTTACTTGATTGTATCGCGGTTGAAGAGTGTTTTGGATCACTTTAGTCAATCGCGGGTTGTCAAAGTGATTGAACGGCAAACCTTCTTGAATCACGAAGCATGCAAATTCGTGACGACACTTCTCCGCCGAGTAGGTAAAAATACCTCCATCCCGTGACATCGATGCTTGACCCTCTTCCGGAATTGTTTTGAGTCCTTGACAATATTTTTCGGTATGCCACTTCAACGTCGTGTTGGATTCGGGTTTCAACAAATGACCGCAATGTTTACATTGCGCCTTCACCGACTCATCCGACATCTTCACCATATTGTAATTACACCAAACTTTTGGATTTCGGGATGTTTGTAATACTTCAATAATCGTTGGTGTAGAACCAACACCGGTGGAAGTGGTAGAACTTTGAGTTGCCATTTTTTCGAGCGTTTTTGCGAATTTTCGGTAATAATAATGTGTTTTGAGAGAGTTTGAGAGAATGTGAGCAATGTAAGTAAACCAAATCAACTAGACATATTTATAGGGAGATTGAAGGGCAAAAAAGTAAAAAAAAAAGCAAAAAAACGGCTATATTTGAAAAAAAACGGCTAGTTTTCAAAAAAAAAAACGGCTATATTCCAAACCGGGTTCAAACCGGTTTCCCCCAACCCGGTTTTCAACCCGACCCGGTTCAACCCGACCCTAACCGGTTTCAACGGATATAATGTGTAACCGGGTACAACCCGCCGGGTTTTGCAAAACC
Source organism: Centrapalus pauciflorus (assembly GCA_020465985.1). Classification (NCBI taxonomy): domain Eukaryota; kingdom Viridiplantae; phylum Streptophyta; class Magnoliopsida; order Asterales; family Asteraceae; genus Centrapalus; species Centrapalus pauciflorus. The sequence continues at coordinate 141,977 of JAANYP010001799.1, forward strand.
CTAACCGGTTTTGGTCAAACCCGGGTTTGACCGGGTTCGGTTTCGTTTTTTTTTCGGGTTCGGTTTCGGGTTCGGGTTTTTTGCCCACCTCTATCAACAGCTCATGATTAATGGATTAAGATCGGACGATTGAGAATTGCTAGAGGCTTTAATCACCGCTAGCAATAGATAGTTATAATATAATTTTAGATTGTATTGTTTTTTCTTTTTCTTTAATCTGTATTTATTCTAATATTTTATTTTATCTTTTTATCTATCTAATGTTTCTAGATTGATTATATATTTATATGGAATGCTTCAAAAACTATTTTTAGTAAGTTTGTATTAAATTTTATGAGAGAGTCTAAATGGACCTTCAACGATCTCAATGGATCCTGTTTCATTTTTCAAACATAATTATTACATAATGATTTTATGTTTTTTTTAATAATATATTACTTTTTTAATGATGCATATTATTTTTAAGCATAATTATGACATAATTATTATGTAAATGGTGTTCAAAAAGTATGATCCAATTTTATTTATTGGAATTATTAAAGACACTCGTCACTCGTTACCTACCCTACTCCTAAGTCCTACCTATATTTTGAGCAAAATATTCCGTCAACCTACTTCAACTCGTTCGCAACTACGACCACCGTCACCAACCATGCCACCGCCACCAAATTTTCCTCCCCTACCTCCACCGCCACCGTTTTTTTGGGGGGAAACACCGGAGGAAGAATACTACGATTCCCAAGGCGTTCGTAACTCCAAATCCTATTTCGAAACACCTAATGGTAGAATCTTCACTCAATCATGGCTGCCTTTGGACCAAGTGCAACCGGTCAAAGCCGCCGTGTTTATGACCCACGGGTACGGATCCGATTCCAGTTGGTGTTTCCAGAAGATCTGTATCGCGTACGCCAAGTGGGGATACGCCGTCTTCGCCGCTGATCTCATTGGTCACGGCCGCTCCGATGGACTCCATGGATACATCGGAAACATGGATAAGGCTGCCGCCACATCACTGTCGTACTTCGTTAGTGTTCGTCAGAGCGAAGAGTACCGTAATCTTCCGGCGTTCCTTTTTGGGGAGTCGATGGGGGGACTTATTACTACGCTTATGTACTTCCAATCGGAGCCGGACACATGGACCGGATTGATCTTGTCGTCACCACTTTTCGTCATACCAGAAGGCATGATTCCGTCCAAGGTAAATTCAAATTTGATTTCCTCAGAATTTACAACATCCGATTTTGCCATAGATCCCAGATCTGCACCTGATAAATATTCAATTGTTTAAGGGATGATTGAATGTGATGATCATTCGAAATTGAACATAAAATTTGAGAATAATCACTTATATTGATAAAATTGTTGGTGATTTTAGTGTTCATTTTAGTATAATGGAAATAATAAAGTATGTCAAAGAGATCAATTTTAGCTTTAATATAAGCCATCAGGTGCAGGAATGCATAATTATATTAATCTAAACTGATTCCAGCGTGACGAAAATGGCGGGGGTCAAGGGGCTGCCGGGTTCTAGGGGCAAACCGGATTTTACAAAGGGACCTTAAGAGGAAATAATTAATTCTTTTGGGTCCTTAAGTAATTTCGGTTAAGATTACCGCCAATTAACCGAAAACATTATCCATTCAGTGGTTTTTGACGTACAAATAGAAAATAATAACACATTATCATGGAGACCGTTTCTATGGAATTCGTTTTATGCCAAAAACGAATTTGTTCTTCAAGTGATATCCCTATAGTTTGAATTTCGTGAAACCTGGGCATTTAAGGATCGAAATATCAAATTCGGAAAGTGAATTGGTACACGATACTTGAAGAAATCCGTGATTCAGAAACCCTATTTTCAAACTTACAAATAATTTGAATTTCTGATGCAATTTAATCTTTGGTTGCTTTGTAATGAAGCTACATTTGACAATGTATGGGCTACTGTTCGGATTAGCGGATACATGGGCGGCGATGCCGGATTCTCGGATGGTGGCCAAGGCAATTAAGGATGTCGAGAAACTTAAGATTATAGCGGTGAACCCAAAACGATACGCGGGAAAACCGAGAGTTGGGACGATGAGGGAGGTTGTAAGGGTTACAAATTACGTACAGAACAATTTCAACAAGGTCAAGGTGCCGTTTTTTGTGGCACACGGGACGTCGGATGGGCTGGCTTGCCATAGTGGATCGAAGATGTTGTACGAGAAGGCTGCAACCCCGGAGGAGGACAAGACATTGAAGCTTTACGAAGGAATGTACCACTCGTTGATTCAAGGGGAACCCGATGACTGTGTCGAGCTTGTGTTGGGGGATATGAAAGCTTGGATCGATGAGAAGGTGCAAAAGTTTGGCCGTAATTGAAACGGTAACTGAGTAAACCCTTTGTTGGTTGTGTTTGTTATTTTAAGCGGTAAATGTATTAAAAAGGGGAAATTAAGATGTTACATGTATGAAATTAAGTGGTGAACTTTTTTCTTTTGATTAATTAAATTGACTTTAATATTTTAGTTAAATAAAATATCAATTTACGTCAACCTCTTAAAGTAAGACTTCAAACTTCATACGGATACGGAAGTCCACGACTTAATTTTAGACGTTCTAACATTTTTAAGTCTGAAATGTAACAAACAATGTACTTTGAATTAAGATATGAAATCCACTTAATTCCGTTAAGATATGAAATTAAAACTTAAAAGGTTTTTAAGAGGCAATAAAGTCTAGACAAACACACCCTAGATGCATAAAACATTACTTTTTCCTTTATTATTAATGTTGATGTGTTGATTTGCAAAAAAATTCATGCATGTTTCGCCAACAATATATATATATATATATATATATATATATATATATATATATATATATATATATATATATATATATATATATAGATTTAGGTTCAAGTGAGTACCACTCATTATGCAGCGCACCAGAAGGTACCACCCTTAAAAGTAATTTTTTTGAAATTTTTTTTCATGAACATGTCTTAATTAACATTACACAGACCATATGTGAATTTCACGTAAATCCGAACACTCTAAGTGCATGAAAACACGCATCACATAAATGCACGTTCACATACATTCAAAATTATATAAGTGTGTGTTCACATCATTTTTTAGGAGCTAGGAGATGTGAATGTATGTGAAATTTACATATCATCTGTATAATGTTAATTAAAACACGTTTGTGAAAAAAAAATTCAAAAAAAATAATTTTAAGCGTGGTACCTTCTGGTGCGCTGCGTAACAGGTGGTACTCTCTCGAACCATATTCTATATATATATATATATATATATATATATATATATATATATATATATATATAGAATATGGTTCGAGAGAGTACCACCCAAATGCAGCGCACCAGAAGGTACCACCTTTAAAAAAACTTTTTTAAAATTTTTTTTTCATAAACATGTTTTAATTAACATTATGAAGATCGTATGTAAATTTCACATACATTCACATCTCCTAGCTCCTAAAAAATGATGTGAACACACACTTACATAATTTTGAAGACATGTGAACATGCATTTATGTGATGTGTGTTTTCATGCACTTAAAGTGTTCGGATTTGCGTCAAATTCACATATGATCTGTGTAATGTTAATTAGAACATGTTCATGAAAAAAAATTTCAAAAAAAATTACTTTTAAGGGTGGTACCTTCTGGTGCGCTGCATTAGAGGTGGTACTCACTTGAACCTAAATCTATATATATATATATATATATATATATATATATATATATATATATATATATATATATATATATATATATATATATATATATATATATATATATATATATGTATGTATGTATGTATATAGGGTTAACTATATTTTTATGCAACGACGTTTTCATATTTTATCATTTTATGCAACGAAATTGCTTTTATCACTATTTATGCAATGATGTTTGAACTTTTTATCAAAAAATGCAACAATGTTTTTTATTTTTACTAAGTAATGCAATAAAATCATATTTAATACGATTTATGCAATAATGTTTCAACTTATTACACAAATATGCAACGTAATTATCTATTTACCAGGTTATCTATCGATTTATTGTACATACTAAAAAAAATCTAGATGAATGCATCAACGTGTAAAAAAGTTCGCTTCACCAAATTCAACAATTCCTTCATAAATTAAGGGTTATGTTGCAAAATTCATTATTTGTCATGACTAAAAATTGTAACCTTTATTTTATTTCGATTAGGGATAGTATTGGATCGGACTGAATATTTGTCCTCTCATATCTATTTTAAAAAATTATTATCATCAACTGTAGTTATTTCAATAGAAATCATCGTCGGGTAATTTATGATAACTGTTAAGATTAGAAATAAAAATTTAATGAGATCAATCTATGTTGTAAAACTTTACCATTCACGTTAAACAATCACCTAATTATGTTGTAAATGTTAACTGTTTATGGTTAACGATAATCAAATTCGTAAATTCGTAAATTAATCATTTGTATTAAACGTTTAATCATGAATCCTCATATTTATCCTCAATCATCTGACAGTAATCCTTGATAAGTATTTGTAGTTTTTAACCGGAAACGAACAAGACCCTTTTAACCTGGGTACGAATGAGTTATAAATAAACCAATAGAAACAAAATGTCGTATTGAAGTCAGAAAAATTTTTCATCCAACTCATACTATATTAACAAAGATGACGATACGACTTTTTTTATACGTAGTTGTGTTGATTAAGATTTTAAGTGATGTACAACAAATTAATATTACCAGATAAATAAGTAGATTAAATGTTGCATACTTTGATAACAACTTCAAACATTGTTGCATAAATCGTGTTAAAAATAATTTCGTTGCATAAGTCGGTAAAAGAGGGAAAACGTCATTGCATTTTCTGATAACAAATTCAAACGTCATTGCATAAATTATGCTAAAAATGATTTCATTGCATAAATTGATAAAAGTGAATACGTCGTTGCATAAATTTGTGGTTAACCCATATATATATATATATATATATATATATATATATATATATATATATATATATATATATATATATATATATATATATATATATATATATATATATATATATATATATATATATATATATGACGTAAATTCCCATAAAAGAGATCGATTTTCTAAATTCATCCAGAATTTCTTCTATTCAAATCCCTTTCCCATCACTATTGATACGACACTCACACTTGTTTCTCTCATCCAACTCGTACCAACAAACTAGGATGACAACTGCAACTACTTTTCCAAAATTCCAGTGTGGGTTTCGTAAATATGCCCGAAACTCTGCCCGTGTTCCATGAATATGTCCAAGATTCAGTCAAAATTATCTAAGGGGCGTTTGGTTCGTAGATTTTTTTTCATAGGGATTTGCATTATGTCAAAGGATTTGCATTATGCAGCATTTTTATTTATCATGATTTTGTTAAAGAATTTGCGTTATCTTTTAGAATAAATTGGTTAAACCGAAGAATGCAATGCAACTGTGATTTAAAATGCTAGAGGGAGGCTAAGTTTTCAAATAACAAAGAATAGTGAGATTTATGAAATACTGTGATTTTAAATCCTTACTAAAGTCTGTGAACCAAACACATGATTTCAAATGCAAATCCCAGGAAATTCCAGGAAAATTCAGGAAATCCGTGAACCGAAAAAGGTTTAACAAGTTTAGATTTAGATACCCCCTACCCTAAATTTTATATTTCTTTCATTTCAAATTTTACTACTTTGCGTTATATAAAGTTTTGGCTATTTGGTGAGATTCTCATTTTGACTCTTTTGAGATAATACCAAAAAAAGAAAAGAAAAAAAGAAAGTTAGATTAGTAATTATCCCATAGTTTAATTGGCAACGATACATGTACTAATATAAGGAGGCAGTTGGAATGGTAGCTAGTATTTTATCAAATTTATTTTATTTTATTCCCCGAACGAATTAACAACTTAAAAATAAAATCAAGTATCGAAATATTTTTAGGTTTGGGTGTGTCATTGTAGGTTCTGGCCGGAATGTCTAATCTCTGATCGATGGATCGAACGTAAATTCGACTCAGACAAATTTAAATTTACCATGGAAAATGAGTTGTACATTGTAATAAAGTAATTGCATCTCTTATCTATCTATATCAATACTATACTATAAAGCATGTTCATTTTTTCTATTACTAGAAAATTTCAAATTCGTACCTACAAATTTTATAATAAAACATACTCTACAAATTTTTATCATTTTTTTTAATTTTATACTTGATATATTGATTTAATAATTTTCTAATATTGGTTTGATAATTTTCAATATTGATTCGTTATTTTTTAAATGTATTCAAATTTTTATAATTTATGAATCAAATTTATTACGTTGATTTTATAATATTCATTCATAATTTTTGTTAAATTTCAGTAAATTCAATAAATAGTGAAATCATGTTGAAATTTAATGAGTCAATATTATTTCTCATCATTACCCGTAATAAGATCATTCATATTTGATCGAGAATATATAACACACCAAAGTCTACATTTTGCGTTTTATATTATAAAATGACATGTGAATATATTGGTGAGTTGATATGAATATATAAAAGGTTTTGTTAATTTCATGTGTCTTTTTATAGATTTACAAAACATAAAATATAACTTTTTTATTCACATATACTTGTAAAGTATGTCACCAAACCAAAATCAACTTTGGTATGCTTAGCAGCTTTTAACATTTGTGATCAGACTCCAAAACAAAGGAATCAAAGTGATTTGAAGGCCCCTTAATTAAATGTGTCTTTAGTGGGGAGTTGTTAACACATCCATTGTCTATAGTGTTTTGGAAAGTATATTTATTTTTATAAAAATACAAAACTAGTTGTTTCTAAACCTGTTTACCAAAACATAATAAAAATTACAACTTTTTTTAAAAAAAAAAACCAGAACTATCATATCAATATTTGTAACCATTTACTTTGAAGATATATGATTAAATTATTTCAGAATTTGTCTTATGCGTAAGAACAAGGTTTTTCAGATCGAGATCTCACCTAACATCGTTTTCGTCTCTGCAAGATTAGATACGTAGGATCGAATCGGGATCGTAGGATTCTACTAAAAATCATTATTTTTAAAAAAATATTCCTTGGTACTATAATTTATAAAGTTATATTATAAACTAATGGGTTTATTATGAATAAAAATCAACACGGTTTCACGTTTTTGTGTTTTTGTCCATCGATGTTATTTTTTTCCTAAAAATTCCTCAAGTTAATTTTTTCTTTTCAGTGCAGCGAAATTTGACTATTAGAACCCAGTCTTCAATTTTTAAAATACCAAATTTAACAATTATAATCAGGCTCTAATAATAAATTTTCAAAAAACTAGAAAAATAAATTTAACTTGAGGACTTTTCTTTAAAAAAATAACATTCAAAGACGAAAATTTAAAAATCGTTAAAACATGTTGTTTTCTTTCATAATAAACCCTAAACTAAATATACAATCTTAAATAAATATTCATATATTATATTGAAAAACACCATAAGTTTATATTTTGAATAATTACAGTCATGAAAAAAAAAAAAGAAGCAATCTTACGAAAATGGTTGGAATCCGAGTAAAAGATAGGATCGGATCGATTATAGATCCTATATATGATCGTGTAGGAAAACCATGTAAAAAGGTCGGACTTTGATTAATTGTAAGATCGGATCAGTGATCGGTTCAACAATCCTGATACTGATCCTATGCTACAAACGATCTTATAACATTCTGAATCAAATGTCGATGGTTGGATCCTACGATCCTACGATCAAGATTGTGATTTTGATAACAATACAGTAGGGTATTTCATGTTAAATCATAAATGGTTGTGCTTAGAAAAATCTTATCTATATAATAAAAGAGAACATTTAGATGCGTGTCACATTCAAATATCAATAGAAAAAATAATTGTAATTTAATAATTTTAAAATAAAATATAAATTCAGCTAATTATTTTTAAAATTAAAAAAAAATTAAAGATATAATCTAAACCAAATATGATTTTGTATCGTGAATCAAATCAAATTTGTATTATACTTATCTATACATTTATTTGGAAACTAATTTTGTTAATATTTAATAATTTACATATTATATAATCTATGTGTATGATGTATCTATATATCTAATTAAAAAATTATTTTATATGTTTGTAAGTTTATTAAAATATAGATTAGATACTCATGTATCATATTAGTTGATTTAAAAAATATCCATGAAGATATAGAAACATAGTTATTTTTATAAAGTTTAATTATAATAACTAGTGTATTAAAGCTTAATGAACTTTCCATTCGCTTAATTATAATAAATTAAAATTAATATTTGATTGAAATTTACTTGAATTCAAAATAGATTTTATAAATGATGACAAAATGCGGTGTCAACACATGACAAATTTAACGAGGGAACGATACTTTACAAATTGATATTTATTTATTATTATTTATAGATCTTAAAAATAAACATATATTATACAAAAATATTAAAAGTTTGACAAGTAAAAGACTTGTTGATTTACAAAATAAAAAAAGTATATATATATTAATAAAGTAAAGGTAGCTACTATTTATATTTAATTATAAAATTTTAAAAAAAATAGTTATGACATATAATAATACTATTATTATATTTTCTAAATAAATTATATTGTTACGTTATAATTGTAAAACATATATATATCCAAAAAGAATGATGTAACATGTCGATTAATGAGCTAGTAATAAATAAATAAATCACTTCACAGAAATAAATAAATCACTTTACCAACTAGTCAAATTAGGGTCCTTACAATAAAGTTCCATTACTACGACAATTACGAAACCACAACAGTAACATAATCAAATACGGCCTCGTAAAATACACTTGATTTAGAGTAAACCATAACCCCAAAAAGCACTTTAGTTTAAAAACATTTATTTTCATATTTAAAACAATATTGTACCATATATTTATTCTTCAAAATATGAAACTTCACAATTTTTTGTTACTGCACTTATTTTAAATCAAGGTTGTTAAAATCGTGACTATTTTCAAGATCAGATCGTAAAATCAAAATCGAGATCTTAAATCTTACTAAAGTAATTTACATCAAAGATTAATTATATATCAAATTGATTAAATATTAAAATCCAAATGTTATATGATAGTTCAATGCAACTCTCAAATATTTTGATAATTTAATTAAATCACTATAAATTTATATTTTAAAGTATTGAACTACAAAATTATACGAAAATTGTTGTAATTCGCAAATTAGATAAGTACACTATACACATATGTTTACCTTTTTTATTTTAAAAAGTAACTTATTTGTGTATATTTTTAAATTTTTATTA